>WEIT01034396.1:11059-28652 GCA_013389985.1 Dryoscopus gambensis | reverse complement strand
CTGGATTTCAGACACAAATCTTCTGTGTTCTCCTTCTTTTCCTCCTTGACCCCCCTTTTCCTAGGAGTGTTACTTGCAAGATTCAGTAAGTCAACGTGTATCTATTTTTCTGTATTCACTGCTGAGCACATGGCACATTTCTATCCTCGTTTAGCCAGATGGATACAAATCTTACTATCATATGATGGTGGTAAACCATGAGCACCTAACAAGCGAAACATGAGTTCTTTGCTGCGTGGGGTGGTTATTTTTGTGACAGCCAATTCAGATAAGCTTTCTTAGCCTTAGTCCTCACTGCTTCAGTCTCCCAGGCCTCTGTGCTCGAAGACATGGTTGAAGGAGTTCTCATGGTTCTAGAAGTGTCATTAAGCCCCACTGATCTGTATAGCTTTAGAACTAAGCTACCATTAAAGCTGCCTAAAACTCTTCCCCTGTGCAGTTCCAGAAAAGGAGATTAAACTCCGTGTTGGTTCTGCAGTGAGGACCATGGCAATGCAAATTCACTTAAGCTGCTCTCCACAAACCATGTACTCCGTAGGAACCATGAAATATCAATGTGACATGTATTAGGGAAAAAAAGGAAATGTTTTTAAAACTTCTGAACTGGCAGAGATGTGTAAATCTCCACCTCGTATTGTAAGATATTCACTTTTAATACTTTATTATTACCAAGGCTCATAGATTACAAGTGGAATTTTACACAGCCATACTGATATTAGTCACAAACATGACTTTCATTAATATTTTTCCTCCAGTTAATTATGTAGTGAAGTAGTATGAAATCGTAAAAGCGTGAGACAGAGTCAATGCAATTTCTTAGTGATGTAGAAAATAGTCATTTCTCATAAGATTTCCTGGGCTTGAGATCTCGAAGTTTGATCATTTAGCTAATCATGCCATTAATTTACATGCAACAGTTCCTTGTCAAGGCCTGTCTGATGTTAGATTTTTTTTACTGATATTTCCCCGTATAAAATTTAACCCTACTGAAGTACTATCAAATTTTAGTAACACGAAATTTGACAGGGAAAAAATACATTTTTAATGAACTAATTTGCATTCTGTGAGCTCACATTAATACTTCCTTTTTCTTCCATGTCCACAGATACTACAATAGGTAGGTAATAGTATTAAGTACCACTGAAAGCACTCAGCTGTGATCTTTTTGCATGCCTACTAAGAAAATTTGAAGAAGTCTTTTATTCCTGTTGTGTTCATATATTTACTATTGTTACAGTATTAAAATATGAAATTTAGTTTGGGATATTATATTAAGACACTGGTGAAAACCTTCGCTGTAACAGCTGCCAGTGCACATTCTTAATTCTTTCATGAAATATGGGGGGATGAGAGGGGAAAGGAAAGAATTAAGTGAAATGTTTGTAATTTAAAGAAAACTTTTTTTTTTTTTTAGGGGGGGGGATTAACTGTATTAATTACTCACTTTCCTTTTAGCAGGAAGCGATTCTTTTGTCTGGTAGTTTTGATTTCATATTGACCCTCTTTTATGGGAATGAAGACAGACCCAATCTTGTTCTACTGTTGAACCTCTAAAAGAAAGCAGAATGATCTTCAATAAAATACCAGCAAGATTCATGTGAGAGACAGAAAATGGAAAATTTTATTTTTTATTTGAACCTTACTGATGGATATTACTGACTCAGCATAAGGTCTTAGCAGCCAGTCTAAAGTTGAAAAAACTTCTTCCAGTGCCAATCTATTTAAATCATTGCTCCGTGTTTGCTGTTCTAGTCATACGTTCCCATGAGTAACAGATGAAATGGAATTGACTTGGCAGTCTTAGCTAGGCTATTAGGCAGGAATAAGAAAGAAAAAGACTCGGAAAGAAGAAGAATAAGCTCAGTGGAGAATGATGCACTGGTGAGTGGAAAACAGCAGAGCACTGAGCATCGTATCCTAAATAAAATTTAGGATTTAGCCAAAGCTATTTTCCACTCTCTAAAAAAACATGTTGTATAATAAAACCTAGAAGAGTTAGTAGAGAGTTAATTCTTTTTAAAGTTGTTTTTTAAAAGATTAAGCATTAAGTCTCCTTGTTAGTCAGAGAACAAACTTCAAATACAGAAATTCACTAGAAAAAAAGGGAGTTTAACTCTGATTATGAGACACATCTGACGCCTCAGTCCCATGGGCAATTGTGGTGTCCCTCCTGAAGCAGCCTAAATGCCAGGAGTGGAGACATAGAGGTCTGTGAGATCAGACTTCTGATGAGCTGTGAGGGAACCTGAAGCTCCTGGTTCCTTCCTAGTGAACCAGGCAGGCAGCCAAATGGAGACAAACTTAGCAACACCGCTCTCCCTTCAGTATCTTGGACAGGCTGCTTGAGAAAAGTGAATGAGATGAAGAAATATGGGTAAGATTTGATGCATGTTTGATGTGAGCACAATTGGAAGATGAGCAAAATTAAACTATCTCTGGTTTTGATTTTGAAGGTAACAACAACAACAAAAAGGTTAGATTTTCATTGTTAATTTCAACAGTGGTGATGAAGCTGCCTTATATAAGAATAAAAACTAAACCTGGAGCCTGAGGTACAGCAGCACAAAAGCAGAAGTGTCCCAGATCTCAGTTCCTAACATTGCCTTGTTCTTCAGGAGATTAACAAAATGGGCATATCTAGGCTTTTATAACCAAACTTATTTACTGTTTATTGCTATTAATTATTCTTATTTTTAAAACTTCCAGTAGGTGTGGAAACCCACAATGTTCCAAAATTTTAATTGTTCATTCTATCATAGAGGAATAATTACTGAAATAAATGACGCTGAAATGACAGTAGAAAGTCAGACATTCCTAAAAATATTCTCCAAGTAACTAGCTGTTTAGCAATTATGATAAGCACTATCATGTGATGATGCACGTGGGCATTGGATAACTGGGACAAAATATTTCTTAAGGAATGAAGCATTCTTTCTGGGAGAAAGACTCAGCGCAACCTGGGAATGAATAATAATTGACAGAATTGTTCCTAAAAAGGCTGGAGAGGAAGGATGATGCTGATTATTCAGAACTCTGAAATTTTAATCCTACGTACCTCATGCAGTGGATGCTCTAGCTGGTGAGATTCACCCCTCTATCTTTAAACACATTATCTTTAAAAGTTCATCTTTACACTTAGTGCATGTAAATGAGAAGCCTGTATAGCCTTGATTCCTGCTATAGTCAAGAGAGAAACATTATATCCAAAAAGGCAGTTCATATCTTTGGTAAGATAAAAGCCCCAGGAGATACCTTTTATCTGCACTGCCTGCAGAAGAGACCTAGAGTAATGGTGTTCCTGAAAGCGGTGGCTTGATTACATGACCAACCTCAGCTGGCATGAGTATGTTTCTGAAAATATCAGTGTGTAATCCTGAGATGGCTGAAACAAGAATAAACACAGTCACCCCTCATCCCTCCCTCCATGCATATTTCCCACCATAATTCTGTTGGGAGGTTACTCCATATGTATGTTAAAATGTTGCTTCATACATAGATAACCTGCTTCTGGGACAGGGAACTAACATTTCCTAATAATTTTCAATCATAATAAGTTGGGTTAGTCAAAGCAGCCTTCGATAACTGTTAATCACCTCTTTTTGTTCCGCATGTGAACAAGTGAGGAGGATATAACCGAAGAGGAATCAGAGTTTGGAGCAGCAGTCAACTCCTCATATCTTAGAAGTTCAATCCCTGTGGTATAGGAGCAGTGCAGTGAGTTCAGATGGCTGCCAGCTTAGTTCAGCTTTAAAGATCTTTAGAGATTCTTCCTTTCCTATTTGCAGGTGAGTGAGTGTGATTTTTTCATACTAATCACCTATATTTCTGAAAATGTTTAATGTAAGATTTAGACTCATTCCCTAGGTTTGAGAGTTTTGAATAATGGAGAACCTAAGTAGAACTGAATCTCTGCTGAATTGCTGTCTGGACCTTTTTATTTTTTAGCTAAGTTTGTGGTGCAAACAGTGGAAAACAGTAAAGATATAGATCAGTTCCATGCTTGATCAGGCAGAAATCTGCATTTTTAAAGCAGACTTCTGTTCTGCACCAGGGAAGGAGGTAGGGTGAGAGAGATGATACAGGGTAGTTTCTGGATCACAATAAGAAAGGGCCCAACAAGAAATAGCTTAATAAAAGAGTTGTTTTAATATGATAGACTAAAAAGAGGAATACAGACAGCAAGTAAATTTGCTGTCCTTTAAGATTCTGGGCACCCTGCATTCGTGCAGTGTCAAAAGGCTCCCAGGTGGATTTTCCCACAGCACGTTGTGCAGTTGCCTTCTGTGGCAGAAGCTTCCCATTTCTGGTCCTTTGAGCTATTATATAATTTTCTTACAGGAAAAAAACTATTCGTTAAAGACAGTTGAATGAGAACTTGATTCACTTTTAGACAAGGGCAAAGAGAGGTTGCAGAACTGCAGGTGCCAAGTGGAAGCGCCTCTATTGCAATGAGTTGGCTCTTGTCTCCAAGGCCTTTGTGCAGCACAGCAAGTCCTGAAGGTCATGCTGAACATGCAGCCCAGCGCAGCCCAGCACAGACCTGGCCTACTAAGGTTCACTGTCATATGGATCATTCACACCTTGGTATTCACTGCTGTCCTCATCAAGGTCACTACATTTCACCCCTTGGTCCACCTACAGTTCCCCTTTCTCCAAGATGTTTTAAATTACAGGTTATATTAGTAAACTGTTTGTCTAAGAGAAAGTTTATTGACAGGCTGGACTGTTATTTCTGTTATGAAATCCCTGTATGAGCCCCACAGCCTGGCATGGGGCACTCCAGGGGGTTCTCATACAGTGGCTACTCATGGTAACTTATGGACTTCTCAAGCCCTAAGGAGGCTCAATAAAGCAGACCTAACCTGCTCAAAACCATTAACTCTTCCTCAAGTACAATATGTTCTCCAAAGTTCCCAATATAGATTCTAATTTTATGTAGACAGAGTCACTGAATCTTAATTTTCTGCAAAAGAATTTCATGGTAAAGCAACTATGATCAGAACAATCCCATCTCACATAGCCTCTGTGGTCAGCAGAACGAGTGAGAGCCACAGCAAGGTAGGGTGAACAACATGGTGTCAGTGATCCATAACCACTATGTAGCACCAAAATGTAACATTTATTCTACTGTGTTAGTGACAGGGGAAAAGCTATGGAACACGGATCTTCAACTATATGTATCAGCTGGCTGATCTCTTCAGTCTTTCAGGAGTGCATAAAATCCTGGGTAGCTATAGCAACCTCAAAACTGCCTAGGTCAGGATTGAGGAGTGGGAGTCTAAATGTCTTGAGCGCTTCCAGCAGAAGGAAGTGTCAGCAGAACAAAGCATAAAAATCCACATTATCATTAATGGATATAGTAGGAAATAGAAAAGAATTGCTTTGGAAACTAAAATATGGAATTTGATGTTGCGAATAATTCAGTCTAAAAGTTTTATGAGAATGGATGCTCTGAAAAGCCACCACTTTTTTCAGTCTACACAATTTATTTTCTGTTTTGCAATCTCCTCCCTCTTGGAAGTGCTGTGCCATAAGGAGCACAACCAGCTTGTCGGAGCTCCTAGAATGAATATTTTATTATTCATCGGGAGTTTTCTCTGATCTACACAATCTTTGAGAGATAAGTGAGGATAGTTCCTTAATGACATTGATCTCATCACCTTTAAATGCATCCTCACTGGTCCTATGGACTTGTTCTTATTTTCATTTTAAGTGACTAGTTTCTAACTTGATCCTCCTCCATCATGAGTTAGCATTTTTGATGCCTGAACTTTGCTAATAGTCATGAATGGCTGGGAGGTGAGGGAAGACAGCAGCAAAATGTCTCTCAGTGTTTTCTCTCCTTTGTCACTATGTGACTTGACCCACTCAGGAACAACTATCATCAGCATTTTTCTTGATCATTTTGCTGCTGATGTAACTTTAGGTAGCTTTCATTTTGCACTTGATCTGATTCAACCTTTGCATCTAACCTGTCTTTCCTAATTTCATCCTTGCATGTCCAGGTGTTTCTCTTGGATAGCCCCTCCTCAATTTCACTTTGCAAATATTTAATTGAATTTGTGCTTTATCTAATTTCTACTCTATTTTCTGCAAACAAAACAAACCATTCTTGTTATATCAGGAGGCTGCCCCTAAAGAACACCCTGGCTCACCTAAACTCCCTTGGAGCCAACTTCCAAGGGATCCTGGCCATCAGATCCCTGGCAAAAAAGGAAAGTGTTTTCCTGCAGTTCAAGTCCTATAACTTGCCTTCTTTAAGGATCTGGAACCCCCATCACTGCAGTCACCACCAGTCACTCCAATCAAACCTGTCAGTAACTTACACACTCCGGCCAGTTCTTTATCTGCAAGTTACAGCTCCAGCTGAGCACATCCCCTGAGCTCAGAAGCGATTGCCCACTATGATGTGTCCCTTACTACTCTCCTTCTAAAAATCTTGAGCAATTCTCTTCCCATTCCATATCAGATCTCCATGTATTTAAACTATTCCTTTTTGTAGATAACACCCCCATCTTCTTGACTGTCTTGCCTGTCTTTTCCTAAGATTCTGCATCCATGGAAACACTCTAGCCATCCAAACTATCCCACCTCATTTGTATAATCTCAATGGTGTCAGGTTTATGACTGCACATTAAGATACAGTTCCTTCCATGTGTTTTCCAGGCTGCATTCATTTGTATACAGGCTGCTTAAATGGATCTTCTATTTCCTCACTTTCTCGAGGAAACTGTGAAAGCCTCCTCCTTTGCCATGCACTGTCTGTGTTTCTACCTCATTTCATCTCTCTCTGTTTTTCTTTGAGCTTTGGCCTTCATCCCCTGCAAAACCTAATCTAAAGCTTTCCTGAAGCCTGGGAAAGCTTGCTTGCAAAGAGGCTCCAGGTCCACTTCGTCATCTTTGTCATCACTTTGTCCATGTCTCTCACCAGCAGTTAGTCTCTGGATCATGGTAACTAAAGGCTTCTGGTGGAAGAGCCCTCTGCAGAGCGCCTCTGCTCCTGCGCTAGTCCATCTGCTTGACTGGTAGGAGGATGGGGAAGAATCACAGCTGGACTCCTGCTCCTTTCAACCTAGCTGCCAGAGTCATCTGGATCCACTCAATGCTCCCTAAATGTGCATAGTCACTGGTGCATCCACAGAGTAACAATCAGAGGTTGTAAGGTGCTGGTTGGAACAGCCATGGCACTCTCTCCATGATGCCCTTGGTTGCAAACAAACATCACGGAAAATAGTACAAATCACATTACAATAATCAAAAAACCTGTAGAAATAGGTGTCTTCAGACTATAGCGTGAATTCCTATTTTCTATTTTCTATTGTTTAAAAATTGTTGAATTGATGATTACCATATGGTAAGAAAACAATAAGGATAAAAATGCAAGCAAGCAGAAAATCCCTAAAAACTATAATTCCATAACCAGAACAAAAAACATTAATCTATGCAGAAAAAATTGTAAAACCAGGACCACTGCTGCGCAAATGATATTCTCTTTTATTGACAAAATTAATAAATTGTGCACGCTTAAAATTCAAACTGGTATAAGTGTATTTTGTTTCTTGTCCAAACAGCCTTTCCCTCCAGGAATCCCTCCTCTGCAAAACAAATCAAATAAAAACAAAGCAATGAACAAAATCCATCAGCATTTTGGGAAAAAAAAAATTTGTATTTTTGTTCAACTCTACAAAATAAGTTTATACATTTAAAAGAACTTCATCCAAATCAGCATGTTTCATATGGAAATTGTAGGAACAAAGTACTTTGGCTTTTTCTAGTGTTTTTTTCCTAATTTTTCTTTCTCAAAACTATCCTTTAGTTTTGTATGAATTTGTGAAGCATTTCATTAAATCTCAAAAGTGTGTTACTGGAAAAAAAATATTGAAAACTGGCTTAACTTTCCTCATGACAATGATGACATACAAGTTACATCACTGACAGTCATTAAAAGACACATCCCCAAGAAACTGAGCATTAAATCTGGATATTTGAATTTTAACTGGAATGTGTTAATGGCAACTTGAGACAGTGGTCAGTGTTGACATTTTAGAGTGGTTTTGGATGAAATGTGTTGTATAATGCTGGATTTAAGAGTCTCTCAAGAAATGACACAGAGCCAAACCAACTCAAAGGAACGGTTTTGCAGACCCCAACAAACAAATGAAGCATTAGGAACAAAGAGCTAATTTGAAAATAGATCTGGGCTGATAATTGGTCATATCGTGGTCCTCGTCATACAATGAGGGTGGTAAAACACTGGCACAGGTCTTCCAGAGAAGTTACAGATGTCCCCTCCTGGGAAAGATTCAAGGTCAAGTTGGATGAGGCTCTGAGCAATCTGTTGAAGATGTCCCTGCTCACTGCTGGGCATTGGACAAGATGACCTTTAAATGTCCCTTCCAACCCAAATGGTTCTATGATTCTGTTTATGGGTTTCAGTGTAGAAGAGAGGTGATGATGTGGATCCATCTGTGCTTTTATCTGTTTAGTCTGGATCCTGTCAAATAGGTTCTATGCACAATAAGTAATCCAAGGTGGGCTACTGCCACTGGCAATGCATATAAAATCTGTGATCCAATATTCCAGATAAAAGCAGTTATGAAATTAGTATAACCTGAAAAGCTATTTTTATTTCTGATTATGCTTCTTTACAAACATAAAGACACAGATGTTTTCAGAGACATGAATATCAATACATAAATAAATTAGATCTATGTTTATATGTAAGTGTATATATATATACAGACACATAAAAGTTCTGTTCATAAAAAACTTTTCTGTTTAGTCTTAAAAATCATATAAAGGAGCTCTCTGGTTTTTTGTTTTGGAGTTTGGTGTTTGTTTTGCTTTGTTTTCCCTGTAACTTGCAAAATAAATTCTTCAAAAAATATCTGAGGGAGGCATTCAGCTGATTTTAATGGCCAGGTGATTTAAACATGTGTTTTTCACAGCTTGTAAAGCCTGGTTGTAGCTTTAAAAATACCAGCCTACCTTATATGTCAACATCTCCTTCTATGCCTGGGGGGTGTGGTGGTCTGTGCATCTGGATAGCACTAGGAGTTGTGTTTAGGCTGCCTGCTATAAATTTGGTGCTGTAACTGTGGTGAGAGGTTCTGGCTGCCTTTTAGGCAGATCTCCCTCTGTGCTCTTCACACGTGGTGGAAAAAACTATGTTTAAATTGGGCAGACTGTTGATGAGGCTTATCTATGGTAGCAAATTAAGCAGTGGGTGGCCTGCTCTTGTCCTTGAGATTAGGTGGCATGATCTGGCCCCTTCAATATTTTCTGTGCTCTTAAACATCAAACCAGGATTGTCACGACTATATTCTGACTGCATATTGGGAGCTCTAGGAACTTTGTCTGCCCCATGCTAGACCTTGGGAGTAGTCTGGAAAGAGAGTGCTAGTGGATATAGGCTCAAACCATGCCAAGTACACTTCTGCCTGATCATAAGTGTAAAGAATAGTGTGCTGGAGCTCAGGAACATTCCCAGGCATGGTTCAATTTATGTAACATATCCACATTTGATAAGTTAGATGTCATGACTCCTCTTCAATGACTTTAAATGTCAGGCAGTATTAAATAGTAGGAAGTCTAAATTGCCCATAACTCTTTGGCTTTAAAAACTATCATCATTAAAATGTCTAGGTGGCTGCTATAATAGATAGCATGAGTATATCCTTACGTGGCTTCCTGGTGAGTGCCTGGGAAGTGTGCATTTCCACTGTACTCTGAGCATGCAGCGAATCACTGGAGATGGGGTGGGCCAGATGCCCACCTGCCTGAGAAAACTTATTAGGGCAAGATTCACTCTTCTTGTTAAGCAAGGAGCAGGTACAGCTGACCCACACCTGTGGATCTCAGGATATCTGTCCACTACTCTCAGGGTCCCTTGAGTAGCTGTTTTCTCATATAATGCTTTGGAGGAGTGGAAATCTCACACTCTCCAACATTATAAATGCAGGAGGAAAGTTACTCCTGGGCAGCTCAGAGTGAATAACATTTTCATATGGAAACAGATCTTACCAGAAAATCCACTATGAAGTGTGGCTTCTCCAGTTAAAAGAACTACTGCAGCTAAGAATGTGAACAACAAACCTTTATTCCAAATATTGATGCCACTGTTCCATGCAGAGGTAGGGATCTTGCAGTCTTCCTTTGTTTTCCCATTTGAGTCCTGTTTAATCCTTCATGCTGGCTAGTAGAGGATAACTTAAGCAGTCCCCTAATGCTCAGCTGACTGATTGCATGAGTGATGATTAGCAAACAGAAGCATATTTTTCCTGCTCTTTCAGAGAAAAAAGAAAAAAGGCAACCCCCCAAACACCACCATGCTGGTTTTTTTCAAAACGAAATAACAGTGAAAAACAATGTCAGTAATTTAATTATCTTTTAGGCTGACAGCTTTAGTTGTATTTAAAAATTACCAAATGAGGGTTTTAGATTAGGCGTGCCAAAAAGGGAACAGCAACTAGCAGATGTGCTCTACTTTTCTTGGGCTCATCACCAGTGAGGTGCAGCTGCTGATTTGACTTTCTCTTTTGTGGCTTGCTTTGAAGTGTTGTCCTTTTTTATCACTATACACTAGTTTTATTACCTTGTTTTTTCTGAAACCTAACATTTTTTTTGACAATGTCATGTTGATGAGTCGCAAGAAGGATGCTCTGTAGATCTTGTGGTACATTAAAATTGTGCTAGTGGTGCAGAGAACAGGTTTAGGCAATATAGATATGTCTACAGGATGCAGTAGAGTGATGCTCATTTTTAATTAATGGGACACTTCTCAATGAAAAGATGGCAGTTGTTTTATAACCAAGGCAGGAACATCAGCTGGAATACACTGAGTGTGTTTGTTCACCTTGGAAGAGAAATTGGATTACTGAATTTGTTTTATTTAAACTGTGTTTAGGAGTATAAAGTGATGGCAGCACTGGGAAAGAGATTTGGCTGGCAAGATTATTAAAGTGAACATTCCTCAGCGTGACATTATTCATATTTGAATAGAGTAGATTAGACACAGAATTTTCACTGTTCTACTTCTTAACACATCTGGTAATTACAACAGTATAAAATACAGAAGTAATTTTTTTGTCCAAGAACACAGAGGACTGTGAAAACATGCTGGAGGACAACTACTTAGGGAATAAATAAGCTACTGGAGAACTTTTGCAAAGGACTAAAAAGGTGGGGTTTCTTTTTGTTCTGTGGAGTTTTTTGTAAAATGCTGTCAAATATTTAAACTGTACATAACAGCTTCAGATTAAATTAGGTATTTTTATCTGGAAAGAAGAATATTTTGTGGGTAATGAAAGCAGTAATTACAATTAGCTGAGATGCTGCCATCCAAAGGGTAGAATTGTTATTTCATTTTACATCCTTAGCAAAAATGTACTAACTTGATTCTCAGCCAGAAATTGTTAGTCTCATGCTGAGAACTAAGTGTGAAATTGAACAGTGGTCACAGCTTTGAGTTAGAGTGGGTGGCAGAAATGAACAAGAGGAGTCCGAGGGAGCTAGGAGCAGGGAGGAAGGACAAAAAAGTTGGTACAGATATTGAAAGCTGTGAGCATATTCCTCTTCTTTTCTTCCATACACACTGTCTGACCCTATCCATGGCGTAGGAGCAGCGCTACAATTTTTCTGGGCAACCTGAACCAGTGTCATGCCAGCCTCACAGCAGAGATTTTCTTCCTAAAATCTAATCTAAATCTCCCCTCTTTCAATTTAAAGCCATTCCCCCTTGTTCTATCACTCCACGCCCTTGTAAAAAGTTCCTCTCCAGTTCTCTTCCAGGCCCCCTTTAGGTACTGGAAGGTGCTCTACAGTCACTCTGGAGCTTTCTTTTCTCCAGGCTGAACAACCCAAACTCCCTTAGCTTGCCTCCACAGGATAGGTGTTCCAGTCCTCTGATCATCTTCGTGGCCTACTCACGATCCTTCAGCAGGTTCATGTCCTTCTTATGTTGGAGGCTCCAGAGCAGTACACGTACTACAGTTGTGACAGAATATTGTGATAGTGTTTTGCATTTGGCATTGACCCAAGAAATAACCTATGAAAGATGAAAAATACAACACATCACACAGTGTGTCCTCAGTGTTACTTCCTCTGCACTGTTTGCTTACTCCAGTCCACTTTACCAAATCTAAATAACACATCTTTCCAGTTCTGTCTCTCCAAGGTTAGTCTGAAATCTCCATGAATTTTAGAAGTGAACTATGAAATTTAAATTTTCTTTTGTTTTAACAAATAACTGGTCTTTATTACAGGTGCTCTGTAATAAGGTGCCTCTTATGAAGACTTTAAATAAAATTATCGTGGCAAATATAGATAACTGCAGATTTTAAAGCCAGATGTTGCAAATCCATGCTCATAAAAGTAGTCTTTTATAAACTGTGTTTCAATGGCAAGCATCACCTCATTAAGAAACACAACATGAGTACGAGATCTGAATATTTCTGTGTTCAATTTTTAAAATACTGGGATCTAGTAGAAAGCAGTCCTAAATACAATGCAGAAGATGGCTTGTAACAACACAGAAGAATTATCTCTAGAACCACCTCACTGAACTTTAAGTGAACAACAGAAAATGCAGCTGGGGGAGGGGTGGGGAAAGGGAGGGTGCAATGCCTAATTCTTGCTGCTTTTAGACAAAGAAACCACCACAGGCTCTTCCTTTAGCTGTACCCTTTAATGTGTGAACCTGCTGGTACAATTTCACATTCTGACCCACTTTCTCATAGGTGTTCAACCTGGGACTAGTTGGAACCAATTTTAGATTGTCTCATACTGCTTTCTTCAATAGTTCCTAATGACTACCTACCGTAACTTATTATAGTAACTCCTGTGAATTCCTGTTTCAGACGTCTAGCTCCCCACTCACCAGGCAGAAAATGTAGATACTTGCAAATGGCTCATTTCAGGACTACAGGAATACAGATAAGTTTCCAGCATTTCAATTATTGAGTGTTATTACACTGACAATCCTCTTTGGATCACCGAGATTTGAATTTGTCTTATTTAACTTTATTGCATTGAAGCTTTATTCTACTGTGGACATAATTGATTGTGAAAATACATATTTTTCAGTTGTGCTGCATGATGTCAACACTGCTTGGAAGAGGGAAACATACAAGAACATCTACCATACACAGCAATAGATTTCTCATCTCATATTAAATACTACCTTATTACTTAGTTAGTCTAAATGAAGTATTGTCACTTACTAACTTAGTAGGCCTATTTGGTCACATTTTCTGCCTGTTGAAATATGACAAACAGATTTCAGTTTTGCCATAAATAATTTGTGAATAGAATTAGATATGCAGTAGATGTATACACCTAGAAACTATGAGGCTTCATCTTGGTTATTTATTATGGATACTCAGTACTTAATCTTTGATTTTTGACATGAGCTAGAATGATTTTGACTGTCTGTTTCTGACTGTTGATATTTCACATAACAACTAGGTGAGATTTAGATTTACAGTTTAATCCCTCAATCCTTCAAGTACATGCAAATTATCATCCTCAAAAGAATACAGTTAAGGGAAGAATTAGGAAAAAGGATGACAAAAGCTGCAAACATTGACATCTTCTGAAAAATAAAATTAATCTGATTTTGCTTTTATCTTTTTAATAAAAAATACAACACAAACACTAAGAGAAAACATTTTAGCTTGGTTATCACTCTCAGAGAACTGTTTTTTATCTCTAGATGGACTGTAGTAAAATCCATGGCAATTTTATTTTGGCATAGATGTATGCAGTAGAGCAGGAAAAGTGATAAGGCAGGAACTTATTTGGCTTGTTTTGTTGCTTCTGTGCAGGATCTTTGTCAGTGTTTCCATCCAACATGTCATTCAGGGCATTCTTTAAAAATCACCATCTCTTTCAAGCTTACACAATTCATTCTCGGAAAGCACATATGCCTCAAGAGTTTGAATGGTGGGTTGAGAAAAGAAAGGGCTTGAACCGATCTCAATTAAATGCTTTAAAATCTAGTTGTCTGATTTTGCAAAACATCTCCCAAAAAGAGGTACATTTATGGGAAATAAGAGATTTAAATGCAGTGCAGATAGGTCAGTCACAATCCATGCTAGTTTCTCAAATATTTATCTTTTACAATACTGGCCCTTGGTTTGCACCCTGAACTGTTTCCTCACTTTTCTTCATACCTTTCCTAGCTTTCCTCCTCACCTGAGGCTCCAGTGACACACAGAAACCCTTAATGACTTCTCTCCAAGCCATGGCCCACCTGGTCACTCATGTCACTGTGTGACCTGCCTCTGCTGCTTTGACTGCTGATGCCTCTGAGCAGATCGTCACCGCTGGGTGCCATTCGCACACCAGGCTGGTCCTAGGGAACAAAATGCAGGAATAAAGGCAATTTCTCCCTACTACAGACACAATCCTAGACCTCTTGTAATTTCTATCCAAGCAATGCTACCACTAGCCTACTCTGGTCTCCATTGCCTTCACCCATTTAACCTCTTAACTATTTTAATCACAAATGCAAAACATAGCACAGTAGAGGATACTATGAGGAAAACAAAATCTATTGCAGCCAAAACCAGTACATAAACACGCCTTTCTACCCCTCTGCATTTCTCCTGAAGCTTTATCTAAAGGAATTTGGATATGAACTCATGTGAATAGGGCCTGAGAAGGTTTTCTACCATTTTTCCTAGCTAGTATTTACCATGCACTTGATATAAATTAGCCTGGGGATAATTTTTCAACATAAAAAGAAAAGTCCCTGAACCTGGATGAAGGAGAAAAACAAAAAGAAAACAAAAAAACCCAAAACAAGCATGAGGTGCACCTAACAGGAATACTTTATAAACCATAAAGTGGAATTTTTCTAAATAGCACAACTGCAATGTGGCATATACTACAGATGGATAACATCACAACAGGAGTACACTTTTATAACTGGCAAACAGGTGTCTGAGTTTATTTAACAATCTAGCTAGCATAAACCAGATTGTTATTTATGATTGGAATAGTTGGCACATACGATATTGTTTCAAGGAAGCAGGGAAGCTAAATCTCTGTGAAACATTTGCAGATTGATTTAAGGTGTTCCTGCAGATATGATTTCATCTTCCAGAATTTTTCAAAAGGGCTATTTCATCTCCTATTAGAGTATACAGCATCCATTCACTCCCTCTAGTAATACCCTAAGCCTATGATGTCTACATTCCTGAGATACAAACAGGATTTGCCCTTTTGCATGTGTAAATATGTGTATGTGTGAGACAAAAACACACTCCTATATTTTTTTAATATAATATGAAGCTAATTTTTGTTTGTGTACAAACCATATCCAGTACTCACACACATAATTCTGCTCTCCAGATAAGCTTTTCATGATTACATGCTACAGTGTGGTTAGACATACACAGCTGGTTCCTGTGCCAGGATGACCAACTGAGAGGGTTTTCACATACCTCGAGCAACCCTATTTGTGAGTGTTGAGACTTGAACATGATGGAGATGATAAGGCTCAGGATAGCAGCCCCTTTTCATGCAAGCACTTAAAATTGTTATTCATCTAAGGGAAGGCTCCATATGGAGTAATAAGCTGAGGAGGAGCAGGTATGGTTTTGCCGACTGGCCAGCAGCACTCCGCAATGAATAATTGTTAACATGGTCCTTGTTATGGCTTTGTCTCAGGCCAAAGATCACTCTTCCAGGCATCGCCTAATTTAGGTTAGCATTAGCCAGGCATAGCTCCAGTAGGAAATACAGAGAAGCTCTGAGCAGGTAGAAAAGAGAGTTTAATAGTTTGTGTGCTGCTCCCAGCCAGAAACCCAACTGAGTGTACAGATAGAGCCCAAAGTCTCACACATCTAAGTTCTTTTAAGTGTTGCACTGGGTACGTGAATGGACAAAGAAGTGCCTCAGTTCTCCTGCAGCTCTGATCATAAGTGCAAAATAAGGCAGAAAAATGCTGATAACTACTACCCTCATGGACATTGCAGTCATATGCAGTCAGATGGCTAATTGCTGAAAACAGATACACATAGATACCAGTGAGAATGTTTAGAGCCACTGGAGCAAATCATTAATATAAAAGGTAGATTTTTCACTTCCTAGTGTCTCCAGATGAAAACATTTATGAAAAAGCTGTGTTAGTCAAAAACGTGAGGCTGAGAACAAAAAATAACAGGTTGAAAATGAAGGATCTGTGGTGCACAGGGTCTAAGACTATGGATCTAAGTAGTGCTTTAAATAAACCTTATATATACAGTAGTGAAAAAAACCACCATTATTATTCTTAATTTACCCATGGGGAAAAAAAGCTCTGTTAAAGTTGTCTATCTGACATGACACAGGTCAATAGCAGAGTTTGAAATGGTGTGAAGGGGCCTCTGAAATCTAGTAGAAGGCACCCTGTTGCAACATTCATTGTCTGTCCTACTGGAAAAGAGCTGCAGGACACAAGCAACTTATGAGTTAAAGACATTTTGATTTATTCCAATAAAAAAAGGGATTTTTCCCCATGAAATTCCTGAAGATTATAGACTGCAATATTCACTTTAACAGTGCACAGGTTCATGAATGATTAATGATGTTTTAGGTCACTGAGTAGTGGTATATTGCAAGTTTTACCGTGTGATCTGTTACCATCAAATGTATCTTTTGGTGCTTCATTTATTGGATATACTGCTCTGTGAACTGGATAATCCTTCCAATTTTCCCCCTTTCTCAAAATTACTTGTTAGGTGGGAGTGAGAACAAAATTTCACCGCATAAAATGGTATTGTTGTTAAGCATCTTGTTCCTTCTTTGTATGCTTGGTAAGTGAAGGGTAGGGGAAAGGATTTAGCTCTAATTTTCTGGTATTTTTCTTCTAGTAGTAAGGTATAATTTGCATAGTTTATCACTGCAGTTTTTTCAGCTACTTTATTTGTGGCTGTTTTAAGGCAGTTAGCAATACTCATCTAAGTAGCTTTGTTTGGAAACCCTTGCCATGGCTGAGTTTTAGAAACTGAAAGAAAAGGGTGAATCACTGCACGCTTCAGAATGTGAGTGATCCTGCAGCAAAGCTGGCTGGAAGAATACAGGGGTTAATAAAATAGTTGTGTTTTCTTTTTTTGGTTCTTTTTTTTTTTTTGAGGCTGTAAGCCTGCTTGTAAGAAGGTAATAAATCATAGAATCAAAGGAAGAACACCTGGTTGGAAGGGGCTTCAAGGATCATCTGGTCCAACCCTTCCTGGCAAAAGCATGATCCAGACAAGATGGCCCTGTCCAGCTGAATCTTAAAACTGGCCAGTGTTGGAGAATCTACCACTTCCCTGTGGAGATTATTCCAATGGCTGATTTTTCGCAGGGTGAAAAATTTTGCCCTTGTGTCCAATTGGAATCTTACATCTAATCTTTTTCATGTGACGTGTTTTTACACAAGGAGTCTCCGTCTTGTTTGTAGCCATCCCTCAAACACCGGAACATGGATGAGGTCTCCCCTAAACCTTCTCTACTTATGGCAGAACAAACCGAGTCCTTCTAGCCTTTCCTCATGTGTCAGGCTCCCTGGTCCTCTGAACATCTTTGTGGTCCTTTTCTGGACCCTCTCCAGCCTGGCCATGCCTTT
>WEIT01034394.1:1090-25522 GCA_013389985.1 Dryoscopus gambensis | reverse complement strand
CAGAATCCCTGTTTTGCACATCCCAGACTGCAGCCTCTCTCTGGTTCCTCAGATACTGCACCCCTGCACAGTTTTGGGCAAAGGCCTATTATGCCTGAGTATGCCTGAAATATTTATTTCTTCAACTCCTACTGCCTCAGGAATTTGTCACCCCACCTGTCAACGAAAGTCATGGACATTTATTTAGACCATCTGTCAGATTTAGCTGCTTTTATTTCCACTAATAATTACAGTGAACCATAAATACCTACCAGGAGAGAGAGACCTATGTCCATCATAAACAGAGAGAAAAAGAGTTCTGGGCGTATTTCTGGCTGTTCAGGGCNAAAAAACCTTAGGCCACATGGCTTCCCAAATTCAAAGCAATAGCTGAGATTTCTAGATAGCATAGGGAAACCATTGCAACACCATTACATTTGACTGTTGAGGATTTAAATAAATCTAACATAACACTTGCAAAAGTTGGTGTTAAGGACTGTAACACTTAGAACATCCAGACACATTTCTCCCAATGAAGAGACTATGAAGTATTGTATTTGAGAGGGCAGGATTATTTGGTGTTTGAACTGCTTCCTGAGGAACTTGCACAGACTTCTGCAAAGATGGAGGTGCTCAGACAGAAGAGCACTGAACAGAAGACGAACAGAGGGAGTTCCTATGAATAAAGCTTTTCAGAGTGAGACAGATTCCCAAAGTTAAATTTGACAGCTATTTTGAAAAAAAGCGTTTTTCACTATTGCTTTTGAGAGAAGAAATTCTGGAAAGGCTACACCTTTCTATGGTCAGATATAATGAGCCTGTATAATTACAGATTAAAAACCCCACGCTGAAGTAAAACTCCGTAAGAGCAGCAAATCTTCTTTAGATGTATCTTTGCCAGTATTTCCAGTAAGTACATACAGAGCTGAAATTCGAAATGAAAAGGCTAACATCTTCAACAATCCATTTAATCTCTTCAACAATCCATTTAATCTTTCTGAGAGAAAATTTTTGGACTGCAATGAAAGCATCTCCAGAATTCTTACAATGAGTATTTGCTGCTAAGTTGAAACCCTCTATGAAGTTGCTTAATAACTGTCTTGACTTTCTTCATACCCTTCTAGGTTGAATTTATTGCACTTTTGCTGGATTATATACACTGGGGCATTTTTCCTGTGCAGCATATAACATGGACAGGCATTTTGCTTAAGAATGGCACTCTGGTACTAAGTGAGCTGGAACACAGATTAAGCCACAGTTAGCACTGTGACTTACAAAAAACCGAAGATTATACATAAACGGACCTAAAGTGCTTCATAAACATCTTTCACAGGTAGTGAAACAAGAAATTCTGGAAAAAAACTATGTGCAACTACCTCTAGAGATTCAGGTAGTACTGTAAGGATGCTACCTAGTCAGTACCAGAGGGCAAATTGTTTTCTTGTCCTGTGAAAAATTTGAGATGTACAGGGTTTCTTTTGCTACATCAAGGTAAGAGAACAGAAACACTTAGTGTAACAGAGAAAGCAAAAGAATGGAATACAGAGAAGGTGCTTTTACTTAAACCAGAAAACCAGTCTGGTTTAAACTTACAGTGGCTTTCTGGGATGTGAGAGATGGTACTCTGCCGTACTCAGACTGAACATAAGCAATCACTCAAAGTGACTTTCAGACCGCCACATCCCAGGTGTCTGTCTCTAAGTTACTGAATACTTAGGAGTGATTGTCTGTGCTATTATATAATCAAACGACTAAAACGTACACTAAAGATAAATTCTGGAGGGCTCTCTCGTTGTTGCGAATCTGTGTTACTGAGTGTTTTTTTAACCCAGGAATTTTAATATTGACTTAGATAAAAAAAAAAAAATCCCCTGATCAACTGTGGCAAAAACCTTTGCCAAGAAATCAGTATTCTCAAAGTAAAGGATTCAGAAACTTGAACTTTGCTTAAATCAACTCCTCACTGAGGGTGAGCCATTTGATACGAAATGCAAGAAAAATGAAGTGATGATTGGAAGTGTATTTCAGGATAACATCCATCCTTTGGAAATTGTATGTTTTGCACCCGCAAAAATAAGCTAAATAGATTATATCCCACCTAGAACATTTGACTCCTATGCCCATCCAAACATTTGACCAAAACAGACACATACATCTGGCACCTCTAAACTGAGTCTCAGCAATTCACTACACCCAAGTGTAAAATGACAGCAGAAGTAAGGTAGATATAGCACAACACACTAAGCTGCATCCCCCAGGGATTAGGTCAGTAGAATTCTGTCTTCTCTATGGTTGGTCTTCTTACCGCCCAGCTATCCAAATCCACCTCTGTGGCCACTCTAAAAGATCAAGTTTTATTGTCTTAGACTTAGCTGTCTTTCTAAGTGTAAGAATGGCAACGACAGTCTACTCCAAAGGATCATGACTATTTACTATTATCATGTGAAAACCAGGGGAAAAAGTCATTTGTAGAAGGGAATCCTTACGTGGCTCAAATTTCTGATCTACCATCCCTCCTTCTACCTGACCATCTTTAGGGATGCTGAAAATCCCTTCTCTGACATTTTTCCTGTCACAATGAATGCTGTTTCTCAGTATTACTAGAACAAAAGCAATGAGATAATAACTTATCAAAGAACAAAAGCTTAAGACTTCAAGAATTGGAGTGGCCCTCTAGGATTATCAATTACTCTGTTAGACATCTGGGTGCACTGAAGATGGGATTTAAGCAAAATACTCAATAACGTAGATATTAAATAGATACTTCTGCGATCTTTGGACAATAACTTTACTGTCTGAATCCTGAAGTTGTAGTTACCGCACAAAAAGGACATAGAGGGTAGATTCCACTTATTCTGGGAAAAAAGCTTACCTTCTCTTAAACAGTTACATACTTTACTGTCACAAATATTCGTTCTAAATACTCTTAATTTTGTTTCAAACTAACAGGTGTTCTTCTAGAGAGGTAACTTTTACCAACATCTTGATTTCAGAATTCTCTCTCAAAATTATTTTCTGAATGTCATCCTATCGAGTGTTTAATATTTCTTAAATCCTTCTAGGCCATTTAGGGAATAATCTTGAACTCAGTCCAACTCAGCCTAGTAGGATCCATATCTCATTCCAAATCTACACTCTCAGCTTTGAAATGTGCTCAATATGCCTTTACCAGCTACACTACTGTATGGAAAAAGGAACATCTCAACCATCAAATTCACCTTCCTGGGGAGGAAAACCAAGTAAAATAAAACCAATCTCAATTTGTTCCAAGGATTCATTTAAACAACAAACTGATTTTTACTACCTCATTTGCTGTCTTCAATAAATGACAGCAGTCCCTTTTTAACACAGCTCTACGAAGCAACAGTGGTCAACGTATCAACTGTCCTCAAAAGCTTAAAAATGTAAGTTTTACTGTATTGTAGACAAAAAAGGCATATTCATGTAACTTTAGGTTCAACATCACTTGGGAAAAGTCATATTCTTGTGCAGTATCAAACTGTGTAAAAATATTTCGTGCAGGATAGAGCAGAAGATGCCAGTTATCATATGCTTGTTATTTCCCCATTCACATCACTTATAAATCTTCTTATGATTTGATGCATTTATTCTAAAATCAGCGCTCTTTGGAATGGCAAATGTACTACAGAATACATTTTTACTTTTCAGATATGCTGGCAGGTTTATGGACTACAGATTCTAATGTAAAAATGTGTGTAATTATAAAGCTACACACTGCTTTTAGAAAAGTGAACTGTAACACAGAAGGAGCTGATTTTTAATATAGTAACTCAAGTTCATATTAATATTAGAGTAATTTAAAATAACTCAAGGCCTATCAGGCTGAACACAGGAAAAAATATATACGAACTAGGAAAAAAAGTATGGGAAATCACAAACATAAAATTAGAAAAGACTTGACAGAGTGAGTTTGCATAACCAGCTTGATGTTAGGCAGCCACATTTTTGTTGCTCATTTTTTCTGTACTGTGTTTTTATTAGATCTCTCTTGCAGCAAACATTTTCATACTAGTGTCATGTTTAAAACTGAGCATTTGCATGCTTAAAGTTTCCCGCAAAGGTTAGTAGCAGCATACAATGCATTCAAATAAAAATTATTGGTAACACTGTAAGAGCTTCACATAGGGTTAAGAATAAAAACAGTAATTCAGACAAAAACCTTTGAGCTCCAAAAAGAGCGCAGCTGGTCCTGCAGTGCTGGCTTGACTGTCTGAAAGTTTACAAAAACAAAATCCACTAATTGAAAATCTTTTTTTTTTTCCTTTTTTCATTTTTTTTTTACACAAAACAAAAATAACAATCCAAATCCAAAAATTAAGACAAGCAAATTTCAATTAATGAAGATTTCTGCTTGCAAAGCAAGCCTAAAAAGTCTTACCTTCAGGCTAGGTGTTTGGGTCTGGTCAACAGTAAATCTCATTAAAATACTGAACTGGAGATCATTTGGAAAAGATTCCCTGTGAACAAACAAAGTAATGTTACGTTACATTAAATTTTCTTTTAACAGCTGTTGAGAGGCACCAAATAAGCCCTTGCTCTTTTCAGTAAAGCTGAAATTGCTACCAGTTGCTACTGTATCTGACCTTTCAGAAACATTTACCTAGCATGTTAAGGACAAGATTTAAGGAATTCCTTCTATGAAGCTATTATAACTAGAATAGATAATGCAAGTAATGAGGAATGATATAATAATGATATGCTAGATTTCTGATTTTAAATCAGGCTATTAGTGAAGTCTGGGGAGAAAGAAGGTGTAGCGGGTTCTGTCTTTCTGAAGACAGAAAGCAAATCCATTATTACCATTACTCCCTAAAAGTTAATGATGGCACAGAGATAAAATTCCAGTGAAACTTTTACAACAAAATAAAGAAGTTCAAACACAATTTCTACATCACTGAACACAACACGAGACAACAAACACACAGCTCAAATGCACATTCTGGAATCAGGTAAGTAGTACCACAGTAATTGTTCAGCACTGACGACTCAAACCTGTTCAATTAAGAGTCATTTTATGAAACCAAAGTGCTGAAGCAACAAGGTTTACTGAAGTTTCAAGACATAGTATGAGCTGTGCATTTTTCCACACAACAAACAGCACACCCCCAAAAAAAGAAAAGCAGCAAAAAACCTGGGTATAGCTAACAACTATATCGTTACTTTTCAAAGCTCATTACCTTGTGACATCAAGTGCCTTCTGAACTTTTGCTTGTACAGACCCAAGCAAATCAGCACCCATTTTTTTCAACAGCTGTGTCAGCAGTACAAACAGCCAGTCCTGCAGGTCTTCTTTATGGACCTGGATGAAGTCGACCAGTGTCTCCAAAAACATACTGAACACCTAGAAGGCAGAAGAAGATGGAAAGAGGGTAGGATGGGGCAAAAGAGGAAGCGACACTGACGTATGCCGAACTTACAAACGAAGAAAGCAGTAAGGGAATCAGAGGCAGAGAAAGGCAGTGTTTTGCAGCCAAGCGGGAAAAAAAGAAAAAAAAGGGAAAGAAAGAAATCTGCCTCGCTTTTTCATTGGATTTTGATATAAGAATACATTGGAAATGTTAGCTGACTTCTGTAGAAGTTTGACAATTAGGTATTCCATGCAGTTTCGTCAAGAAAAGAAATGCTTACTGTGATGGCTGGCGCAACCTCAATTTTTCCAGTAAAACTTAAGTTTTTTACCCTTTCAAGCTCTATCATTAAGTTGATTTGACATGTTCCTCAAAGACTACAAAAACACTTTCTCTTTAAAACCAAAAAAGCTGCTACAATTCTTTAGCAAATTATTCATTGTAAATCTGCATTAATAAACACTGCAAAATCATGAGAGCTGGCCAATTCCTTTACACAAAATACTTGTGGAACAGAACAAGCTTCTTCTACTATTGCAGGTATCCCAACACAAAATTATTCACCATAGTGGGGAAAAAAGCCACAATATATTTCAGATTGGCAGGTGTTTAAAACACAGAAGTACTTTCATTTTTTGAAAACACAATATCCATTGTCTTCTTTTCAACAAATAATGTTGAAAAGACTGCATTCAAAAAAAAAACCAAAACCAAAAGAACCAAAACAATGTATTTTTTTATCAGACTCACACCAGGAAGAAGGGCTTTTTGGAGGGAAGGGGTCAAGGAGGGTGTGACAAATAGGCAACTTTGTTTAAACAGCTCTTTTAATATACCTCATTCGTTTTAAGTTTTTTGCAGATCTAAAAGTGAAATTAGGATGTATATGCTCTATACTTGTCGGGCCCATGGGTTTCCTGTTTCTCTGACAAGAAAAATGGATGTTTGGGCTGAAAATGCTTCCTTCACCACTGATACATGCTCCAGCTCCAGCACAGAATTGGGTACAGAAGTACTGCTGTGATGCAAAGAGGGTTGGGCAGATATTGCCTCCTGAGTATTTATGACATGGGTGCAAGGTAAGATGTGGCTGGTGCAGAGCACGGGTTGGAACCCCACATCCTCCTGCAGCTGACCTGGCTTGTCATTAGGCCAAATTCTGCTTTTGTGGGAGTGGACGATCCCAAACTCTGATCACACCTCACACGGCTGCAGACGCTAGGCCATGGAAGTGGACTTCCTTCCACCCAACTGATGCAAGTATGGAGGAGTTGGCATGTGCTGCTGCACACCTTCTTTGCTGAGGAAATTCCATCACTTTCCATGTTGATAATCATTCAGGGAAAGCAAATTAACACCATAAAGCAGAAAAAATCCATACAAGTATCTCTTAAAGAAGTGCCTCCAAATTTACACTAGAAAGAAAAAATAAATTTGGATTCATTTTATCAAGAAAGGTTGGACCAGATGATCCTTGAGGTTCCCTTCTAACCAGGTATTTCATGATTCTTTCAGGATCTACTAGAGACTTGGGAAAAATTTTTAATACATCTCAAATACTGAAAATCTGTGTTAGAAACAAAACAATACAAATCCCTATTCAATATAAAGCCCATCAAGATTAACAAATTTAATTAACTTCCCTTTTGGGGCAAATTACGTAAAAAATTGGGTAAAAAATTGCCAAATTATGCACTGTGTAGATCTATATTCAAATCTGAGGTTTCAAAATTACCCTGCCAGTACTGGGACAAGATTTTTATGCTCAGGACTGGAAACGTCTCCTGTCTCAGGCTAAACTGAAACAATACATCATTTTATGGATTCACAAGCAGTAGTCACAGTTATAAGGCAGAAGCAAAACCAAACCAATATGTACTTTCTGTGTTGTAATATGAAGTCTTTGGCTTTCATAGCCCTTAAGTAAGGGGAAAAGATACTTAGGCAAACAAACAAACGAAAAAATCTGGTGCTATAAAGATTACACTGTGTGTGGGGGGGTGTCCCACAAAATCCTTCAAACTGAACTACACAGCTCAGCAGAATTTAAACCTGCACCTGTTTCTCTGACTTTGCAGACAATGACACACACGGCTTTTCCCTTAAAACATGTAGGCTGAACAAACTGGTGACAAGCTCTTACTTGATGGAGTAATATGGACTTCTTACGACATTTCAAACATGTAAAGTGGCTTAAACGGAAATCATTATAAAGTGAATTATGATTCACTATGGCAAAAGTACTCTAAAGATCCTGTGCTGACATTTTAGCTATTAAAAATACACATAACTGAGGACTCAGCTTTGTTTTCAAGCTTTGCTTGATTTTAGATTTACCACAGAGAATGTCTAGAGAAAACTCAAATAAACCGAGTAATTTTGTTGCATTTAATGAAAAATACTAAACATATAGTTTTGTCTCAGCATGAAGAATTTTAGAAGGCTGAAAGAGCATTTAAGGTAAAGGATGAATTTGGAATGGAAAATGGAACTCAACCACCTGTATGTTGAACAATGTATGTGGATACTGCAAAAATCGCAGTTTCAGTTTTTATGATGCAAACTAAAATTCTGAAATCAACCATCTAAAGTTGAAGTGTTTTTAATAATTTGACAGTGGAAAAGAATAAACAGATATGAAAAGAATTATAAGTGATCTACCTCTAAAGTGTACTATTTCAGATGTGCCAACCACCACAATATAAAGCAGGAATGCATAACCAAACAATGTCAGTTAATTAGTAGATAAAGCACATCTCGAAACTTTACCACACAGTTTACTAATTGTTTATAGCATTTTATGATTGCAAAAGGCTTGACACTGCATGAACTCTTTGGGGAAGAAAAACAGAGAAAAAGGGTTAATTGCACATTCATGCAAGTAAGGTTAGGCTTCCAACAAATATTGAACCAACTTACTCTCTAAAGAGAGTTCCAACACAGGGGACAGCATGCAAAACGAAACAAAAACAGAACAGAACAAAACAAAACAACAAAAAAGGGAAAAAGATAAAAACACACAAATTAGTGGCCATCAATACAAAGTTCCTGTATGGAATATAAACCAAAATAAAACAAAAAAGGTATTTCAAAACTTTTATGACAAATTTAGTAATTTTATTGGGATACCTAGTGTGTTTTTAAAATAAGCACTTGGTATATCCTTTAAGTCATTCTCCCATTTTCTCCTCCAAATATTATTACTCTCTTATTCTATGTAACTTTCTACATGCAGATATCACACTAAAGTAAACCTTAAAAAAAACCCACAAAAGTGATGACAGAATAATTCCTACAGACACTTGAGTAGAGTCTAAGATGAGATTTATGTAGACGTATGTGATTAAAAAAAAAAATCATGAACTCTTAATTCTTAAAAGGTTCTCCTGGTAACATATTAATAACATATTAATAGTTTTGCAACACGAAAAAAGCAGGCAAGGCTTCAGTGACCGGAAGAGCTGTATCACGTTACAACACAGGCCAAACTTTCAAACTTGAAGCTACATTGTTTCATACCACACTGGCCAGTAAAAAGAACAATCTCCTAGAACAACTCAATGTAACATTCTTAAAGGCTTATTTAAAAGGTAAAATGCTCTTCTGACACATACAACTAAAGTTTGGAATATTATCCTTCTCTGGCTCCCATGCTACAGAAAAACGTCCACAGTAGCTCTGACATATGCATTGCTGCAATATTAATTAACACAGAACAAGCACAATTAAACCAACCTGCTATTCAGAATTTTGTCATTACTTCATTTAAAAAGTAAATATTCCAGCAATATTTCAACATTTAATATTCTTTCCTCTGCTTTGACCTTTCTTTTTATGTAATGTTTTCTTCTTTTTAATTGCTCGGTTTAGTCTTTTCTTCTGGATTTCTGCAGTATCTGAACTTTAATACCATGTTGCTGTCTGCTATGCAAGTTACTTCCAAAATATATGGTGTCAGAGATAGCACCTAAGTCACTTTTTCCAACAGGAAAAATAAAGAGGACAGATGAACACCAAGTTAACTTGTCAAGACTTCTCATCACTCTGAATTTAATTTTCCATTGCAGCAATAAAGAAGACTTAAAAATACGTAAAATGTATTGCATAATCGAAGTAGTTTTTCAGGATTCTTCTGGGAAAAGTCAATACTTCTGAAATAATAGCCTGCTCTGAATTTATCTGGGTTATAGTTTTATCAATTCTGAAATATGGACACGAAGTGAGACGTTATACTCAATATAAAATATACCATTTCTTCCAAACAAGCCTATAATTGAATAAAATATGAAGTTACATTTTTTTTTACATTATTACATTTATTAGGCTCCTTACTTACCTGCATTCCTTCTGCTATGAGAAACTGTGACATTTAATCAAGCTGTACTAGTAACTCACCTCCCACAAAAACTGTAAAAATACTATCATGCAAAGTCATGCAGTCACTTAAAAAGATTTTAACCGTCTTAGAAAACAGAAGCATTATTTTCCTTGTTTTATCAGCCACACTGAGTCTTTACCTAAGTAAAACTGAATAAAACATCACATTTTCTTTTATACCAAAGTATAGTCTCCTTACAGAATATTGAAAAATGATGTAAAAATTATTCACGAGTCTCAACTGCCAGAACCATCTACAAAATTCACGGAAGACATCATAAGTTTTGATAATCCAAAATATCCTGGAAAATAAATAAGTACACATTTGGCATAGTTTATCTGATTGCGTATGATTTAGTCAGACAACTTTCTCTGCAACTTAAATTACTGCAGAGCCTTTTCTTTCTAATTGAGAGAAAATCTATACTTGTGTTGAAGTGGCCTCTGTAAACAACGACTTCTTAAAAACACAAATTTTGAGCACAAACTGCTGGACTACTTCAATGCATTTTATATGACATTAACCTTCACTTTATTTCAATGATCCTGCAGAAAAAGGGGAAAAATTATCTTGTTCAAAACTCCAAATTAAAGGAATTGAAATCTGATACCATTGACTGCTTTTGCTTGTGAAATTTCACATGTGCAAATATCACTGACAAAATTTACCATAACTGCTTTTCTATTAATGTATGTTTTCAGACATTTACTGAAAATAAGAAAAACCTAAACATACCTTACTGTGAGGATCAGCAAACATTCTTGTGAAGATCTCACACAATCTTTTCAACTCAACACGACTGTCAAAGCGAAAACAATACGTCAGTCAACTCCCTTGCTAGTTCTGCTAGAACACTAATGCATAGGAATCAGTGAAATCAAGTGTAAATATTGACTCAAATAATCTAGTAAATAAAGTAGAGGAAACCATTTTGTTTAAGACATGGGCAAAAATGTAATAGCTTTTATCTAAAAGGAGACTTTAAAACCTAGAAATGTCTCTTTAAACTGTCTCATACATTATACCATACTTTTGTAACAGAGCAGGTAATGAAAAAGGTGTTCTTAGTAACGAGTAGTAAACAATCTCTTCTGAATAAATATCCCCAAAATTACAATAATAATAAGAAAAAAAAAGGCCTTCCATTGATAGTAAATGGAAGCATCTTATGAACTTTCTGTATTGCAAGAACTCTTGATTTTGAATTCACTACATACACTAGTATAGAAATATACACTAGTAGCCAGAAGTGAGAAAAGCTTCCTTATTCCTTCCCCCATCTTACCCTCAAAGACACACCCTGCTTTCCCTCTCCCCCTGCCCCTCAACAACTTTGAAACAAAATGTCTTCGCTATTAAGCTGCCATCTTACCTCAGAGTTCTCTGGTTCTTTAGTAAGTTCTGCAGGCCTAGAAGGCCTTCTTTCCTCTCTGACCAGTTGGTGCTGGCACAGCGGTTCAGGACTTCAGCCACATCTTCTGTCTGCCTCATGTACGTCGGTATGCTCCCGTTCCTGGAGCTGTAGGACCGTTCTGAACAGGCACTTGATGCGTCACTGTTGGCATCATCATCTGAGTACATCCCATACGATTCATATCTTCTCCGCACTGGCTTCTTCTATTGTACAGAGACACCCCAGATCAGCACTGATTCTCAGAGAGGTAACTAATATACCCATAATGGGTCGAAACCCCAACAGTTTAAATAACTGGTGCGACCCCTACTCCCTGCAGCGACAAATGGCTCCAACCATTCAGCAGGTCAAACCAAGTTAATTAAGATATTTTAAAGTATGGCTTACATAGTATTCCAAATATAAACCCAAAGCAAACGCAGAGAAGACATACATTTGATGAAACACTAATTTAAGGTTTTCTTGCAAGAACCCATATAATTGCATAGCAGGGTGACAAAAGACTGTTGCAAGTTAGTTATTTCACTTCATAACTTTATATATGTTACAGAATATAGGAATCAGAGGTCTAAATGTATTTTGACATTTTAAATCATTTCGTATCAAACATGTTAATAGCAAAATATTAAACTATTGAAGAAGAAAAATAGTTTCTATACCTTAGTCCGTATGTCTCCTAAGAGCTGTTAGCAGTAAATTATTGAAAAGAAACAGAAATTGAGAACAGGAAGGTAAGGCATAGCAGCACTGTGAGTAATAAACTCCCTGTCACTGGATAACATATAGTCTTACTGTAGATTTTGTTCTTAGCTCTCTGCGTCTGATCAGCATATCACACATTGTCAAGAACTAGTTTGCTAAGCTTCCATTTCCAGGGAAATATTACATATCATGGGCAGGTTGGTCACAAAGACTTCTCTGTCAAAATCCTTGTGTCTTATGCAGTGATACTTGAGCGTGAAGACTTAACACATGCAGTCAATTGTTATCTAAGCACAAAACCTTGATGAAGTATTTAATATCTAAATTTTGTCATTGCAACAATTACAGTCAATGTTCTACAAAAAACCTGATTACATAATGCAAAATCCCAAATACCCTAAAACAAAAACAAGCAACAAAACAAAACACAACATAATCAAAGGTCAGAGGGGTAAAAAAAGCTATTTAATCTAAAATGACAAAAACCACACACCTCTGCAGAATAGCTCTTGCCATTTAAATTTCGGACTTTAAGTTAGCATTTAAAAATTCAGTTTTGTTACATACTCAAGGAAGCAGTAGTATAAGTGATCATTTTCCCCTTAATTACCACTACTGTTTGCACGGGGTTCTCATTTTAACCATAGAATAACTTAAAGTACATCACAAAATTAATCACAAACAAATCGATACAACAGGTAACAAGCAGGCTTATAGTCAACAGAACGAGCACACATACATGTGTAAGAGAATAACTGAAGGGAAAAATCACAGAGACTTTATGTGTTTTGGAAAAGAGACACCAGAAGGAAAAAAAAAGATTTTTCAATAAATGAATCTGAAATGCCAAGGACTGTACTAAAGTAAAAGATATAAAAATATGAAAAGATTCCCATTATTGCTGCATTTTATGCAGCAATATTCAAAACAGATCTTAGGCAGAAGGCTGACACCTCTTTGGCTTAAGCACCACTAAAATCGGTTGAGTATTTTTTCTAAAATAAAAAATAGTAACAGAATCTGGAATATTTTTATTTTTTATTTATATTATATTCAGGACTCTACATCCTACCTTTTAAAAATACCATTATGAGTGTGAATCTTCAGTCTATCATAAAACAATAAGGGTATTTATAACCAGATGTCCATCTAAATGGAGCCATTTGTACAGGACAACCTGTACCATTCAGAGCATGGCAAAGAACCAGGCATGCAAGTACTACAATAATAAAATGCTGCAGTCCTTGATCCTCTTCCGTAATGTCAGATTCTAGTTAAAATATACAAACTGATTTTCCTCTAACATTTCTAGAAGCATCATGATATTTTGGATCCAGGTAATGCAAGCTAGCTTCTGTCAAGAAAGTTTATTGCTTCAACAAAGCCGGACACATTCAAGCCTCAAGAGCAGTCACTGGAAACATGACCTTCTCCTCAACTTCTATTCTTACTACATACTTTGCCCAGCTAAATTTGCATAAGCTAGGAGGCTGCTAAAAGTACTAAAGATACTCTTTGTGAAGCACCTGCGTGGAGAAGACTATAGCACAGGCTTTCCAGTTATAGCCAGAAAATTTCCATGTTCCATGGAATGTTTTTCTGTTGTTCCCTATTCCAAAATACAGACTGACTTCCAGTTTACAAACCAGCACTCACCACCAATGCTGAAAACTTGAAAAAGTTTGTGACAACAGAAAGGGGAAAATGCACTCAACTTCACCATGGCCTCTTAGGCAAGATTTCACAGATATTCCGATCGCTATGCCAGTGAAGGCACACAAGTTTTAAACTAATATGACAAGAACTAAATATTAACCAGGAAATCAATAAATAGTCATACTAAGAATATGACAGAGTTGTTCAGATTCTGAAATTTTTTCCTCTCTATTCAGTTATATCTGTCTGTAATTATCTTTTTAGAGTCCAATTTGTATTTTTTTTACTAACTTTCAAATTAACAGTTTTTCTTAAACCAGAGAAACAACAATTTCTTTAAAACATTCTGATAACTAGAAAACAGGTACTTACAAGTAATTAATGACATGCAAATAGTATACAATAATTAATAATGTATCTGATTCATAGCATCAGTATTTTAAATTAACTGAGGATTTCAGCTTGCTGGTGTAAATATCAGAGTAGCATGATACATAATGTGTTCATTTTGGTTAACTGGGACAGGAAGGTAGAGGAAACAAACCCACCCTTTTAAAGAACTGCATAGCTGAAGAAGGAGAATAGCACAATCAGTTTTAACTTAGTGCAACATTTTGGAAAAAAAACCCTAAACTTATGAGATGCTACCTGCTGAGCTGGTTTTGGCTGGGGTAGAGTAAATGTTCTTCACAATGGCTGGTGAGGAGCTGTGTTTTGGATTTGTGCTGAACACAGGGTTGTTACTATAGAGAGGTTCTGTTATTGCTGAGCAGGGCTCACACAGAGCCGAGACCTTTTCTGTTTTTCGTAATGCCACGCTGGCCAGGAAGTTGGGGGTGAATGGGAGACTGGGAAGAGACACAGCTGGGACAGGTGACCCACACTGACCAAAGGGACATTCCAGACCACCTGACATCATGCTGAGTATATAAAGTGGGGGGAAGAAGGAGGAAGAGGGGGATGTTTGGAGTGATGGCGTTTGTCTTCCCAAGTCACTGTTACGTGTGATGGGGCCCTGCTCTGCTGGAGATGGCTGAACACCTGCCTGCTCATGGGAAGTACTGAATCAATCCCTTGTTTTGCACTGCCTGTGTGGATGGGTTTTGCTTTCCATATTCAACTGTCATTATCTCAATCCACAAGTTTTCTGGCTTTTACCTTCCTGATTCTTTCTCTGACCCCACTGGTAGGGGGTCAGAGCCTTTGTGGGGCTTGGCTGCCCGGCCATCAGTTTCTCTCTTCAGCATCAATCTCACCTGCTGTCAAACAGAAGAACTTTAAAAGGCACCTAGGCTTATAGTAAGCAGAGGGCTTTAGCTGTCATCATTCCCAGCTCTAACAAACCTTCAACCTATCCTGAAGTTTTTCTGGCTGTTGTGAGAAACTGCTGGTTAGTTCTACCTGCTCAAGTGGCTCCGTGGGCCACTGCAGCACAACAGTCCAAGACTATTTCCTGTCTGCCATGGAGAAATGCACGTCTCTCAAAAGTTAAAACTTATGTAGAGAATGAAAATTCCAATACTTGCAGCTCCAGCAACTCAGTTTCTTTTTTTTTCCCAATAAGCCAGTAAAGTAACAAAAGACAAGTTCTTCTGCATACTTCATGTACAGGTAGGAAACACATAAAGAGCCTACTGTAACCTACACAAGGTAAGCGTGAAATTCTTACCAAAGCATCTGCTACTGCCTCTTCCACGTCAGAACCTGTGTTCAGAACTCGCATAGCACTGACTGATGACGACAATCTACTCGACTGACTAATTCCAAAGCCAGTACCTGTTACAACAACAAAAATAAACACAAAGAATTCAATCAGAATAGAAAGCTGGGATGTAAATATCACACTAACTTATAAAAACCCAAGCAGAAGAAAAGCATTTGCTTAACATTTTTAATAAATTACGTAGTGGATAAAAAAACCATTTTCATACTGAAGTCTTTAGTGGTACAGACAAAAGTAAGAATTCAAGTAAAAAAACCAGTCACCTACAAGCATTCTGTTCCAATATCATATGGAAAAAAACCCATACAAAACAATGGTTTTATTTGAACGAAGCTTTGCCTTTTTTTTTTAAATTAATGTCTTCTTCATTTTGGGTTTTTGTTTTCATTTAGAAAGAAAGCAAATACAATAGGAAGGCTATTGAGACTGTTGATTAGAAAACTACATGCATAAAGAATGCTCTACAAATACTAAAAAAAATGGAAAACTAAAAAAAGTTCTTCTGCAAGTAAAAAATGTTGTTAAGGAAAAAAAGGATTAACATTGGAGGATGAGGGTGGAGACAAAATCTAGCAACATAAACACATCTATCTGGATTATTAAAACCACAAAACTCAAATTAATATAAATAATACTTTCTAAAACTGAACTATGAGAATAACCAAGTGGGTGGGAAAAAAAAAATCCAGGATGACTGCACAGATGACAGCAAAGGGTACTCATCCTTCACCTGTGGCCCCATAAGCATCAGGAGCGTAGAGGGCACCAGTGGATCTGGAGTGATGTCTGGAAGCTGCAATAACAGGATTAAATAAACCCTATCTATGACCATGGAATCAAGGTGCTGCAGTAGCTGCTCAGATGAACAAGAGACTATTTATCAAAAAGATTCAGCTTAAGCACAAGAAACTGAGTATTAAACAGAAGCAAAAATCTTTAGGGAAGTTCTTTGATTATACAGAATATGATTATAGGTTTATGTACACTGGACATTTCATGCATAATTTTTTTTTAATTTAAAAGATTAAGAGCAGGGTAAAAGCAAGTACATTTCAGTTCAAAGAAAAGGTGCACAGACACACAGGCACATACTCACACACAAACAGAATCATCAGAAATACCTGAAAAGTTATCAGTGCACTGACACTGGTCTTGCATTGTAGACTTAACTAAATTCTGTGTGCTCAAGCCAGAGCCAGAGCTCACATATCAAACATTATCTGCAAAAAGTGCCTCCTGCACAAACCTGCTGTGTTGGCACCTGACAGTTTGTACACACCTGAATTCTTGCCTATGTTGCCGACAACTCAACCTCAGTTAAAACTCACCACTATGTAAATGAAAGTTAAAATTATCCAATTATAATTAAAAGTTTAACATAAATCAATGCAATTAATAATTCACATACTTATTCTTTTATTTATATCAATAAAATGTGAAATTGAAATAGATGTTAGTTACTACAGCTCATTAAGGTTCTTTAAAGCTATGGAAACTGGAACCAAAGATCCTTAAGGATTTCTGAATAAAACTGAGTACCCCCCTCCTTATGGCACTTGCATAAAACTGGTTTTCTAGTGATTCTGAAGAAGTTGACTCACCATTGCTTTTATTTTCTTTCTTAAAACAAGCAATTTTTAAATTAAATGTATTTTGAAACAATTCAACTTCTTTCTTCAGTTCACTTAAGTCAGAATTCTATTGCCGCATAAATGACAACTTTAACTTGAATCCAAATGTCCACTCACAGTGGCATAAACCTCAGGTATGATCTAATGATTTAATAAATAACTGTAAATGCAAATATTTTACACCTTTAGCACAAACAGAAACCAGGAATCACATTAATCATCCTTTTCTCTGATTAACAAAGACCATTTTAGAGTCTGATTCAAATGACATAATGATGACATGGGCCAAATGACATTTTGGGAAGCACCTTTTAACCTGAGTGCACTCCACAACGATCCTAAGTTCTGCAGAGATCCCAGAAACAACTCTGTGTCTTTCCACGTTAAGCTCTCTACTCCTTTCATAAGGTGCAGTGATGTACTTTATTTCTAACTAAAAAAAGTTATGAAGATGTTTGGCTAGGGCATTTTAGTTTGGAACTAATGTTTTGTGGAATTTGGTTCTTTAGAAAGTGTGTCTCAACGTGGAAAAGGAGACAGTACCAAGGATGTCACATCATAGACATCACAACTGACAGCTCTTTAAGTATTAATGGGATAAACCTTTCTGTTACTTTCCATCAATGAGCCCTGAAAATTAAAGGTACAACAGAAAATTAAAAATTCAAACTTTAGGCAAGAAACTTGAAATTACTCCTGCCCCTATATATAAATTTGAAATACGCTGGACAAGTTTTTAAGACAGGGAAAAAGAGCACCATATATTGGGTGAAACATACCTCACTCCAAAACGTATTTTCAAGAATATTCTTTGTAGCCCTCAAATTGCAGAAATTGTCAAGTATTTACTTTTGCTGTTTCATTTTTTTAAAGGATGAATGAAAATAAGACTTAAAATGGACTCACAATAAGATGATTTCTTAGCTAAAATACAGACATTATACTAGTCTGATATCCAGTATTAACTATATTTAACAAAAATAGACATTTCTATATAAACTACTAATCACATGCTTCTTAGTGGGTCTTATCTCCCAGTCTATAACATTATACTGAGATGTGAGATTACATAAACACGTCATATCAATGTATACAGTGAAGCAATTATGTAGCATTTAGGTAATTTTATACCATAAAGGGGGATAAAATCCATTTGATTTTATTTGTGTTCATAAGCGAAAATTTCTGCGCTGAGAATGAGAGGCAACACAAGTTACATTCCTCTCTTCATCCCCATGTCAAACTGTCTCTAGCTACACAGAGCTGAATTTGCCTTATTTCATCTTTCACTTGCACCAACAAAACAATGAATGACATTTTAAATCATTCAAATAAAAAGTCATACTAAAAGGAATCATTATTTATTCCAAGTATAATAGCCTTTTTTTTTTTTTAAACAATGCTGGATTCCTACATGTTACTTGACATTCTCTATGCTATCAGACAATTCCACCTTTTTCACTAGTATAGGTACTTGTTTTAATATCTGAATTATAAACCTGAACTACATCAACAAAAATAAAACCTCCAGTGGCATCTATCCCAGCAACACATCTCGTGGTTCTGCCTTAATACCAGCTTCATAAGATAGCAAGCATGTGACCAATTACAAAATGTAAATCTGATCTTGCATGCATGCAGTTCAAATCAAGCTGTAAGGCAGCAAAAGAAGCACAAAGAGTTCTGCAAAACACCATGGTTTTTAAAATACCAGAAGGTACATGTGTACTTCAACACCATCTTTCAGCTGTGTTTTAGAATAAAAGATACAGGTTTCCTAATGGATCCTGCATAACATCTACTTTTATCGTTTCCCAATTAAAAAGCATCTAGGCAAACTAGCCTTAGTTATTGTAACAGCTTTCATTCAATTAATCTGTATTCTCCCAATAAAACCACGGCTGGCAGGAAGCCCTAACAGACCACAACATATGTCCAGTGCTAATTAGGAGTACAGCTGGGTGCCTCAGTTTGAGATAGAAACCAGAGATTTACTATTTTCAGACTATGTTTAACAGCTACTATTATAAAGTTTAACAGCTACTATTATAAAGTTTTTAACTGTAAGCTACACCGAACAAACCAAGTAAGAAGGATACATACTGCAGACTATTTCAGACAAAGGTAACACCAGAAAGAGATCTGCTTCAGATACAATTGCACGGAGGGAGTTTGGTATTATCGAACAATCAAAAAAACCTGCCAATCCACAAACCCAATATGTAAAAGTACTTTAAGGAAAATTTACTATCAACTTGTAGTAACCTTGACAAGGATACAAGGAGATGAGAACCTTCTCTAATCCTCAACCAACAACACGTTAACTAATATTCTTACGCCTCACTGACAGCTCAGAAACAGATTATTATCAATCTGGTTTTTGTCTTGCAAAATCTTGCAATTTGTGCCTCGCAATAAGCTGCTGACCATATAGCTAAGGGGACATAATTAAGTGTATTTTTTTCTTACACACTAAAATGATTCATTGACTAGGTACAAAATTTTGAGTAACAGCTGACACTGCACTCAAGTACCCAAGCAATGAATGCTGCAAAGAAAAGAGAAACACGTAATTTCAAAAAAATATCCAAAACCCGGAGTGTCTTTTCAAAATGGCACCTGGATACTGCACATCACACACCTGTCTAAACTTGGTACTCCAGGCTAACCCTAGACAAGTGTGTATTTTTCCTGTGTGCAACCCATTCACACATTGGTCAATTCTCCATCGGGGTAAGTGGGGAGAGAGCCAAAGGAAGGGAGAACACGGTGGCCAGCTAGAAGCTAAATGAAGGAGGCATGGATTCGTTAGGCGCACATAAGGAAGGGCAAGGACAGCCATGCACGACAAGGGGCTCCGAGTACTTACCAAGGGGCGGGAAAGAGCGGACAGGGCTCGTGTCCCTGCTACTTTCACGGCTGGCCTCCCGACTGCAGCCCTGACTCACACTAGGCCGAGGAATGCGGCTGCCTCGCGCTAGTATGATTCAGGGTGCAGACAAACAGCAGCACAGAAGGGAGAAGACATAAGAAAAGTTGTAGTTTTAATGCAATTCTGTTTCGCAGTAAGATCAAAGACACGTTTCTAAGAAAAGACAATGATGATTATGTTGCATTATAAGTCATAATCTTTTCTACAGACTTTCTTGATTGTGCTGGATTACTCTTAAGTGTAGCCAGTTGAATGAAATTATTTCTTTGCACAGCTTAAAATGGAAATTTACTAACTCTTTACAGAATGGTTGAAAGACCTCTTGGAAAGGATGGAGAAAAAACAAGGAACCCTGAGTAATGATTCAGAATTTGTGCTCAAGATCAAGTTAATCAATAGTAGTGCCAATGGAAAACCCCACAGCTTTCTAAAGAAGAAAAATAAAAAAATTATGCAGCTAAGAAAAGAATCAAAAATACAAACAAGGAACAGCATCAATACCATGAAAATCAACAGATATTTTTTCAATAACACTGCAATAAAGTGTAATCAGATTGTACTGTGAGGTTGAAGATGTAACTTTCATTTTAGCATCATAGCATTATACACATGCACACACATACACAGAAGACATGAAGTAATGAAGAACGTATTTTCAAAATGGTATCACACTTTCATTCAGTGGATAAGGGTATTTTGGGTGTGAAGTGAAAAAAAAGAAGGAAAAAAGGGAGGTGAGGAAAAGAACAACTACTACATTCTGACAAGAAGAACTTCACTTTTCAGCTTCAATGTAAAATTGTCTTGCATATCAAAGGCTAGAGAAAACAGCCGCATTTTAAATTACCAGGATGTATTCTATTTTTTTCATCCACCTATAACTAAATACCACCTGTAGACATCCAACACTTAAAGTAAGAAGGGCTATAAAGAAACCCAGAGTTATTTGGTGATTCTTACCTACTGACAGCCTAGAAGGACTGGCTTCTCTACTGCATCCCTGACTTCGTGGGATTTTGCTCCGCTTTTGTGCGGCTGCAGGATTCACCAACACTCTCTGAACTCCTGTGTTCATAGTGGAAAGTGTGGTTGTTGTCAAAACTCTTCCAGGAGACCCAGATCTACTGCCAGCTGAAGATAGAATGAATAAATATGAGTAACAGCACAGTCAATAAACTATCATGGTTAAAAAGAAAATAATACCTGAAGTTAGTAGGAAAGTGGTGGTAGATTGAAATGATCAGGAAAAACTTACAAGGCAGAAACATGAAATAGAATGCCTTGGTCGGAGTTCTTACAGTACCACATACAAAGTAGTTAAAATTATCAATGCAAAGAAGCACTTGACATGGTATTCAGCACTACATAAGCTCAAGAAATCACAACTATTATTTCTGGACTTCATAATGAGTTACATGGTCCCTAATAGGAACACTGCTGTGTTCATTTTTTTTTAAGCTACATGGTCTCACTAATCACGTTTTCTATTAATAAAGAAAAACAAACAAACCAGCCTATTAAGAAGCTAAAGGGAGTAACTTTAAACTAGGATTTCATAATTATCCCAGCTCTCTGAATGCAATCAATGTTATAATCAAATAATGTGGTTTTCCTAACATTTAAACTCTTCTCCCTTGCTTTTAAAGGGACGGGGTCTTCAAGGACTATTCTGATGTTAAATAAGATGTGACTGAAGACAATTGCAATACCCATGCACACTTCTGTGGAGGTTACCCCACAAATTACAGAAAATCTTCAACTAGTTTTAAACAAGCTAAAAAATCGATTAAGACATATTTAAGTGTCTTATATTTCTGCTAATTAAAACTGTATAATACTAAGTACTACAAAATGTTCAAAGTACTGAACGAGGTACTGACGTTTCTGTATCACTACCCGAAACTGTGGTCACTTATCTTTAATTTTGATATTCCAGTTACAGAACATTTAAGTTTTAAGTCCTAACAAAGAATTCATTCTTCCCTTGCTGTAACTGATTTATATCACCAGCTGATATTAATATATTGTTTCCAGCTGTAGGATTCAAGAAATATGAGCAAATAAAAAACAAAACAGAATTTTGACCAAAGATTAATTACATACAGATTTGAACCCTTCCTTAATCTTTTTTAAAATACAATCAGGTAACTGTATGACCACAGTGATGCTATCATACAGGCAACATGCAACTTTTCAAGTGAATTTCATGGGTTACTTCTTATGAGGTACATGGAAAAAAAAGATACAGGTTGACTAAAGCTTGAGTATATGGGAAAAGAAACAAAATCCCAAACAAAATAAAATAAATGCTGTGTGGAAGAGAGAAACCTAAAACAATGTATCATGCATATACTTTGAGATTCATTGTTTGAATTCAAACTTGAAATGATTATTTACCAAAATCCCTTTTCTAAACTATGGACCTATTCAGCAGAAATGGTAAATAAAATGTTACACAGCCTGGAAAAAAAAAAAAAGCACAACTTCTATAGCAGCAAAAGAATAAGCAAACCTATAAAACTGCTGTGGTCTGCAAAAATTTGGGGTTTGGTACTTTCTTCCTATGAGGGTATTTCAACTTAGACCTGACATTACTGTGCTTTCTTTCTGTTTTGTATCTCTTTAAAACAGTAAAAATACTGTAAAAGGTTTCACTGTGCTGGAGACTTGTAGATTTTCTTCAATAGGTTGTAAACCTGAAAAAACTTACTCTTCTGAGAATATTAAGAAGAAATGCAAGTTCTCATTCTAATACTTATTTAATCTTCATATAGTCTGACCTGCAAAGTGTTCCACTGCAATGTAAATTAACTGAATGTAGCTAAATATCCTGAAAAGACTACGCTAATAACAGCATTAACATACTCTTGTCAGTACTACCACCATCAGCAGATCTAAGTGAGCTGAATGATGAAAGAAAGATAACTAAGGCACTATTCCAAAATGATAAACCCTTCCCATCTCTCCTGCTTTCTACATAAGGATTACACCCAACTAAGTTATGTGCAGCATATGGAAAAAAGCCAGCCAGAATTTCTGCTGAATAGGGTCCTTAAATGAGGTATGTCAAACAGGTGATCAAACAATGATGTGTACACGAATTCTGTAGACTCTTACCACCAATGGGGTTAGCAGACTGTGATCCTGAACAAGTGTAAAGGCAGGATTAGGGTAGGGATTTATAATCCATGAAGAGGGAGGGAGCAGAGCAGATTAAAAAATGAATGGCAAATGGAAATAAGAAAGCTTTAGTCATTTCACACAGGAAAAAAAGCCACAAGGGGGTTATGCTAAAGCAGTGCTATTAAGTAGCTTCCACAATTGAAGAATTAAACTCAGATGCTATGTACAAAACAGATGAAGCAAAGCTGCACAAGCAAATTACAATTCTTCAGCTTTCTAATCAACAACTCAACACTGAAGAATTAAATTTCCATTAAGCATGAAACTGTAGCCTGCATATTATTTGAAAAGAATATTACATCGCCAAAAAGGCTCAAGAAGTTCAACAGCTGAACAAAAATTACACACAAGATCAAAACTTTTTTTTTTGAGACACAACAATAAAGGAACTGAGCTGCAGGTGCGGTGGATGACCAAAACAAAAAAATCAAATTCACAATGGCACAACTGAAAAGACTTGCATAGAATTTTACATTTTCCTCTTTAAAAGGAATCTTGAGTATAAAAGTAAGAATTTGTTCCCATTCAGAAATTCTCTGAATGATGACTGTAATGCAATTTGAGCAGATCCTGTCGAATTACCTGACAACCAAACTGGAAAGAAGAGGAAAAAAATGTAACCATTTTTTTCCATAGGTAAGAATAAAATAATGAGGCATTTACTTTATGTTAATTTAAAAATAGAAGAGGAAGAGCAAAGGGCTTTTGAAGCCCTAAAAAAATATTTTTTGTAAAAGCATTCAAATTTGCAAGTCTTTCATAAAATGATTTTTGAGCAAAAGAGAGCTGTAACCCAAAAATTAACAAAAGCATCTGTGCTACAGGGGTTTTTTAAAAATAAAAGCTTAAATCTAATATGAAGCTATTCTCTCATTATATAAGCTGGGGAACTAAAACAATCCCCTGTACGGAAACATCAAGCATCACGCTTCACACAATGCTGTGAAAATTTTCAGTCACATAAAGAAGCATCACCCAAATAGCTGGCATACAGTGCCTGAGAATTCTCCTTCGCCTGTCCATTTGTATTTGCCCTGTTTATCTTCCTTAAAACATCTCAGAATTCTTGTTCTCCCCCACTGACAGGTTATAATGAGCTATTTGAAGCAATCGGTTCTGAACAGAAGTAGTAATAAAAGGCTGTAAAGATGCATTCATGCATTTAATTTTCACACATCACATGTAGTCAGATCTAGTTATGTCAATATCAATTTATCTCTTTAGACAGTAATACTGTGTAAAAATGAAAGAAACCCTGTCATTATTAGCACAAAAACTGAAAAGGCTTAATTTTGCTTCTCTGGATATACAGTTATTTAATGTTATATGACAATGATCATCACTGAAGTCTTATATTGTTACCTAAATTTACCCTCTCCCATGGACATTTATCAAACACCTTCACTTTTTAAGAATTTACCAAATCTATTTGAAGTATGGAGGTATTTTCACAAAGCTTAATTCC
>WEIT01034391.1:0-10822 GCA_013389985.1 Dryoscopus gambensis | reverse complement strand
TTTCTGATGCGGTGGGGAGGTGTGTGTCTACAAGAAGAATGCAAACAACTTTCAAAGCATCATCGTCTCTGGTATGCCTCTCTTTTGTAAATTATACAAGAAATCGATACAGAAAGTAAGGCTGTCAAAACTGCCTAGTACCAGCATATAAGTGACTCTAAATTAATCACAGATTTTCGATCATACTATCACTGGAGCAGCATCAGTAGGGAATAAGCAACTAGTTTGGTTTGTCATCAGTTCTGAGAAATGAAAAACTGGAAAATACACCTATCAAATGGACCTTGAATATAAATCCTTTCTGAGGACCTGCACATTATTCTCAGCCTGACAAGCCCACCTTGGCTGAAGGATTTATAGAGTGTCTGCTTGCAGCAGAGGCAACGGAGCATAATTACCTGGATTGAGTATTGCTCTAAAATAGCACAACGGAGGATAACATTTATGAATCACAATTAGTATGAACCCTTCCACACAGGTGGATCATGGAGCTGCTGTTCATCAGTGCCACAAAATAAAGGCACAAAGTGATCCACAGAGTATTGCAGGCTGTCTCCCCAGTCTGAGAAAAATAAGAATAAATTACCAGAATTTTAGTTGAAACCTAGACTCTAAACTATATCATTAATTGAATGTCAGCATTAACCACATGCTACTGCTGATTTTTAAAAATTCGTTTAGGAGGAAAGGGACGGTACCTATTACTAAACATTTATTTCCCCGATATCAACGTAACTTCTCAGATATACACATGGATATTCATATGTATATGCATATTTATCTGCACACCAATATGTACATATAAGCACCATTTAGTAATTAAGAAATTGCAATTCAGTCATTACAAATGGAATTAAGAAACCCTCCTTGTAGTGTTCTTTGAGATCACATGGGAGAAACTTATCAGATATCTTTTTCTAGTTTCCTTCCATAGGAAGCAGTGACAAAAATAGCCTGGGAGGAAATAAATATGTGCCCTTCGGCACTGGTCAGAGGAAAGACAGTACTGGCAGCAACTCCATCTGTCATTTCCCAGAGGTGTGGCGTCTCTCTCAGATAATAAATAAAAAGTAACGATATTACTGCAAAGATTGCATACACTTCCTCATCTGTGAGAGTCAAAAGAGCTATCATCTGTCCCTGGCTCCACACAAATGATCTAAGGAAGAGCTTCACCTCCTCCTTTTTGTTCTCTGTAAGTAATAATAACATATGTAGAGAGGCAATGGATGTCACAAGAAAGAGGTGATTTTCAGGAAACTTCAGTTAAAAAGATGATTAGAAACTGTATGACAGGGCATAGCTGAACTTTAATAAACAGATGCACAAGTAGTCTATTAAACTGATTGCATAGCTTCTGTCAGTTAATCATCCTAAAATATCAGCATTTAATGAGGAAAGAAAAGAAACCAATTGCTGTTCTTAAGTCTTGTGTTCACAACACCTAAGATTACCAGAGAGAGTAAGTTAAAAAGGTCCTAAAGAGATCAGAAGACTACCCCAAAAATAAATGGTAGGGATTAACAGGGGTTGAATACTCAAGCTGATTTCCTGGGTCTCTTTTATTTAGCAATATAGTTGTCTTTGATAGCGAAGGCTATGTCTAACAGCATTCAACAACAGTATGCAGCACTATGAAAAAGTAAATGTATTTTTCCATTTTGGCTATTTCCCAAACAAAACAAAAAAATAACTGTATTTCAGTCCAAATTTGATCAGAAAATTGGCATTAGCCATGGACAAAAGATATGTAAAGTAAAGTTAAATTATGTTTTTTTTTAAAAATTGACTCAATTTATTATTTTTCTTAAACAGCATTAATTTTCATCTGCATGGAGAGAAATAATAATAAAACCAAACTAATATAAATTAAGACATTTGAGTTTTACTTAAAAATATTTTTTCTTTCAATTAATTTTTTTTTGAAGGTGAGAGAAAGAGGTGGCCCATTCTTTTAACCAAAAGAAAAACATTACGCTATTTGAACCACTATGACATCTAACACTATTAACTACACGGAAGTCTTCATTTTCCTGTTCACAGGGCTAAAGCTCTCAAAAATAAGAATCATGAGTCCCAGTACAGCCTGGGAGGTTCTAGGACTTCTTCCAGCCATTACCTTTGGGCAGCAGTGTAGCTTTGAGAACCATAAAGTGCTCCCTTCGAAGGCAGCAGTAGGAGTTTTAGCTCTCAGGGTTAACAGTCGCTCCTCATTATCCCCATATTGAGCTGCACTAATGAGCCACCGTTTGGGTTAGCCTGAGCCATCTTCCACAGTGACTTAAATTAATACAGCTGGTTTGCCCTGAAACAGAGTGGGAGGACTCCCACAAGCTGTTATTGGGCCTCATCTGCGGGGGCTGTAATGATTACCTAGAGAAGCAGCAATAAACAGCTGTGAAAAGTAAATTCAAACTGTTCTAGCTAGATCTTGTTTGTTTCTGCACTAACTTAATCAGCATCATCCTAAGCACAGATGAGTTCTTAGGATTTCATTCATTCAAAGACTGGGGAGGCTGGCCTGACTTGTCTTAGTTTATAGAACACAATAAGATCACAGTCTATTGCTTCAGGGGGAAAATAGCAAAATATTAGTTTTATGATAGAGATTTAATAGATTTGACATGGCCATAGGGCATACCTGGTTTCTGACTTTCATCTTCTAGGATGTTTTTTTCTTTCATAGTGTGCAACTATAAAAGTAAATCTCCGCTTTTTAAAGTAAAGGAAGATGTGAAGCTGCAATAGCAACAAGTTGCTAGAAGTCCATGGAGAAGATTTTGGAAAGAAACTTGAATTCCTTAATTCATCCCCTAGAGAAATCCCAAACCTCAAAGTTTCAAGACCTTATTTGTTAAAAGCATAGAGAAACAATAAACCTCAGCAGGGAGGAAGGAGCAAGTTGTGAAACTTTAACAAGATCTCCAAGGAAGCTTATACAAAAAGGTAAGAATCGATGTTGCTAAGACTTAAAAAAAATATCAGAGGTAAAGTTTCATTTTCACGAGCTACATGTGAACCCTGGATAACCCGGCCAAGTTCTTGAGTTGTCAACAAAAGATCTTCCTTTAATTGGACAGGTTTAAAATGACTGACAATTTTTAGACATTCTACTAATCAGAACTTAGAGAAGCAGAAGTAGAACAGAACATGCTATAAATTGAAATAACTGAATTCTGTATAGCCTTGTATGTTCTTTTATCATTACTGCAGTAGTTGATGTTTTTTAGTTATCTGTTGTCACTGCTATGATTATCTATTACTTTATGAAGACTGTAAGGTTTTCACACATAAAATACACAAATCCACCATGCAACTACCCCATATGTAATCCATACTTGCCGAGTTGAAAGAGTTCATCCAGAAGGTTTAACCATTCCATCATTCCACTAAAAAGAATCTTTTGATTGTTAAAAAAAAAAAAAAAACAAAAAAAAAAAAAAACACACANTGAAGACTGTAAGGTTTTCACACATAAAATACACAAATCCACCATGCAACTACCCCATATGTAATCCATACTTGCCGAGTTGAAAGAGTTCATCCAGAAGGTTTAACCATTCCATCATTCCACTAAAAAAAATCTTTTGATTTTTAAAAAAAAAAAAAAACAAAAACAACAAAAAACCCCCAAAAAACCACACACTCACACAAAAAAAGTATGTCTAAGGTCTGAGAACCTTTCCTCCTTCCCACAACCCTCCCCAACCCAAACCTATCAGTGCCTGGTAATTTGTTAGTATTAGTACAGCTAGCAGGACCATGATATTTAAATGAGGGAAACAAAAGACAAAAATATCTCTTCCTCATAATACTATTTTACATGAACTTAAGCTCTTGGAGTTGTTTGCCTGGAAATATAAAGATTAATGCACTTAAATCCAAACTTAAAAAAAGTAAGAATCTTGTTGTAATATTACTGTGGGATACACTCAATATTTCATTACTGAAGCTTGGCAAAAAATACCTTTGTGCTTTGCTGACGAATCACATCAAAAAATGAAAAATCAATTTGTACTGAATGTTTCATTAATTTTTAAGCAGGGAAAAATAGGCTTCATGTTGAAAGTAAGATCTAATTTTAAAAATTACCTCAAAATTTCAGTTAATATAAATGAAGGAAATTTAAATAAAAAATAATCTTGGAATGAAGATTGAAAACCGTTCAAACCAAAAATTTTCAGTTTAGGACCAGCCCCAAATTCTAAGCCAACTTAAGGGTATATTATCTATAAAGAAGAGAACTAAGTCAAATCTGTTCTGTCATGTATGCATAAGCTGCATGATAATTATTTTTTAAAATTTAGTTTTATTTTGTTTCATTTTAATTTATTTGTTAATATGCTTTTCCTGAAACTCTTTGTATAGAAAATCCTATTTATTCAGACAGGAAGGCTGGTTTAGAAAACTTTTGACTAAATTTCCATCCAAATTCCCATAGGTACAAGGAGGACTTCTGGATGCATTCAAATTTTAGAAGAGTAGAAGGTAGTTAAAGTCTTTCTTTACTCGACCTCTCCCATTTTTCTTCTTGCTTTTAGATCTGTAGGGAAGTCCCACTGGCTTATGAAGAGTTAAACAGAATTTTAACATAAGACAATCAGTACAGTGTGTCCCAATCTGCTCAGGCTGAAGGACAGTGGCTCCGATTTCCAAAGCCTCGCTAAGATTTTCAGACAGTAGAAAGGATCTGCCACTCCCTGTGAGGGCGGGTAGCCTCATCCTTGGGATTCAGCAATAGCTAAAGGTTAAATCCATATCTTTTCCCTTCTTAGTCACCTCTGGCTGCTTACAGCAACTGAGGAAATGTAACAGGGGCCCAAAACAGTAATGCCCACACCCGCAAATGGATTTCCTCATGTAAGATTGGAACGTGGGGAGCACAAAAAACAGCACTTAAGAGACTTTTCTTCTTGCATTTGCTTTTTGAGAATTGGCTGAATCAATATTGCTTACTGCACTGTCAAAATGTGTATCCTCGTGCACATTAGATATTCTCAGAATACTGGATTTCTTGATTTATATGTCATTTTAAAAACTTGAAATGATGGAATTTAAGTGCAGAGAGATGCAATGGCAAGAAAATACATTACTGGAGCTGTAACAAGTTTTGTATATTTTTCTTTAAAAATCATCTTACCTCTTTTTAGGTAACTCTCATCATTTTTAAGCCAGGAAAATCATGTTTCCCCTTTCAGTATTAGACATTTGCCTTCTAAACAGAGCAAATAATATTTTTTTCTCCAAATGCTAGATCTTAATCAACCCAACATTTTAGACTGTTGCTTGGAAAACACTTTGTTCAGCTACTCTGTAAGGAAAGCAGAGGAATGCACTGTTTTCTTTCCCTGCGTGGTCTTGCATAGATGACTGTAGAAGACCTCTATCCTTTCTCATTTCACCTCTCCCTGTGCCAATTTTTTGTGACTCAGAGCAATTCTAGATGATGTTTCTAAGCTCAACTACCCAGTCAATATCCTAAGTGGGTGAAAGATTAATTATTCCTGCTGAGATCAACTATGTCAGGACAGCAAAGGCCAATTACAGACAAAAGCTATCATGGAGTGGTCACTTCCAACCTCCTGCCGACACCAATCCCAAATGCAAAGGAAATCAGCTTCCTGCTGAACAGAAAAAGCTCTAGTTTTAGTATATCTCATGTAGCCAGCATGCTGGTATCACTTTTATTCATTTCCACAGCTGAAGGATATGCTTTGCTGAACTGCATGACTCATCCTGCGAGCAGCAAGCAGGCATGTGCGGCGCCCAGAGCAGTGGCACTGCTGGGTGGGAGGGCAACAGACGGCACATCAAACGCGTCGCTGGTACGCGAAGGGAGCAGAGGTTGTTGAGTAATTGTGACATCAAAAAAACTCTTTTGCACACCGCTTGTTGACAGCTGTTATTACGACATCTGATCTATAGTCATTATTCAGAGAAGCAGCTCAGCCAGGATCCTGCAGTCGTTCTGCTAAACCCACTTAGTGGATTACCTTGAGCTTTAGTTCCCAGAACTCAAGTTCTTTCCTATTTTGTTGCATGTGAGTCGAGTAAAAATCTTGATCAATGGTGTCAGCAAAAACGCCTCAAACTGTTGAGAAAGGAAGGAGGAGAAATAAAGTTGGAGGCATAATATGTGCCAGAAATCCTTATTACAGCAGTCATTGCTGAAGGCTGGAGAGGCAGTGCATGGGATTCCTGATTAAATGGACTAATTTTGAACAGTGTCGAAATAAGTGTAGTTCAATCTTTGGTATCTCAGGTGTGATACAGTATTATCTTCACATGAATTAACTTCTCTGCTTCAGTCCTACACCATCACTGCTCTGATGACTGCAGGATGTGCCATTTCCAGCCATCAATATGCTCTGAATGTTTCCTGTTGCCCCTGGTTGGCTCAAGTCCACTTTTTTTTCCCATTCAGAGATGTTCCATTTGATGAAGTTACTGGATTTGGATTGGTCTTATTTATTATGTCTGTCCCTTTTTGAAGAACTTCTACATTGGATAAAGTCATTAAGGATAAATTCAGTAGGCAGGGGAGTTACTTGGGACATTGATGATTCTGATTCACAAAATAATACCTGATTAGGCACATGAAGTGGAACAGTTCCAGCAGGAAAACCTGGAAAAACTAATCCAGAATAATGAATAACCTGTTCATCATGGCATTCTCTTCTCCATGGCTGGAGACCACTATCCTACATATGAAATCCAGTTTCTCTCTCACTACTGGTTTTGACCAGGAACTCCACTGGGGAGTTGAGAAAGCTTTGCCAGCAAAAGCCTTTTTATAATGGCACAAACCAATAATGAGTTTCTGTTTCAATTAACTGGATTTTCCAGATAAAATAAATGAAAAAAATTTGTCATGAAGCTCCTTCTAATATGCACAAAACAATTCCTGGACCAATTCCATCTCTAACATTATGACCAAATACAAATTAATCTATTAGAGTTTACTGAACTGATTTGAGCATTAATTCACAAATTTCTGTAGTAGGTTTGAAAGGTACATTGCTCAGTCATGCTGTAACATTATCCAATAATTCAGTCATTTCAAGTATCTATCTTAACAGTAATTGTCACAGTCCTTGATGAGATTGGGAATAATCTGTTTTCCTATTCTGGGTCCTGAGAAGAGAGAGAAAATCATCTAAAATTCCTTTTTCAAACCTGACCAGTTCTTTTTTAAAACATCAAGACCTGGAATGCAAAACCTACTTGATTAAGCATTCTTCAGCAGTGCAAGTCAGGCCATTCACTGAATAACAATTAGCTGAAGAAAACTCAGTTTCTGTACAGATTAACCTTAAGATACCACTACTAAAATGAAGTTTCAAGATGCAAATGCTTTATGGTAATGGCGGATCTCCTAAAAAAAAACCCAATCACAAGATCTTGCACAGCTACAGGCTCTCTCTTTCGTAACTAAAGTGGGGTTTGTTCAACATGAAATCTGTGACCTTACAACCTTGACTTTCTCAAAGAGCACTCAAGTGAGATTTTTAATATATGGCTAATAGAATGTAAGATGACTGCAGTGTAAATGAACAATAGTCAATTCTTTATGCTTATCATAATGGGCAATAATTTGCCCGAGAATCACGTAATAAGATTTACCCTCAAGCTCTGTGGAAGAGCTTGTAAACAAGGAATCCATTGATTCACAAATATTTAAAAGTATCAGTGTGATGGGACCAGGTAAACAAATAAAAAACAAACAGGATTCTGTCCTTTGGCAACTTGAATGCTAGATGGCAACAAGCAGGTATGCGAGGTTTAGGGAACAGCCACTTGATTAAAACTAATTACTAGAAATTGTGCCTCTATTTTACAATCTCGCTGTGGTGAATTTCTGTCAGCTGTATAATGGAAACTCAAGCCTCACGTCAATTCAGAGAATAATTAGACAAGCTCCCTATTGATAGGCACAGCAGTGACTCAGCCACAAGTTAGGAAACAGAATAACTATTATTCCTCCACAAGAACAAACACCAAGCCTGATGCTATGAGTACTCTCATGTTTGCCATCTTAACTTTGAACATTGCAATTTTATTCACTGCATGAGGTTCTACAGAGTCACATCATACAGTAAAATTAAATTTCAAGAAGTGTAAATATTTTAAACTTACGTAAATGACACTTGATATTATGTGAAATGGACAAAATGGCAAGAGGCCTGCAAATAAGGTCAGTATTTCTGGGGTATATCTCAGCAGAAGCTGGGGAAAACAAACTGGCAACAAAATGACAAATATTTGAATGTGTAATTCAAATGAAACAATGGTTTGATCCAGCAAGCACTTCAGCCAATACAGAATTTGTATGTGTGAGCTGCTGAGCTGAATTCAACTAAATGTTTTCGGGCATTAGAGATTACACATATTGGAGTCCGAAGGACAGATGTCACCATTTGCAACATAATACTGCTATTCTAGAGTAGCTTCGAAAATCCATCACAATTTGCAATGCTTAATACTTTATTCAGGTAATGAAAAATACGGATAGATTCTATTGGGAGTCAGTTTCTCTTAATACACAAATATTTGCCTTGGTTTATCTTAGTGGCAAAATGTGTGCAATTTTTAATGCCACAAAACACTTAACTGAATTTTAAAGATGGTGATGCTGGTGTAGAATCTAAAATGATGCAGAATAACACAGTTCTGATGTGTCCAACTCCCAGCTGAAAACAATTTCATATTTCGCAAATATGTGAGTGTTCATAAATTACTGACACATAATAAATGAATGACATAATACTACAAAATGTATTATTTGAAATATTATTTTTTAATGTGTTGAACAGAGATAATAGTCTTATATGGGAGTTTTTTTACATTATTTATGTCTGTAGCATGTTGTAGTACACGATATGAAGTCTACGCCAAGGTACTATCCTTCAACAAAACCAAAACCAAACCAAGCCAACAGCAAAAAGCAAAGAACTATAATTTTAGCTATGAGCAGCTACACATTTTCACAACTAGCATGCATTTATACTGAAATGTGTGCAAAGATGCTGCCCTACACCAGTCATGAACAATACAGTTGTTTCAAAGAAATAACGGAGGTATTAAAAATGTTGAGCTTTGTTTTTCATCTATTTATAACACTGAACGAGCATCCAATGAAGTTCTTGACACCTTTGAAAAGTTTTTAAAATTTATAATGAAAAGTAAATTATGCATTATGGTTGTTATGATTCTGTCAAAATTGTGAGGCATTTACAATTACAAAAATATAGCCCTACTATGAAGGAAGACAAGCAGAGGCTACTATGCTAATATAAAGCTATGAAAAACATGCTGATTTTTTTGCTTTGCTTTGTTATAATTCTGAGAGTTAATCACTCACAGCAGGAGGTGGTTTAGTGGTGTGATGGCTTGTTCTGATCAAAACTGTCACAGAAAGAGGTGATCTCTTCCAGGCTAAAAGAGCAAATTAATTATACATTCCATTCACTAATGGAAACAGAATAGACAGTTTTTCAGTGGCTCTTACAGAAAGAGGAATAAGCTATTACTGATTTTTACTTTTATCCCCAAAATATGTTTTTTGTATGTTTACTGGGGTAGTAAATCTTTTAGTGAGCCAGAGATCCAATTATTTCATTCATTTCTCAGAAACCTGAAAATTTGAAATTGCTATTTACTTTAAGGATAAATCCTTTTCTCTATGGCCTGACATCTGTCTCTTTAATTTTTGATCCTGGGCATTCTCAAATTTTTTTCTTTTTTTTTCTTTTTTTTTTCTTTTTTCCCCCCCTTTTTTTAAAATAGAGATCATTTTCTCCCTCAGATTCAATCCTTTAAAAAACTCAGCTAGAAATCCTTATATATCCTTGGACTTCATCATGAATCTCTGGTTATAGATTTCACCTTATTGTTCACAAATTTTACATGTCTTCATAAAACAGAAGCAGTCAGATTGATACCTTAATGACACGGCACTTCAAGTTGTTGAGATTTAAGGCAGTGATGCACAGGAATACAGAAGGACAGGGTGCTTCACTGGAGTGAAACATGGATGATGTATCTTTGCCTGCTTCTTTTATCATTATCGATTTTACAAAAGGAATTTAATACTGCTTGCATTTGGAGACATAATATCAAGGAGAGCAGAAATATCAAGTGTATTCCTAAGCAAGTCTCAGGCTTAGGTAGAGAGGGATTTGATCAGTTGGGGTTTCAAACACAGCAGGCCTAGGGTGTGTTTGGGGAAGAGCTAAAAGTTACATTTAATCCCAGCAGACTCTTAGTCTTAAGAGGTTATTAAAAAGTTCAGGAAACATCCTGTCCAGAAATAACTGACTTTTTCTTCGTATTTTCTTTTTATAATATTATATGTGCTAACACAATGACTAGGAGTATTATATATACCCAAGACCCACTGCACAAAATTTTTCCAAGTAATAGAAACAAGAATTTAAAACACCATAATAATTTTAAAAAATAAATGAAGGATGTTGATGTTCAATTTCAGACTCTCTCACTGACTATTAGTTGGAGGGGAATAACAATTAAACCACTTCTTCTACACTACAGTTTCAATCCTCCATCTGATAGTTTCTTTATAACTCTTGCAGGTTTCTATTAGCTTTTTTCTTCTCTGCGAATAGTACTGTCATGGGTTAGCTACAAGTACTCTACTCCTTCTTTACATTTTAGCAAGTACTCTGGGCTTGCTTGCAAATAACCTTTCCAGGAACCAATGGGGTATATCATATAAAGTAACTAAAAACTCTTTCATCAGCCTACCTCTGTCTCCAGTTGACAAAGGGGTTGCTCTCACATTATTTGATGAGAATTCCCTGCT
>WEIT01034335.1:9093-34260 GCA_013389985.1 Dryoscopus gambensis | reverse complement strand
GCTCCCGAGCCGGCGGGGAGGCACAGGCAGGCTCAGGCTGCTGCCCACGGTGCCAGGGGGCGCGGGGAACGTGAGCGCAGCGCGCACGGCCCGGGGAGCGGGAAGCCACGAGGTGACAAGAAGACGTGTGCGGTGCCATTCTTCCCTCAGATTAATGCTGCTGAGGCAAACCCCGGCTCAGACAGGGAATTCTCCCAGAGTCAGGGGAGAATGGTAAGTGCGTAGAGACTGCTTAGATGAGTTAATTTTTTCCCATCAGACTTGCTGGGCCCGGAGGATTTCACACTAGAGCGAGAAGCTGATAAAGGCAACGTTAGAGGTGTGAGCAGTGGTCAGAGTGCTCAGGGAGACAACAGATGTCAGGAGAGAGGAAGAGGGAAAACACGGCACATATAATTCAAAAGGGGGGGGGAATAGGTAGAGCCAAGCACTATCAATCATTCCAGCCTCTATTCCCAGAAAAGTACTGAAGCAAATAATCACACATCTTTAAGTACACGGTAGCTAATGAAGTGATAAATTACAGCCAACATAGATTTGTCAAAAAAATCACATCAAGCCACACTCATCCCAAGCTGTGACAGGATAACAGGCCTTGGATTTGAGTAGTGCTCGATCTGTTATGGCTTAAGTAAGGTTTTTGACACCATCTCAGAGAACTCTTAACTGAGCAAGCAAAAGATAACATAATGAAATGATTGCAGTGGTGCAAAATTACATCAGCAACGTTTCACTGTGACAAATAGCAGGACAGAGCAAATATGGTTCCCTGGAGGTAGGTGTCTCCTGAGTTTGGTACCAAGTCTAATTATATGAGTGACAGAACACAGTTTACATGGATTGGATTTGCCAACAATGCCAAACTGGCAGAGCTAGAAGCCTGTTGCAGCACAAGAAAAGAATTCAAAATCTTCCTGAAAAAGTGGTTGCAGGAACATGATGCAGTTGAATAAATACAAGTGCCAACTTCAACATTTAAGCAGAAAAATAACAATTGCACAATTGCAAGACTGGAAACAGATGAATAAACACCAGGTTCACAGAAAAGGGGCTGGGGATCAGAGTAAATCACAAACTGAACATGCATCAACAATGTCACACCGTTGTGAAAAAAGCTGCAGTACACAGAGATGCGTAAACAGAACTGTCATATCTAGGACATGGGAAGAATTCCTCATGTTTAAGTGGTGAAGCCTCATCTGTATGTTCAGATTTGGCCTCTGCATTTCAAAAAAATTTCTTTCAAAAACTTCCAGTACAAGATAGTACAAGGTTGGGGGGGGAGGGGGGCTTCACCATTTTAAAAGATATGACCCTAACTGAAAGTAGGAATGTGTGAGATTTTTTGGTCTAGAAGATAAAAGACCATGGGCAGAAAAATCCATTGTTTACTAAGTCCACTGCAGACAGGGCTAAACTTAACAGTTTAAAACTGTACTGAAAGAAATTTCAGTTAGACATTAGGAACAGCTGTATTACGATACGGATAAATAAAACTGGCATATATTCTCTACAGGATCCTGGAAATGTTATTAGTATGTTTTTTAATATTAAGTCAAATATCCATTAGAAAAATATAGAAGTATTTGACTGCAGTGAAGTAATGGAAGCACACTAGGTAATAATTGTTTTCAGAATAATTTTCTGTAGCTGCAGTTACTATCCAGATAACTGTTCTGATCCTATTTTTTTCTGATAGAAGTGAATCCCAGAGGCATTTAAACATTTAATGTGGTGTTGTGATCTTATGCACAGGTGTAGATATCCCCTTTGGGAGTCTTTGTCATGTTGCAATCAATATAGCTGTGCGGCAACATACGTCACATGCTCAGCTAATTTGCTCATTTATAAACTTTATATATCACTATAAATTCCACATTTAAAAATAATGTGTGTGTTAGTGCTCATGTAACCATCGTCTATCACAGCTTTTGCTTTTCTTTGCTTTTTTTCCATGGTACCAGACCCTAATTTTCCCCAAAATCCATTAAATGTGGGGGTTTCTCCAGAGCTTGCCAGTTAGGACAAGGCAGTGTGAGCGGTTTGTGTTGTAGGAGTGAGACCCACCAAACTCAACTCATTAGAGATGACTAAAAGGCCATTAAATAGGCCAATTTTCAATCTCCACTGAGTTAGACTGAATTCAAACTGATAGCCCACAGGCAAAAGGCTATGAATTTCATTAACAGCCCCCCAAAGCATTCAGTCCCCTAATGAGTGCTAATATTATTCTTCTGAGAATTAAGCTTGTTTTCTGAAAATATACATTTATAAAATCGAGTTCTAATTATTTTAGAGCTTGTAAGGACAGTTTTTCCACAGCTCTTAAACACAAGAAACATTATCATCTTGTGCAATCCACAGATTTCTTCTAAGATTCTTACATCATATGTGCTCCATGCTAACCAAAATACAAACAATAAAAATGTGAAAAAGCAAATATTAATACTGCCCCTATGCTTCTTGCTGAAAATAATATATTTTATTGCATGCAATCATTTTAAGGTCATCACACTTACTTAAATATATTTTGTCCCACAGAAGGTAAGATTTAAGGAACAGCAATTCTTGCTTCATTTCTGCAATTAATAACTGAAGGAAAACACCATATTCCATAAAAGTATTAACTTATAGAAGAAGATGCAGTGTTTTATTATATTTCACATCTATTTGTGAACAAGAAAAATGCTTAGCATAAGAAAACCTGAACTTCAGTTCTAATGCTGCCAAATCCCACAATTCATTAATAGTTTACAGATATCTAGCCATTTTTTAACCTCTCAATTTAATACTTGAACTAAAAGGCCCAATTCCATTAGCACTAGTGGACTCTTAAAAATGCTTATGATTCACATAATCTGTGGATCAAAGGCAAAATCCACATTTGGTGTAAATGAATAGAGCATATGAATGCAGTATTTCATTAAAATGGCAGTGTGGTAAAAGATTATGTCCAGTGCTGTCAGAAGTCTTTTGTGAATTCTAATTCCACTTCTGTTGCCATTTATAATATGTGAAAAGTAGTAGATTATCTTAAAGGTTACATGATGGATTAAGAAGACTTGAGAAATAGATGCAAAATGACACAAAATTGAGATTGCATGTCTGCATGAAATAGAAACTTTAGGATCAATGAGGCATTCTCATGTCAGTAAAAAAACATGTATGGCCAGTAAAGAACCACACAATAGGATTCTTGCAAATCAAGCCAGATATTGCACAGCTGGCTTTTTGTTTGCAGGAATTCTGGCTGCGTCCTGTATTATTTTTCCACCAATGCAAACAAGGCCTAATAATGGTTAAAACAGCTCTTGAAAACCTCTTGAGAGAATGATGCTACCTAGTTCCTCCTAGTTTTCAACATGGCTATAAAAAGCTTAAACCAAGGCAGGTTCTTTCAAGTTAGCAGCCAAGTATGATTAACTGGAACCAATTTAGAAACTTTCTTCATATAAACGTTTTTGTAGCTGAAGCTGCAGAGGGAGAGCTGGAACAGGTCTAAGCTGAAGCATTTTGAATGAAAGAAGACTGCAAATGCCTCCTTGTAACACATAGCAAAGTCCCAAATGCCTGGAGGGAAAAACTTTTTAATGATAATTTCCTACATTTATATAGTACCTTTTAATTCCCTAGGACCCCAAGCACTTCATTAACACTATGCAAAAAGCTTCACCATGGAAATACAGCCACCATAAGCATCATTCTTTGAAAATGTCATATTCAGTTGACACATATTCTGCTTATCCTGTGTACAGCACACAAAACAATGGATAAAATATTAAGCTCTATACTTCTGAGTTGTAGAACAATTTAAGGCTGTATAGTTTACAAAATGCTCCCATGTAATGGATACATTGCATTTAGCCAATTCATTTTTCTTCTCCATTTACCATTTCCATCTCATCTTTATACCACAGCCCTCGGTAGAAAATTTTGTCTTCCATAACATTTTCAAAATTGAAATGATTCTTGATGTCCGAACTTCAGACAAAAATGGTCTCTATAGAAAAAGTAGCATCTTTTATTAAATTCACTACTATAAACTGAAAAGTAGAGTTTTTGAGTACCTAAGATATAATGTTGGGATTTTTATAGGCGAGATGGTTGTACTAATAAAATCTCTTACCTTTATGTATAAAGTTTGTCTTATCTTTGCCCTTAGACCCCTGTAACTACAAAAACAAGCACACAGAAAAATGATGTGAAAGATACCTGTGTTTCATTGCTCAACTTGCCACAGAGTTTTTCTTTTCACCCTACAGAGATGTTTCTGGTTGGCTGTTCTTACAATGACATAATGCTGATTTCACTAATATCCACAAATTTAGGAACTCAATTCAGTTGTTTCAACAAACAGTAATCAACATAATTTCAACTGAAATACTAGAAGAACTAATAAAAGAATTAATTGGAGCAGTTTGATTTATCTCAACATTGTAAAAACTGAAAGGGGGAAAGTGACTATTCCTAATCCTTTTTTTTTGGCTGTTTCAGCTGTTGATTCCTGTTTTGCTGGCTTGCTTGTTTCACAAGCTCTTTTGAAATACAGTTGTCAGTGTTAATTAAAGAGGATTCTCTCGTCTTGTCTATTTTTCAGAGAGAACAAAAAATGTATTTTATTTATTACTTTAGTTTCTGCTATAAATCAAGATATTCTACTCATCTTTGTCAACAGGAATTAAACTTTTAGAATGGTAAATATGTAAACAATATTAGTAAAATTAGAAGAGAGCAGTAAGAGCATATAGGTAAAATTAAAACCATTAGCCATTAAACCTATGTTTCTCTTAACAGTGATCCCAAGACAAGGTTACTCCCGAAATAAAATATTTTGTAACAGAAGGGTGTTTAGACAGCGTGCCTAGGGAAACATTACTGCTTGGCACTGTGGATTGCCTTTAGAACTGTCCTACTGTTGTAAGTGTTTGAAATCTCCCAGCTAGGAGGAGAGTGCCCAGATTACATAATAAAGACAACTGCTGTTTTATCACTGCTCAGCTTCTGTCCATAGGCAATGGTACGAAAATTTCCATGTCTGTTGCTTAGACCTGCTCCCCTTGGCTAGGCCTGTACTTGCAATTACAAAACAGCTTTTGTCAGGAGGACAGCAGCTCGTCCCTAGCTTCCCACAGTTGTCTCCTGTTCTCTGTCTCACCACTATGGAGTGTTCCTGTCATCTGCCACTGATCAGAGGGGAGCAGCTGCTGGGGCAGCACTGCCTGCCTGGCACACCAGGCTCCATTCTTAGCTGTTCCACAGGTACCACCACAGTAAACATTATCAATTACAAAGCCTGGATTAATTATCAATAGTATTTAATTAACCTTGGTCCTTATGCTTATTCTATTTCATCTGGTGTTATTCATCCTTCATTAAAAAGACAATAGCTAAGCATACATCTGCGTTTCCTTCACGAGGATCTGCCATCTCTGTTCTCATGTCTGAGTTACTGAGCTCAAGTCTCAGAATTCAAAGATCACAAGAAAGCAGATTAGTGTAGGAAAATACCACCATATATTATAACACTGACCTTCTTAAAAACAATGTATTGCCTTGGAGAGTTGCCATTTGCATCACACACAGGAAGCATTAATGTATAAAAATATGCTATGACTAACAAAACCATAACAAGTTTCTTCCTGAATCTGTTGATTAATTATAATTTAGTGTGAGGAGAAGAAAGCAGTGGCAGTAAACTGGCCTCCAACAGATGATGGAAAAGGACCTAGATCTAATAGGTATAAATTATCATAGCTCTGCTTAACTGATGATTCAGTTCACAGTATAGTGCCAAAATGATACACAGGGAGAAGACAGAAATAATAATTTCAAGATCTTTGGTTCAGGTGTCACACTGGTAGCCTCAACGTCCCCCTGCAGAGGTCACAGCACAAATGAATCCAGCTGCCACCACTGCAGTGCTGGTCCTACGTGCTGGACCTTTGCCATGACTGCGCTCTGCTGGCAAAGTGTTAGTGACGAGAGGGAAACTGCACTAGACCTGAGAGTGTCGTGTTCTGTCTCCTCCAAGGTGTGTCACCCCATTCCTACACCCACCTCTGTGACTACCAGGGGTCACACCCACACCTGCAGCGTATTAGAGACCAGAGCAGTATCAGTGTGGAGAATTAGTGACAGGAATCCTTTCAGGCACACTCCATCTGCAACGCTGTGACTTCCCTATGTCCAATGAGGGACACAGGTGGCACAACATGGGGAAATCACCTCCCTCAGACAAAGATCATTTCAACACCTTCCCAAAAAGGAAAAGGCTTTGCTAGTCAACCCCCACCGCTTCTGTACTTCAAAGTCATCTGGCCAGATGGAAGCCAGGACAAAGATCCAAGTGAAGACATCTTCACCAAAAACCTTTGCCCTTAGAAGCAAGTTTCATATGTTTTAGCTGCACTTGAAAAATGAACAGCGTCCCTCAGTTGTCAAAATCATTGCCAGGCAGGATTTCAAACCACCTTCTTTTCCCTGCAATTTCCTACTCCTCTGCCTGGTAAGCAATTGCTACATCAGCAATTCTGGTTTCTCTCACTGTCACATGGACATACACCTTCTTGTCCTTATGCTTGACACAAACAATTACAAAAATCTTTATTATCGTTTGTTTATAAAGGGCCAGAAGTTTGCGTACGGGAAGACATAACAACTGTACTGAAGAAGAAGTAAAGAAAACAAAAAACCATTTTACTACTATTAATGTGAAAGTACTGGGGACCTTATTTTGTGTTTAGGTAAGATCACAGCAGCAGAAAGTCTGTTTGATATGCCATACCTTCTGTTTGTTTCGTAATTGTAAGGAGTTTGGTTTTGATCAAGACAATTAATTATGAATATACCTGAGTTTCCTAACATCAGAGATAAAGCTTAAAAAAAACTACAAAAGCTTTTTTAGACTATATTGTAGTGTATGGATAAGTGTATATCTTCAGGGCATAAAACCATCTTTGTAATTGAATCCTGAAAAGGATGGAGGAAAACTACATAAAACTGTGATAGTTCTACACAGTCTTACAGTTAATATGCAATTGTGAAAAATTATTTATTAAATTCTGTGGTTGTACAGAATCAGTGTATGGCATGGTATGTTAACAAAAAAGAAAAGACCAAGTTACAACCTAGGTTTATTATAATGACCCAGTAACTTTTTCCTTTCCAACTTCCCTGCCAATCCCTTTTTGTGCCAAAGGAAAAAGAGCATCTCTTAGCTCCTCAGTTTGACCACATCCATTGCCACTTATCTGCCAAAAAGTATCTTCAGTGCAATGATCAAAAGCTATATTAAAACTTTTGCTTCTCTCTTGTTCATCTAGTATTTCCATATCACATCCCACTTAAACTCTCAGGTGAATTATTTTGAACAGCAGTTCATTTGCCATTATCTCATTCAGGAAATACTGTCAGGTTTGGGATTTGCAGGCAGATCTTGTATTATACCACTACTGTTTTTAGTGTGACGCTCATATGAATATAAAAAGTCTCATTATAAGCTCATTGAAATAACTGCAAAGATTTTAATGAGGTTTCAACCAGGCTCTAAGAAAGAAAATTCCAGCACTAATTTTCCTACTAACAAAAATCTACATATTTAAAATTCCTGTAAAATAGTTGTTTCAGTATCCTGGAATGTACACTGAGTAGAGGTTTCTCAGACAAAAGAAAGAGTGAAGAAACTGAGAAGAACAGTCATATTCAGTTTTAAAATTTGTCCCAGTTTCACAGCCCTTGGCTCTGGGTTCCAACAAAGTGTGTGGAAATGGACTCAGATAAAGCTTTGGAGGTGTATTTTTAGTGCAGATAATTCATAGAGTAAAAATGGGGTATCTGTAAAAGCAGAAATAGTCAGCAGAGTAGTATATTTTGGGAATTTCAGCAGAAGAAGCTATATCTAAACATTCAGGAAGCACTCAGATCTGTCTATTAGTGTGTCAAATGTGTCTTTCTAATTCCATCCCAAGCATATTAGAATTTCTTCTTAAGAAGTTCTGTGTGAATTGTCATTCAAATATACCTCTAGCTTTTACTTACCACATTTATTTTCTATTCTAAACAGCATAGAAATTTTTACTTACCCTGCACAAAAGAGAATCCTGATTTTGAATTTTAACAGGAGCCAGAAAATGGTGGTTTAATATTTCATGTAGATGTCTTAATCAGCAAGTCATTTAACCCAATCAATGTAAGAGAGTACTTTTTAAAGGAGCCCATTTACGAATAAGCACTAACCATGTTTTGTCACATTGTATCAACTATGCTTTCCAAAGGAGGAGGGCATCATCTCATTTGTGATAGTTTTAGGACGCACAGTTCTCCACAGTGACTGTTAAAATGGCACATGCGGGGGGAAACAGTACTTATTAGGATTAATTTAAGACAATGGGTATTCACTAAGCCTGAATTGTATATGATCACTTCCACCATTAATGCATTACAGTTTATCTCATCCGTTAAAAAGAAATAATTATATATTGAGAATTCCTTTTTTTTCCCTGACAGAGCTGACAGAATTTAAATCTCAGGCCCAAGGGAGGAGAGCAGTGGCTCGAGGCATGCAGCCCCTCCTGTGCTGCAGCAGGACAGTGCAGAGGGCAGTTCAGGCCAGCAAGGGCTATGAGGAACAGTGACAGCCCATCCTTTCAGGAGTTTCAAGGCGCAGGTTGTGGAAAATTAATGATGCCTGACTGTCACAGCTTGTGTTGATCAAACAGCTCTGCAGCCTGCTGAGAGCAGAGAGGCTGAAAACACCCTCTGAGAGCACATACTGCTTTTGCTGCACAGGACCCAGAAACAGGAGATCACAGTGCTTCATAGTAGTTCAGGGAGCTGATACCTGGCATTAATAAGAGACCTGGGCTGGAAACGAGGGTGAACACTGAGGACATGGAGCCACCATTTCTAACCCCAGGCATACGTGAACTTTGGCCCCTTCATACCTCTTGTGCTGAAAAGGGTCGCTTATAAAGCACAGCCTGGGACAATGGCAAGTGGGGAGCTCCTGAATGTGGAGATGTTGGAAATCAAGGTAGGAAAATCATGACAGGTGCACAGGGGCTGTCCCTACATGCTGTGTTAGGTCTCCAGATCTCTTAGGTACCTCCATCCCATAGCAGCAGCAGGATACCAGGTGAGGCCTTTCCAGTACTCATGTGACATCAGTACACACGTACCACTTAAAACCCACAACCTACACACCCCTACCTTTATGTAAAAAACCTCATCCATCACCACCCTTCTGATCCTGCTGCAGCAGCCTGTTGATCTCCTCCCTGGAATGGTCAGCACCTCTGTGGTGCCTCAGTCCATTCTGAGATGACCCACTCAGGCCTTCAGTTCAGAAACAAAATCTGTAGCACTCTCTCCTTTTGCTTTGCAAACAATACAAAGCTACCTTCTGAGAAGGAAGGTAGCTGATCCTCCTCTGGGTTAAGAGATGCAGGAAAGGCTTGGCTTGTAGCTGTGGCTTCCCAAATGTGGAAGACTGTGAGAAGGCCAAAGTGTTTGCAGATGGCAGGCCAGGTGGAGGGGGCTGGACTGGGGGTGATGAAGAGCACATCACGGTTAACCAGAGGGCCCGTGGCCAGCTGGTGCTGAACAGGTGTGGGCAGGTGTGGCACACACACACAGGTGCAGAGCTGTAGTGTAAAGATTAAGCCACATGGCTCTGTTGGACAGGTATGGGGGTGCTTCAAGGAAAGGCACTGAGAAGTAGAGATGGTCCAGATTCTATGCACGTGGGGACGGAACTGAGAAGGTTTCTGAGCAATTTTCCTGTAGCATCTAGCTGGAGCACTGCCAGGGAATCCCAGAGGGCACATGATGCTAAGGCAATAGAGCCTTAATGGTAGCACAGGAGCACTTCTACTGGACAGAAGGACAAAACTAGTTGGCCTCCCCACATCTGGCAGTTCTTTTGTTTTGAGCAGGATGAGGATATTTTACTTGCAGGGAGGAGAGGATGACTGAACAAGTCCCATTTCCCAGTAGGAGCAGGAAAATTAAATGGTTTGGGGACTACCCCACGGGCAATGTCACAAGTGATTACCTATGCACCTAAAAGGAAAAATAACCTAATATAAAGTGTGGTACGTATCAATCTCAAATTGCAATGCCTTCTAACCATGGGATCTCAAAAAGACCCCACAAGCTCAAGCCTTGAGTTTCATTCAATTTAGAAATTACAATTTTTTTTTCCTATACTGGGCCGGGTTTGAAAAGAGACTAAGGAAAGAGGAACTACCATGAAAGAGCATGTAGAACAACCCCAAATTTCTCCTTATTTTATATTTTACTTCAATAGAACTTTAAGTGTAAGAAGACTGGCCTGGTCCAGATTTGACCATTCTCTTCCAAAGCCTGGGAAACTTGCAGGAGTACCTGTGCTCTACATTCTACTTCATGGGAATGTTATTTTGATTTTTATTTTACTAGTATTTAAAAGCATTCACTAGAAGTTCCTGGAGCTGTTTGGCCACATAATAACAGACAGACCCTAATTCCTCATGCATGGCACTCAGCATGGTGTAATCAGAAAAAAGGCCCCAAACCTGTTCCTGCATTCTAGTAAGTGTGTGTGTCACTTTGTAGGAGATCAGAATCCTGTCCAAATTCTGCAAAGTCTAACAGAACAACAGTTGCCAAATGACAAAACCTATCAGAAGACACAGAGTAAAAAGGCACATCTTTGTTTCTGATCTTCACAGCGCCAGTACTGGCAAGAGGAACGCCAAGGTTTCCAAAATAAAGCCAGTTAACCACTGTAACTGCTATTAAATATAAACAAAGACATAAAAGTAGAGTAGTTGGAAGCCAATATAGAACATTTGAAACAGTAGCTATGTATACAATTACTGCTTTGTTAACATTACCTACTCCCGGAGCTGTGAAGCTCCACTGCCTGTGCTGGGAACACAGGCACAGACCTCTGGGGCCTGCAGCAGGAATCCCAAGAGCTAAACATTTGTGGAGCCACACTGTGGAGTGGAAGAGAACAGGGGCTGCAGGGAGGTGCAGCTTCCTCCCCTTTACTGTCAGGCAGGACACATTGCACAAGGAAGCAGCATGAGTACTTTCACTCTCCTTATCCCCTGTAACTCCCCTCACCCCACTGAAGGCCAGCAAGCTAAATTCATGACAGCAGCTAGTTGTTTTAAAGGCTCTGCCACTGTGGCAGTAAGAAAACATGTACTCGCAGCCTAAACCAGGTAAAATTACTTGGAAGATAACATAAGAGTGAGAACTTAATGAGTATTAATTACTATGTTAAAAAATACAGCAAATTTTCTTGCATTGACATAGCTGTTCAGTAAATGCACTGTTCAGCACTGATCACCCATATCATATGGTAAATAAAGATGGCATTTTCCTAAGTAAGAATGATGGTCTTGTCTGTACACAAAATCTGTATCCATTTAATTTAATCAGTAAAGAAATGGATGCAGTACTGTCAACGTGTAGATAAAATGCAGGGGGTAAAACAACATTGTATGGGTCTGCTCAACACTTAAAATTTCAGCAGCCTCGTTTTCTGAAGGTACAATGCAAAATGAAAGTACATTTTTCATCTGAGTACAACCCACAGTGATCCAGATTCTGTATGTGAGGAACAAGATTCTGATCCGCTATCTGCTGGAGTCCAAGCCGGTCTTTTGGGGAACTGCTAAAAGAATCCAAATAGAACTGTTAGTGCAGAATTGCACTGAACTGCTCTCCGAGACATGGCCATTATTGGACTATTCCTGGTGCTTCAGTATTACAAAAGAAATACACTAAAATAATTAACTGATGTCATTAAACTGCTGCGGTGTTGAACACATACTGCACTCAAACATCGAACGTTGACAATTTATTATTTCAGGTTTTATGACAATGCCTCTGTAGTAATATTTCTGCAAATTCTGTTAGTCAGATATAGGAAAGAGAAGTCTGCACACTATAAAGCGCCACAGAACCGAAGAGTTGTCAAAACAAAATGAGCTATAAAAACAATAATATTCAGGCAACATCACTCTCATTAAACACCTAATGATGCCACAGGCATATTAGTGGCGAAATGCTCATGAGGCTCATGAAGAATTAGGAGAAAAAAAAAAAATAAAGCCCCTTCTCCTAAAACCGCTTGCCAAGCTGTTTGCACATTCTGCCGCAGGCAGTTTCTTGAAAAAGATGGAGACGTGAATGGAGACAGGCAGTGACTATTAGATGCTGATGATGGTGAGGGCAAGCAGAACTGATGCTAGAGATTAAGGGCTGCATTTTGCTTTCAGTTGTCTCGCCTGTCTCAACATTTCATAGTATTTAAACAAATCTGTTACATAAGACATTTCTCCTGTCTATGCTGCTCAGCAGCCATATTCTCCTTTCTGGTATGGATTGTCTTGGGAAACTTGCCAAGCTGTGACAGAGCAGCGCATAAAAGGAAATCTTGCTCATAAGCTGGGGGTAGGGAGAGCTGCAGGTGAATAGATTCAGTGCAGCAATATATACACACTCCCCTGTCTCACAAACAGGGTTTAAATAAAAAGGGAGCCACAGTGCTGCTTAAAAAACGTGGATAGGGCTGCTAAAGACCCCAAATCATCTCATTCATTTGCTCCAAGGACGGTGTGAGCATAATGGAACAGAATTGCTCAACACTGCACCGGCTGCTGCTTTGGCAGATTGGAAGAACAAATAAGTACTTTCTCTTAAGACACCAGAAAAGCCACATCCAGTTTTGGAGCCCATTCCTGACAGATACTGAACACCTCCTTTACACTAAGGAAGGATCTAGACCTTGGAGTTAAAGACAGAGGGAAACACAGGTGGACCCTGCCTCTTGTAGGAGTAAGTTATTACCTGCCTGCCAGGACCTGCCTGCAAGGTTTGACATTTCCTAGGGAATTTGGGGAATGCACTCGTTGTTAATATTAATTATTTTATTTATTAATAGTCAAGCTTTCAGGTAGCTGTTGGCATTTCATCTCTATAACTCAAAATGCTTTCTAAAGGAGATCATTATCAACAAAGGAACACAGACATCTACGTTTGGGCTTTGGCATGTAAGGAGTGTCACAGTTCACGTGTAAAGTAGATTTGCCAGCTCAGCTTTACTCTGGCCACCTGCCCTGGAAACAATCTCCAAATCTTAAATGATTGGGGGTGGGTGGAGGGATGCTTAGCTGAAGTTCAGTAACACAAACATCTACAGAAGATAAGGCAACCCTACACAATGTTGTTCCTGGCTGGAAGATGTGGAGGTCAAGGAGACTCTCAGCTTGAAGTCTACAACACTGCAGCCACCTCCAGGCACCTCCAGATCAGACCAAGATTCATTGCTACAAGGTACTGCTGTGGATTACTGCACTGAACACTTTTAACTGCTCCATCCCTGAAGAAGATTTACTGTCCTTTCACCATCTTCACTTGTTAGAGTAAAAGATAGGTTAAAAAATGTGTTTGAGCTGATAAATTTTTTGACAGTTTTGCACTGCACACAGACTAGGGTTTTTTATCTTAATGACCTGCAGCTGAAACAGATGTTTTGCTTTAGTGTTTTAAAGCACTTCACAAAACTTAACACTAATTTATTCTTTCACAGTGCAGGGAAAAAAAAAAAAAGCTTGATATCGTTACTCACATAATGGAACAATGTGAAAAATTGAAACAGATGTGTCTCATTTAATGTATGAATAAGAAGGAAGTGAAAGAAAAAAGATGATGATGTACTAGTGATTAAGAGAAATATGATGGCTTGGTCAAGTTAAGACAATTTCTTATGGATCTCCAGTGAGTCCTGAAAGATCTTCCTAACAACTTGGTCCCTGATTAAGCAGGCACATGGAAGTGCTTAACTCCAGCTGTGGAGGTTGTCTCACATGCTTCATTTATAATACTTTTAAAAGCTATATAGCCAAATAAATACTTTACAGTGAGGAGTTGAGGGATCAATGGTATTGTTCCTGTAGACAGTAAGGCACTTGCTGTTTTCACAAACTACAGACATCAAAATTTGAATACCAGAAGAGAAATAAAGTCAAACTGAAAATACATTGTTCCTGAAACATGAATAAGTGCTTTGATTTTCTGCAGCGCAGACAGAGCATTGCAAGATCCATAAACAGCAGCCAGGGACCCGCTGAGAGCTCCAGCTTTCCCCCCAAGGGGTGCAGCTCCTGGCAGCAGGGATCAGATCTGCTTTGGCAACTGCCTCTCACCAGAGACCGTCCCTGCAGAAAGAAAGGTCCAACAGGGCCTTTCCCTTTAAAAATCTTTTGTAAACCTTCAGAGACATTACTTTCACTGAGGGAAATGCAACCCTTTAACAATCCACCACTGAGAAAAAAATTACTTGCAGGGATGCACTGAACCTGGGCAAGGAGTGTATGAAATACTGTCCCACTATTTCTGTGTCTGGTGGGATTCAGGTGCAGACAAAGAACCCATCTTTCACTGTTGGTACTAATTTTGTCTTAAGCCTGCCTTGGAAGGTGAAGGATCCAAGGCAGACCATAAGACTTAGATAAGATTGTTCCTTCCCTCCCTCCCTCCTTCCAGAGTAAAACCCAGGCCAAGAGACATGTCCTTGTCCCAGAAGCATTGCCTTGGCTTCCAGTGGCCTCCAAGGTGCTCTAGGGCTCTCACCACTATCGAAGGCAGGACAACCCCACCTGTGCTCACAGCCAGGAGTGACGTGCAGAGATTTTTTTCCACCACAGGAGATCCCCCTGGTATTTCCATTTCATCAAATGCCTGCTCAGACACTCTTTGTTATCCCAGAGAAAATGATCCTCTCTCCAGCCTAACTGAATTATTTTGGTCCATCTGCATGCCCTTCCCCAACTGGAAGAAGTGTAGCTACTCCTAATGTTCCCAACAAGGAAGAAAGGCAAAAGAATGTTCCGATTCCCCATGGATTACAGCACTGTTAAAAAAATTAAATCCTTTTGTTCCTAGACTGTACCGATTAGGAACCACTGTGTAGAAACATAGGGCAGTATAAAATTCCTTTTACAAAGGAATTCTTAGAAGGAAAAATTGAAAACTACGCTTCAAATACTCTTGTTTGACTTTTAAGGACAACATTTCAGTTCTAGGAAACCTTCACTTTCCACTCAGCATTTTTAATATGAAAATAATGTTTCTGAATCTGTCACTGATTTCAGCACAGCTGCTGAGAGAGATTTGGCCCTGTATGCAGTCCACAGACTGTGCATGCAGAATTAATACTCTCGTTAACATTACTATATGCAAATGCTCCCAGGATGCAGAGAGATTTGTATTTCAGATTAATATTTTATGGGAGTTTTGTGTGTACATGATAAAAGAATAAATGGAGGGACACAAGGGGACATGAAGAACATGTGCATCATGTGTGAGAACTGCATTAATTCTTAAATGTTTGCAATAGCCACAAGATGGTTAAGGAACAAAAAGATTTATTATTGCAATTACATACGCAGAGAGAATAAGGGAAGAAAAATGAGAGATCAAGGGAGTCGTTTCATGTTACAGTTTCTCCAGCTGCAGAGCTGGCTTGAGAGGTTCTCCAGACCCTCCTGCCCCCATTCTTTCCACCTTATGTGCCTTCACCTGGCTACAGATCACCATGCCTTTAATTCTGCCAATTTTCAACCATTTGCATGATCAAGCTTTAAATCATCTCTTAATTACAACATGGAATCACACTTCTAGTCTACTTGGTCTCTCCTTTTCCATATTGAGGGTCAATACCATATGAAAATCTCAGCACTAATACAGTGCTGTGGATATTAAAAAATAGGCATGTTAGGGAGACTGACAAGAGATCTCAAAATTTGTGGATCAAAAAGGAGAGTTATGTGGAAAAACTGTTACTGATTTCCTGCTGCTCTGGCTTCTGGGTCACCCCTTCCCTACCTTTCCAGTTGTCCTTATTCCACTGAAGTTTTATTGCTACTCTGGAATGACATGAAGCCCCCTCACACTTTAACTGTAAGAAATGTAATATTGTATTTGTCCAAAAACCTACAGGAGTAAAAGAAGATCCCTGAGGGGATATTATTAACTGCTTGCTACTTATCATTGATGGTTATTCTCTGAGACAACTCTCCTGTTTAATCTTTATGCTCTCGACAATAACCCTTCTCTCTTTTTGATCAAGTGTTTAATTTTCTTGAAAGATTTTCTCTGACTTTAGTTATTATTGAAGGGGATTTTAATTTTACCCCAACTCTTTAATGGCTAAATCTTGCATATCCACTATTTCAAATAGGGGTATTTCAGTTACTCTAAGTAAACAGTTCAAGGATTTGGTCTTGATAGGTAGCTGGAAAATTTCAAATCAAAACAAAATTGAAAATGCAGTTTCTTTTCCACTTCAGAATAGAGTTTTTAGCCTCCCTGAATGACCTGTCAGTGTATTGGAATAAGAAATGGATACTGCTAGACTGCTACAGAGCATACTCCCATGTCAGCACAGTTTCATCAGCATGAGTGGCAGCCCTGTATGGGAAATCAGTTAGCTGGTTATTTCATCTGCAGCTGATCAAAGATAAACAAGAAAAAAAAGACAAACAAAGGAAAGCAGCGATGTAGAATGTGTTCTTACTTTCCTAGCCTCCACAGGCAATATCATTGCTAAATTTCCTCTAATTGTTTATAGTAGAACTTTAAAGCAAAAAAGAAGAGAAAATAAAGGAAAAAGAAAACCAAAGGAGGTTCAGAAGAAAGCAAAGCCCATAAATGCTTGAAACTTTCTTGCTCTCCCTTCTCACAAGCATTCTCAATCCTTCCCCATTGTCACAGCATTCCACAGCACAGTTTAAGTCCAGATGATTGGTAGATATCTAATAATATAATAGTTACATTTAGAACAGCATGGAAAGATTGCACTTATAGGACTGAGAAGCCCTTCTGGGACGCTTTTTTGGTTTTGTTATACTGGGCACTCCTGTTTCCAATGATCTTGTTGTCTGTGATTATTACAGTTTACAACATTCTCCTGTTCCTGGAGCCAGTAAATTATTAAAGGGCCCATGATTTTGTCTGTATTCCCAATATTGGCTCACTGTCTTCTCTTGTCTGATCTGAATGTCTGGGAATGGAAACACAGAGCCTCAGTCTGCTCCCTCCCGTGCAGCCACTCTCCTTTCCTGGTTCCCAGATTCAAAATGGGAGCTTGGTACATCTTTCTTAGAGCCTGAAGCAAGACAGTAATTCACTTATCTTCCTTGCCCCTTTTCTACATTAACCCATCCTCACTGCTAACCTCCCTCCCAGCACGGACTTGCTCACACGCTGCAATCAGAGAGGTGCCAGGAGCTGCACAGGACACAGCTGCTCCAGGACCAGGAATTCACGTGAGGAAAAGACTTGTGTGAAAGTAAGCAGGGCCAAATGCTAGTTAGCAGGCACTAGAATATGCAGATCTAAATCCATACATTGGAGCCTTAGGTATCCCAGTCTGTAAAAACAATGTTGAAATATTTCCCTATTTCTCCAGAAAGTTACTAGGGTTAATAAATGAATGCTCACATAACACTATACTGTCAGAAAAATATTTTTCCTAAATCAACATGTTTTCAAATATTTCAGTTGATGCCAGAAATTAATTTTACAAACAGGTACAACACAGACTATGAATGGTGACTAATAATCTCAAAATAACCCCCTTAAGATTATTCTAATATTGCAAAATCTTTCAGACTGAGTATTCAATTCCCCTGTTGCATTTCTGTTGAGGCAGTTGGGCGCAGCAGCCCCACTGGCTTTCTCAGCATTAGATGCCAGAGTACACAACAGTACGGGTGGAAAGAGCACAGCAAGAGCGAGGTGTAATCACCAAACAAATGGAGCAATAGACTTAAGAAGAGCATGATTCTCACAGCAGGTCAGCTGAAGTGGCAGCTGGGCATTTCTGGGCTAGTACCAAGTGTCCCCTACTACCTTACAAGAGTGTTGTGGCTTTAGATTTTATCCTGATTAACTCAAATACATACAGATTTTCTAACAGTACCACTGCTCTTCAGGAAGTACTGGTTCTGCCCCAGCACAGGACAAACTTGCTCCAATACTTAAGTTTTCTACCCTCTAAGGCTCAAACAAGAGATGTGGGGAGAATCTTTGCGTGCTGCCCTTCACACATGTAATCAAATCTTCCCTGTTTAATGAGCCATGGGCTGTTGCTCTGAAACAGAGGACATTAACAGTTCAGAAAAAATAAGCCCTGCAGATTAATCACCTGGTTTCTTCACAGGCCCAATTCCAAGCAGCAGACAGTGTGCAATCAGAGGATCTCCACGTGCACTGCCTGACTGATAAGCATATTAGCTGATCCCTATGTCTGGCTTTGACAAGCATATAGCACATGCGTCTTATTTCATTGCTTATTTCAAATAAATACCAGAGGTCTCCAAATGTCACTATATTCACAGAAATTTACAATATGCAGCCATTTCATGATTCTCCTACTGTTCCCCCCTTCCTGTCACAGTGAAATAATATCTATTTCATGCTTCTTGAGTTTTAAAGTGAGTGTTTTATTGCTTTCTTAACAGCACTTAACTGCTAGGTATCATTTCTGCATCCGCCATGCAGTAATCCTTGCAAAGACAAGGACCTCAATTCATCTTGAGAACTACGCCCTGCTAGAAACTGCCCCCCGGCTAAGGGTTTTCCTGCTCCTTGGTAAATCACTGGGAGCTTCATCGTTACTCAGTCCGACCACTACATTTTGGTACAGAAGGCATAATACTAAAAGGAAACAGGATTAAATGTTGGCCAAAAGGATGGTAAACCCATCAAAAGCCCTTTGCCAAACCTTGAACATAGTATAGGCAGCGATGCCTTAAGAGCTTAATTTTGTGGAAACACAGAGTAAAGAAACAGCCAAACAACCAGTTGTGCTGTCAGCACAGTTTCCCCCATTCCACTGAAACGTAAGCTCAGAAAAGACAAATGGGATATGGCACTAAACAGTTAAACAGACTTGAACTGCTCCAATTTATGTAATGACAATACCCTTCCATCACCATAACCCACCTCTTCACCCCTGCCCATCCCAGGTCTCCATGCTTCGGGAGACTTTTTGAACGGAGTGATTCTAGCATAACATGAAGGAAATACCAGCTTTATCTTTTGATAATTTCTTACTCATCTCCTTTCTCTTGCTGGGTCAAATGCCAGTCTCACTGAACTCCTGATTTAGCCTATAGCAGGTAACAGTGAACCCTCATCCTCATTTCATGTATCTATGAGCCTGTTTCCCATGTTTCCATTTCTATAGCCCTTAGAGGCTACAGGAGCGTGCTGCTTTGATTGCCTTTACCTTATCCTTCCTATAGGTCATGTGGGTCAGAGGCATACCTGAAATAAACTGGGACTGTTATTTCAACTATCAGTCACTCTTCAGCTGGAAGGCAGAGTCCTGCTGGCAGGGAGACTGCAGCGCACAGCAGAGTACAGTGGTGTCTTTGATGGTAACTGTGTACTTCAGCCCCCACCTGTTAACAGGTATCCATGGGCACCACTGTTCCCCTGGCTCTGTTCCCATCTGATCATGTTGTGTTGCTATTGGAGCATTTCAGTAAACAGGACCCAGAGCAGGGTGTCTGCCTCTGTGACCATGTACCAGAGGCTAGATCCTACACAGATTAAGTCAAAAAAAGCCGTGGCATTTTCCTGAGCTGAGGATTTGGCCCTACAGTATTAATGTTACTCTGTCACCAAGCAGGGCTCTTTTCAGGCAAGACACTGAACAGCATTTGATTAAGACCGATGTGAGTGGAGTATGCACAGTACCACATATTCCCCAGGAATGGTCCTTTAAAAAGAACCACCTGGATGCTACAAAATGAGCCATAAATGTGGAGATCCCATAAATATAACGGTACTTCAAACTGGACATCTATGTAGCCCTTCAGTGTCTGCTGGGGTCACAAGCCCTAGAGCTGGGCATATTAATTCATCACGTCTTCAAAGAGGCAAACACACTGCTGAAAGGGATGCAAACATGTTTGCTTTATGATGATGCATAAAGACAATGCCTGGAGTCTCCCAAACAAGCCTTCCCTTTCCTTCAGTGGCATGAGAACAGTGCACACTACATGCTTTAAACAGGATTCAAGTCACTTTTTCATTGCTACTAGAGCACGTACTGCTGGAGATAAAAGCAACTGTCTCATAAGAGCGGGTATGACATCTGGTACATAGCACCAAAAATAAATCTTTAACTTCCTCTCATACCTGCCAAACCTGTTCCAAGGAAATAAGCCTGGGAAATATTACAAATACACACTTCTCTCTGATTTCAAAGGAAGAACTGACCTATTTTTTCTTTGCCCGTGAAAATAATTTCCTATGAGAAGATCAGTTTGCTAAAACAATAGGCTATGTTTAGAATAACCACAATCATAAAAGAAAACTGCATGCTATATGAAAAGGGCAAGTGGCCTGATGTTTGCACTGGAAGTAATTCATGCTAACACCACTATTTATAGCACAGCAGCACCTTAGGGACCTGGTCATGCTCAGCACACCCACTTGGTACACACTATACAAACATGAAATCTGATAGTCTCTCGCCTGCAGTGTACTCATCATACTGGTGATTTACGGAAACTGGTTCTGTAATGCCATATAATTTGGGAGTGGTCCTTTGTGAGGTCATTTTCTCTGGTCATATTTGTGCAGTAAGTATTTTCCATATTCTTTTCAATAGCTGACCTGGCTTACAAGAAGACAAGAGATTTGTGTATTGGCAAAGATGACCTACTTAAATCAGGAACAGTTAAAGACCCAGTTCTTATTTACAGGCTTGAGTAAGGAACCACATACACACAACAAATCAAAATAAAGATGCCAGGAAATGTTTCTCAGTGCTACAATTCTGGACATACAGGAGGGTCTAAGATGGGGGGAAACCATAAAAGGAAGTGCTTGTGATTCATTATTAGCAATGTAAATAGGACACATTTGGAGCCTGTCATCATCCTGATCGCTCATATGCTTTTATTAGTCTTCATTCTTTATTCTTATTGTCTTGTTTTCTGTGCTTGTCGTTAAAGTTAGTTATACTATAGGCATCTGTTTAGCATATTCTATATGAAAATGCAAATAGAGATGAAAACCACCCATTAAATAAATATATGCAGCTTCCATGTCATGTACATCTTTGACTGTAGCATGTCAAATACAAAAGAATTATCACTTCCCAAGTCTGCATGTTCATTATGTGCATTACTTTTTTACCAGCAGATGGCAGTTTACTATTGCTTCAAATAGGTTATTTTATTAATGTCAGATGTTTCGAAGTTCTGCAGGGTTGGTAAAAAAGCTTTCAGTTCATTTCAAAGTTAATTTTTAATTCAATTTTCTTCTGCATCATCCGCTCTAGAAAATGTAATCAGGACCAAGCTATTTGCTTCACTTTACAGTCCTGCCACTGACCAACGTGAAGCACTAACTGAACAGTTCCCCCAGAGCAAGTTCATGCAGCACCAGTGGGTATTATCCAGCCTCAAACACTCACTGCTGCTACCAGCCCCTTGAGGCACACCTCACCCCCAGCTCCCAGTCTGTGCTTGGGGAAATTGTGCACAACATTATTAACACTGGCAGCAGGGGCAACATGAGAGATGTGACTGTACAAAGAGGCCAGTGATTTATTTACTGCTGTGTTGCTTTGAAACTGTCGAATTTTCGGTAACAAAGAGTTAAAACTACCACTCGGGCAATGCTGGCCACTTCCTGCACAGCAGCCAAGGAGGACCAAGAGCAGCAGGGAGCCTGTGCCAGGAGATGCAGCCTACAGGGGCTTTCAGAAATCCTGCTGCTGCCCAAGGCCATCCTTTAACCCAGTCAGAGCTCAACTATGAGCCCATCTTGCCCTCTCTAACAGGGCTGAGAATGTGAGCTTTCCTAGTGAAACACTCCAGCAGGGAGCACAAGTAAAATGAAGGGATAGGTCGGTCCAATGCTGCTTTAACACCCGGGCACGGATTTACCCCGGGCATGCACAGATCTCACAGGCACAGCAGTGCCATCCACATCCTAAAACCAGGCACTGAGTAGAGACTCATGCCCCAGGAGCCCTTCTCTCCACTGACCATGTGGTGACATTGCTCAGTCTGTGTCAGCCCATCTTCCCTTCCTGCCCCAACGACTCCCTCCTTTGTGTCAATACCCGCATTCAGGTCGGCCTCACGAGGCAACGTGGTAGCTTGCAGTTGGATTTTTTCCCTCATCCAATACTGCCACCCACCACAGAAAACAAATGCCTTTTTCGGCTGCATCAGGCACAGCGACTTGTGCTGGATTAAAGCAATCAATGACTCCTGGCTTCTCAAAGGAGCAGAACTCCTCCCACCTTACACCACAGGTGTGCCAGCTTAGCCTTTTACTAAGTGGTGGTATTTCAGGCACACATCCATTTCCGCCAGCTCACTAGCCACTGATCACAATGGTGGGTTGAAACCGACTTTACAGAGGGTGGGAAGGAAGAAAGGACTCCCCTAAACTGCCCACAGGGTGGGGACAGACTAGTTTTGTGGCTGAACAGGGGTTTTATTAATTTGATTCTTAGCTTTGCTTACATGGGAAACCGCCATTTTCCTAGGGCTGCACAGGGTCCTTTCAAGTCCTGCAACTCTTGAATTTGTTCCTTGTATTCTCACACGGAAGTGGCAAACACTAGATACAGAGATCATTTTGCATCTGTTAAAGAACTAAACAAAGCTATAAGTCCAAAACGGAGTACTGACACACACCAGTTTGTAACCTATCTTGGGAATGCAGTGTTTTCTTTTACAAGCAGTCCCACGTAGCCTCTTTTTAATGATCTGCAGAGAGACACAAATTCACTGGTGGTATTAAATTAGAAGTGAAAAACAACAGAGACAGCAGATGCATTATACAAATGCGAAAGAGAAATGAAAAATACAGGAAGGAGAAAGGAAATGTAGCAACATTTGGAAAAAAGAGGAGAGCATTACAGCGTGGGGAACAATAAGATGCACATATACATGGTATCAGGCACAGATTGACCAAGGGAGATCAAAAATGTGCCAAGAGGAACAGCTCAACAGTAGAACAGGAAACACTAACAGTTCTTTTCTCCTCAATGCTGAAGACTCCTGGAGATGCAGGACACTTCACCCTTTGTGCTGAAGTCCTCATGCATAGAGCCGTGCTTGTAAAACAACACGTTGGATACAGTTCCAATAGCCTTTTATTGAAACAAAGAGCAAATGGAAGTATTTAAGAATCACATAATGACTTTTGATAATTCCTAAACAACCATATAACCAGAAAACACACACTCATCAACCTCTCTTCCTCATGTGGACAACTGCGTAAGTAAAGCTGATGTTCATGTGGACCTGACACCATCCTATCAACTTTTGTTTCCATCTGAGAAATCCTTTAAATAACATTCAGAGTAGGTTTAACATCAGTTATCACTCTGTTTGATTATTCCATTCCTAAGAGAATGGATTTCAAAATCGTATTTTCCAGTTGAAGATTAAAGAGCTACTTCTAGGCTTCCTACCTTCTTTAGCGAAGTGGAGATTCCACTGGGTTTCAGGAGCTGAACATTAATACAGAGGAGATTTGCTGTCATTTTAGTAAATGTTAGCGGCAAAAGTTTAGCATTCCCATTACTTTCCCACCCAAACCTCATCTACTCCTGCTGAGAAGCAAACTGGATTCCTTACACCCTCATGCTGCCTTCATCTTGTGCTCAGGGATACCTGCCACTGTTGGATCCCAGCTTTTCTGCTCAGCTTCACAAAGTGAAAGCAGGTTGTTGCCTCAGGGCATAAAGAGGGCAGCTTTTCACGCCTGTGATGCACAGGTACCCCGCTGACCTTTCAAGCAGCCTGCTGTCCTCCAGGGAGGCTGCTGGAACAGGGCGAATGCTGCTGGCTCACTGCATGGCACATGTGCAAACAGCAGCTCGCCACGTCTGATGCTGTGGTACGTACCTGGCACTGGAAAGCAACACACGTTGCTGCAGAGGGCAAGGTACGAAGGGAATCTTTTCATTACTGCAGCCAAAGTCACAGCACTTACCTCTGACTACAGCATACATCCCCAGAAACAGGGGTGGAGGGGAGACGGGGAGACAAGATAAATCTCTTAGCAAGGGACAGAGTTGGGCCCTCTCAATCTCACCCTGCAGAGCCACGAACTCCTGGCCCTGCTGCTGGAGAAAACAGAGGGAAAATCCCACATCCTGATAAGAATCCAGAGCAACACTATGCCCTGTGGATTTTGTCTGAGGTATGGCATTGCCTAAATCAGGTCTAATTGCCACACAATATAGGATGAAGAATCTCTTTATTCCCCAGAATCTGTCCCAAAGGGTGAGCACTCTTAGTGCTCATAATCTTCTGCACCGAGTCATATTAAATAAATTGCAGGACTCAGCCTAGGTTTGCCACACTTCCTCCAGTGCTCTGCATTAGCAGGAAGGATGAGTTGCAATCTGAGCCTAAAAACCAGGGTATGCATTCTCTTCCTCCACTTTCCCGAGGCTTTATACCTAAAGCAGAGCAGCAACTAGGTGACTTATCTGCTGTCAGCACCTTCTATGCTTTAAAGTTTTCTATCAGGGCACAGAAGAGCCATAATAATGAAGAACTTCATTATCTCACTTTGCATCAGATTTTCCACGTCCCTCTGTGATTTACCATGCCAAAATCTCTGCTATTTGAATGATAGGGAAAGCATGAGATGAAGGCTCAAAACCTGCAATTTTGCCTAGAATACGCAGGAAATAGAGTCTAATTAGAAATTAATATTTATGAGCTAAGTTCATCTAGCATAATTCGTTCTGCCCCTCAAAGTATCACTAGAGTATCACTTAGAAGACAAGAAGGTTTGAGGTGAAGTCTCTTAGAGAAACACAGCAGATGCCATGTGGGGAGCAGCACCTGGAGGCTGACAGGACCTGCTCTGCAGAGACGCCGGCCTGCAGGACAGCGGCAGAGGAGCCCACGGACAGGAGGGCTCCGAGACATTAAATACCTGCTGGCTGAGAGCTGGGAGAGCTGCACCAACCAAGAGGGGTTTGTCCTCATCAGCTGCGCAGGGCTGTGGGCTCCTGCCCGGCGGAGGCGGACCGGGGCGCGTCAGAGCCCCGCTCCCTGCGGTGGTGTCCCCTCCGCCGCGCTTCCTGCGGCCGTGTCCCCGCAGCCGTGT
>WEIT01034299.1:40697-80088 GCA_013389985.1 Dryoscopus gambensis | reverse complement strand
TTTCTGAAAAATCTGAATCAGCTGTAGAAAATGCCTTTATCTCTGCCAGCCAATCTTTGATTTTTATTTTTAAGAAAAGAAAAGTCAAAACATTTAATTTCTATTCAATTTAACTTGATTAGGAGTATTTTCTTTGGAGTATAAATTGAAACATTGTGACCTGCTTAATTAAAATAGGAAATTGCAAGCCTTTTTAGGACATTGTTTTGTAAAATGTAATTCAGACCCATTCTTCCTTCAGGGATGAGCTGCCAGGGTTATTATGTCTCTTCTAAATGCAAACTTTCAGTGATGTCATCAGACCTCAGTGAATTTTTTTCTGTTTCCAGGGTGTAAAATTGCTTATCCAGAAAAAAAGACTCCTGGAAGCAAGTGGGTGGTCTGGCTCTCAACCTCTGCAAAGAATTGTGATAGACCATGTGAGAAAAAAAAAGGGGGGGGAACCTGAATGCTTAGAATTCAAGTTCAGAAATTTCTGCATCTTTCATTAAAACAACAGAGACAAAAATATCATGTATGGTTTGGGAGGAGTAAATTAGGAACTTTGTATGTCATGGAAAAAAAAATTAAACTTTTCTGAGTTGAGACAAAAATATAACACAGAATGTTGGACTTTTTTATATGACACTAATTACAAAGGTCACTCAACTCTAACCTCAGCCACTAATTTTAATAGGAGAGTAAACAAAAATAATAGTGCCATGAAGCTTGAAGATTATTAATTAATAAATAGGCAGTAATGCCAGGCTTTAGCTATCCCAAGATCAATAATCAACATTTTTAGTTTTTCTACATAATGGAGAGAAATACTAAAGGGCAACAGTTTGAGATTAGCGAACCATTTACTCTGTTCTGCTCTCTGTTACAGAAAAATATTAACTGAAACTGGCTCCTCCCTAGTAATGGTCAAGCTGCTTCTCTAGTAAAAAGGTAAAAGCCATCCTTGCATATACTATTCATTGTGTCTTAGAAAAACAGGTATATTTAGAGGAGAAGCAAACATTTGACAGATAACTTTGCAAATGGAGAGAGATTCAACAGGAAAAACAAAGTGAGATAATTATGACAACATTGTGGACTTCTTTAATGTATAAAGACGGAATGTTACTTACCTCAAGAATAGGTCTCATTATTTCTGCTGTAGTACCACCTTGTTTTTCACAAAACTTATAAAATGCCTCAAGGTAAGACTACATGAAAGAAGAAGAGAAATATTTTAAATGCTGCTTAAGACCTGGACCAGGATTGCATATAGCCATGAACCTCATTTTTAAACACTTCCATTAACTTTGATAATTCCACTTATGAATTTAAATATGTGCCTAATTACTTAGCTCAAATGAAAGTTGAAATATTCAAATGCAAATGTCTTGTTATTACAATTTGAGTTTAAATGTTTTCAAAAATTGTGATAGGACAAATCTTACGTTTTACTTGCTCTCTAAAGAGGGAACTTTTTGAGCTCCATTGAGCTTCCACTGCATAATAAGCAGATGGCTGAAGGAAACTCTTCATTTATAGTGTGTGGAGGAGGGGATTTGGGCATATGCCACGGCTGTTGGCCCAGCACTATGAGGATACACAAACTAATCCCTGCTGCTCTACCTAAACCCTGGATTAGGACTGAACAGCCGACAAAGCTTCTGTAATACTGGTCTCTAGAGCCCTCTGGTCTATTAAGGATTCTGGCATCTGCACCCATTTCAAAATACCTGTGCAGGAAGGACACTAAATATCTCGGAGATGCTGCTCCCCCTTCCTCTCCATCCCCCAAAATACTGTCTTAGGGAATATTTACGTTAAAATGCATTTGCTACAACTTCACACAGTCTTGTTAGGAGCTGTCACTAACTATGCAATTACGTGAATTTTAAGTAGACATCTCAAGGGGGATCTACTGCATAGAATTATGCATTAGGTTCTGTATAGTGCTATCTGATAGTAGAGCAGAAACAACTGATCACATTGACAGCTGAACCAAAGGAGACATTATATATTAATAATTTAGTAGTGTTTGCAGAATGGTCCCCCTAATAGATGAGCAAGAAGAAAAAAAAATAGATTTAATAAGTGTTAATTTACGGTCATCCACACAGGATATAAGAATCAAAAATGTATGTTACCAAATTGGAAAAAGTGTCTACTATAGTGGTACTGTGAATGAATTAAAATACACGAAAAAATTAAAATACTTGGGCATAATTGATGTTGTATTGAATGAGAGAATTAGTAAATTTTTAAGATTTAAAAATTAGCAGGGGAATTTATAAATACAATTTGTAAGACAAACAGAAGAGTTTTTTCTTTCCCCCTAGTGCAATCAGATCACTGTAAAAATACTTCCTGCAGTCCAGGGTATCCACTGTGAAAGAAAGATAAAGATTTTGGAGAGAATGTGCCTGGAGGAACTGTTAATGGATTGGACTACGTGTAGCCTTTAAAGAGACCATCATAAGAGTAGTGATCTGTGTGCTAATATTTGTAAAGTACTTTGAAAATGCAAGGCAAATGTTAGACGCATATCCTTGCAGCATTGTGCTGTGACAATGCTAAAAATTATTTTAAAAGGAAGAAAATGATACGAAATCCTTAAGCAAAAATTATGTTAGCTAGACTCAAAACCATTAGACCCTTTCAAATCACATCTTTCTTATATAAATAAAGATAAATGTTAGCCAAAAGCCTGCCTAAGCTCACTTAGGAGCTAAGAGTTCTGTGGCATTTGGTGGATAACTGAGTTATTCATAAACAAATCTGGATCTGGATATTAGCCTGACATCTAGAGCATTTTCATTAATGAGATATTAAATTAGAATTTGGATGAAGACTTAAAATTTGAAAACTCCCCAAACAGTGGAGTAGAAATGATAGCCGCTGGGTTTCATTCCTGGACTTGAAATCAAGCAGATGACCTCAGACAGCTTGCTTTATCTCACCATACTTCTGTTTCCCCATCCATAAAACAGGGTTAATGATACTGACCTGCTTTGCTGAGACACTTTGATAAACCCCAAATATTATCATTATGTTGCAAAAACTTGCCTTATACAGTTTGTTGCGCATTATTTCAATGTTCATTTCATCCAGGTCGTTTTCAGACAGGCAGTCTTGAAAGAAAGCAGCTGAAAGCAGAGTTTATAATATAGCAGTATAAATCTGCATGCTGATAATATGCATCTCCTGTCTATTGCTCACCAGTGTGTGAACAAGGATCCGAGGGTTCTGTTGTACAAGAAAGGGTGATGTAACAGAGAGGAAGAAAAATCCACTTGATTTTCCCCTTATCCTCCTATCCCCTCATTTTTAATGAGAATCTGCACTGAGGAGAATCAATCAGTGCTGCAGCCAGAGTCCATGTCTCCAGAGAAAATCAGATAGCAATGGTAATGAAAGGCCTAATCTTCTCTGAAGTATATAGTTTGCTTATTATGGAGATTTTCTAGTGAGTGAAAAATAATTTTTGTCTGAAATCATGCAGGTATTCTGCAATTGTTAAGGAGAATCCTCTTTCCTATTTTCCCTTTTCTTCGTTGCGTATGTAGTGTGGGAAAGGCAACAGGTTGCAGCTGATAAAGGTCACATGCTTTGACCTTGACCATCTGTGCTTACAGGTCCTCTGCAGAACTGAGTAAAGAGCAGGCTTTGGAGCAGGGAGGCAGTGGATGAGTTTCACTTGTGCAGCTGGACCATTTAAAAATATGATATTCATAATAATGTGTGCCTCTTGCTGTTGCTGAGCTCTCCCAGTGGGGCAGAGCAGTACAATATGACAGTGTTGTCCCAAGCAGTGGCAGTGGAAGATGCTATTTACAGAGAGGATGTGAGTCTGGTCATGTTTTGTGGTCTTATCCCTTCCTACTCTTCCAGCATCCAGATTTTAAATGAAGAATATCACAAAGTATAGCTCTGAGGGTTCCATTCAGTTTCTCCTTAGAGATCTATTGCCCATAAATTTGCCCCATGACTTTAAAGAACTGATACAACTCTCTTCTTTTACAAACTAGTTTAGCAAAAAAAAAAATCCAGAAATTTACCATCAGCTGCGTGAAAACAGTGGTTTTAATTTACCTTTTAAAACTAGTTTTCTCCTGGGATTCAATCTTCTGAAGGATTTGGTGAGCAGCAGTTCATAACTCACTGTGAACAAACTACTGCTCTCGGGACTCTGTAAACTGTGTCCATATCTTTCATCAGCTTTGTCCACTCCAAACTGCATCCTGGAATTTTTAGTCTATCTACACATGGCAGCACTGTTCATTTTAGCTGTCCTGCTCTGTCCCTTCTCTGATTTCACTGTACAGTTTTGCCAGTGCCCAGGTACTGGTGGGAGTGTGCTGCTCTGTGAGGGAAAGCCAGGACTGTGCTGGGCTGGACACAGCCAGCTCCAGCTGGGACCCACCACAGGGCACAGCCAAGCCCCTCAGTCAAGCAGGTGTATCTGAAGAGGGCCTACCTGAAAATCAAATTGGGACTTTTTACCGGGGCATAGCTTTAATGGCTTTAAACTGAAAGAGGGTAAGTTTAGACTAGATATTAGAAAGAAATTCTTTACTGTGAAGATGATGAGACACTGGAACAGGTGCCCAGGGAAGCTCTGGATGCCCCATCCCTGGAACGGTCCAACGCCCGGCTGGGTGGGGCTCTGAGCAACCCGGTCTAGTGGAAGGTGTCCTTGCCCGTGGCAGGAGGGTTGGAACTAGATGATCTTTTAGCTCACTTCCTACCCAAACCATTCTATGGCTCTAAACGCCCCCTGCTCTGTGTTACACGCACTGCCTCTCTGGAAGGATGCAGTGTAACCTGTGGGGGTAATGAGGGGAGCAGAGAAGAGGAGCCTGGCATGAAGAAGCAGCAAAGGCTGGAGAAAAGGTATCTTCCCCACGTGTCTAAATGTTTCATTATTTTCTGTTTGTTTCCTTATATCTCGATCACTAATTAATTGTCATACATTTATCAGTAATAAATCAAGTTAATTTCCCCCCAAATTTAGTCTGGTTTGCCTGCAACAGTACTTTGGGGGTAATCTCAACCCACAATCTCTTTTTTCCACCTTTTTTCTCCCCCTTATTGTACTGAGAGTAAGGGGTGAGCAAGTGTCTGGGTGGGAATATTTTTTTCTGTCTGGGGCCAACCTACGACACCTTCTTGAGAAGCAGAACCCAAAACCTCCCACAGTACTGAAGATGAGGGCATATAATGTTTTCATATACATTCAAATCCATACAGTTCCGTCTTATTCTCAGTGTCCTTCACAGCCTATTAGGTTTTGTTTTTGTTGGCTGCTACACCACATTGAGCAGAGTTTCATCTTAATTTCATAATGTGACATTCCCAAACTTTACCCCATTTTGCTCTTAGATTTATTTCTTCAAAATAGGACTTTTCTTTATATTTGAACCATGCCCAAATTGCAAGAGGGAATCTAGGTTCTACCATGACATCTAATATTTATTAGTAGCTGTCTGCTTGATCCTTAGTGAAGACATATTTTTTAATAAAGATGTAGGTGTTGAAATAAAAATATAGATGTTTTAAATCAGTGACTACTTTGGATATAAAAGATATACATTACATTTCTTGAGTAGCATTTTTTCTCTGTGTCTACTACTCAAGGTGGATATAGAAGCTGTTGATAAATGTTAATAGAATATGTCCTGAACACCATTTCGGAAGTGCTTGATCCACAGTTCAAGTTTTGTGTTACCAAAACACAGCATATCCAGTGGGAAATATGCTGCTCTAAGTATACAGCATTAGTAGTTTTGAGAAGAAAATAAGAAAAAATTTAGTGTTTTTACCTAATGGTGTGTCAACCAAAATTGCATTGAAGAGCTCAGTGGGATTTGAGGCAATGCTGACTGCTTCCATTTGCTCAAAGCTCCCCAATGGATGGCACTTAGGAACAAGTTCAGCTATGGGTCGCTGATGTAATGTGCCAGTTATTAAAAGAATTACATTGTCAATCATATAGCTGTATCTGTATTGGAAAGAAAAAGTAAAAATAAATTATTTTTATAATAAACCTTCAGTTGAAAAAATACAACCCCCAAATTTTTGAAAATTAGCCGTAATACCAAAGTATTATCAGAATGTATGTTCATTCTGTATCAATACCTCATCAAATATCAACAGAAACTTTTAAATAGAAAGTAGATAACACAGAAATAGTTTTAAACCATATGACTGATTTGGAAAATGGACACTTTTAAAGAAGGTCATACTGACATATGACTATAATAAGCATAACAGCTGAGAGCTGTAGATTCACTATAACAAGTGACAATGAGTGGTATCCAAAGCAAATCACTTGAGCTAGCAACATTTCTAGTTTGGGATTTTCTTATTTCATATATACCATCTGGACAGAGAAGTATATGGGAATCTCGGCACTAAAACTGCAGAGTTCATGCAGATGGTCCAGTCTTAGGGTTTTCTTCTCACTCAGCTTTAAACATGCTCCATGAGGGAACTAAGAACAAGCTCTTACAGATTTCTTCTTTATTACTACAGGTTTTCTTTTGAGTAGAAGTTTTTTATCAGCTTCATATTAGTTTCACTGTCAAAGAGGTTGGTAAGAGTTTTGTCAATGACTTGGAAATGGGAACACTATTCCCTTGAATGGCGATCTTCAGCTTGCATTTTTGAGTAAGAACACAGCTAGAAACATACAGTGATTAATATGTTCTCACCCAAAATCTGTGAAGAGGGCATGAGGATCTGGTGGAATGTAATTTAATGACTTGTGTGAAATATCTTTAACTAGTATATCCATTATTCAAAAAAACAACAGTGTGCAAAGGTTGTGCATACACATGTGTACACTCATGTCAATGAGTGTGAGAAAAGAGCTGCCATAACTTTCATGCTTTCATGTTTATTTCCCTGAAACAAAATGTAAACATTGTATGCCTACAGGTCACAGGTGTCCTAGGGCAGTCTTTAAGATCCTGTTAATATATTAGCCTAAAAGTGGTCAGCTACACATGAACAGAAAACAAAAATTATACTTTCTTTTTTACTGTTATAATAAAAATGCTCCTTGAAAGTTAGTTGAACAGTTAATTGTTCTTGTTAAAATATAATAAAAGGATAAGATCAAGGGGAGTAAATAGTTAGGTAAAATATCATGCTGGTATTTTGCTAATCCATGTTGTTATACTGTTATAAAGCAGATCCCTGTTCTTGAAGTTGTTTAAGCCATTCATTTGCAAGTTTCATCTCTTTTTGATGGTATTGAGATCAGAGCTTTCTCTTCATCTGGCATCAAACAGCAGCTGAACATTCAAAAAAAGCTACCTGGATCTAAATATCTTGCAATATGCCACAGAAAGTGCTCCCGGTTTTTATTTATTTGGTTCAAATAGTATTAAAAGTATTGTAGGTGTAGGATGTGTTGTATTTCCCCCTTTTAAAAAAGGTCTATAACTTGCCACATGCCTAGGAATTAAATCACTTCCCTGTACATCATGAAATTGTTAATCTTGCATGAGTCACCCGCCCAAATGTCAGTTTTTCAAGTTCTTTGACTTAAATAGTGTTTAAAAATTTTAACAATTTCTCCCAATCTCTACCACTTCTTCTGTCACTGTTCATATAAAAAAATCTTCTTTTGTTCTTTAAAATAATTAGTTGCAAAGACAACAGCTCTTCATAGATACATACAGTTTCAGAACATACATAAGCAAATAAAGTATGCAAATGGAGCACTATCGAAGTAATTTTGCTGGTTTTAAAACTTAATAGAATTTCCAGTATGTTGCATTTACACTATTTTAACTGCTTTTTTTACCACTGTATGGAAAGCTATGTAGTAATATTACTTACGTGACAAAATTCAGAAAAGTGGCAAGTGGTTCAAAAGCATGGTTTCTAAAGTAATGAAATTCTGTGAGTAGTTTTGCTTTCAGTTTATCATCGATGGTGGAAACAGTGAGAGGGCCAGTTTCATTAGCCAAGAAGTTACCATAGTCTGTAGTCTGTAGATGTAACTTCAGATCTGGAATTAAATTCAGGAAAGATCACGAGAATAAACTGTCATATTATCGGCAAACCAAATTTTTTTAAAAAGTTAATTTCTAATATATTTTTATATTAAGCAACTAATCATATTCTATTGAAAAGTTTTTTGTATAGATCTAATATAGTGTAAATGCAAAATTGATGCAAATTTATACTGCCTTCTACCAGTAAGATTTACTGCATGCTGTAGGAAAGAACAAATAATTTATGCCATTTTCAGCCATACCACACAGAGTGTTACCTATTACTGTCTCTAGTGCCTTCCCCACCAAGTTTGTTCAATGTTTCAATTTCACTGATTTGCACCATTACAACACGTCAGTTTTGTCTGCTGCACTTCCATGGACTATTTTGCATCAATAGGAATCATCCTTTAACTTTAAGATCTTAAATATTTATATGAAGTATTTAAATATCAGGTAAGATTATAATCTTCTGTTATCAGGCTGCCTGAAGACGAGAACACATCCTGCCTGGCACACTTTCTGGACTCCAAATGGATTCTGTAGTGGAGCACTTGAAAGGGCAGAGTTACATTCTCTTGGCATTTCTGGTTTGGCTTTCTCTGATTTATGGCTGCTACTAGAAAATCCTCATAAGCTGTTCCAGAAACTTGGGTCATTTTGATATTTTCTGTTTGAGGTCTCAATCCTAGTGACTGGGGGAAATGAGTTGTTTAGACCACAAAGTTAAAAGAAACTTTCATGATATCAGAGAATTCATATGACAAATTTTCTCATTTTTTTAGCATGAGGCAAAAGCAAGCATTTGAATCAGTTCTTGCTGTTCAAAGCAGTTTAACATTTTCTTTTAGAAAAGCTCCTGCTGCAATGCATAATTATGTTCAAATGCTATATTAAAACTATAAATTGTAAATTATAGATTGGGATGCTTTTATATGATTTGAGCATTCATAATAATTAGATTTCTATATGAAATCTGAAGTGATAGGGAAAAGAACAGCAACACTCCTACTGACAGAAATAAGGGTGTACCTGTAAGGAAGTAAATTTGCACTTAGCAAGGCAAGAATTTTCAGTACAGTAGCTACTTTTCCCTACTTTCCAATGTGTATCCTTACTTAGTATGCAATAAGTTTGCCTACACTGAGACTTAAAGCAAAAGAACCAGTATATTGTGAATTCAGACTCCTACGTTTAGCACTGTAGCTTACTGAGATAAACTTCAGAGTCTTCTATGCAAGTTGGCTGCCACTCAAGGTTGCTCAGAGTCCTGTCCAAACTGGCCATGAATATTTCTAACCTCTCTGGGCAACGTCATCCAGTGTTTCACCACTCTCCTTTCAAAAAATTTCTTTCTTATATTTAGTCTGAATCTATTCTCTTTTAGTTTAGAACATTTACCCTTTGTCCTATCACTACAGGCCCTATTAAAAAGTTTGTCTCTATCTTTCTTGTAAGCCCCCCTCAGGTACTGAAAGTTGGCAATAAAGTCTTCCCAGAGCCTTCTCCAGGCTCAGCAGTCCAAACTCTCTCAGCTTTTCCTCATAGGAGAGATGCTTCTGCCCTCTGATCATCTTTGTGGCCCTACTCTGGACTCTCTCCAACAGGTCCATGTCCTTCCTGACCTGGGGACCCTAGAGCTGAACACAATGCTTCTGGTGGGGTCTCACGAGGTCAGAGTAGAGGGGGAGAACCATTTCCCTCCCTTGCTTTAGATGCAGCTCAGGATATGGTTGGTTTTCTGGGCTACAAGCACACATTGTCAGCTCACGCCTGACTTTTCATCCAGGAGTAGTAGACATCCAAGTCCTTTTCCACAGGTCTGCTCTCAATTGCTTCCTGCCCCAGCTTGTATTGATACCAGGAATTGCCCAACCCAGGTGCAGGACCTTACACTTGGCTTCGTTGAACCTCATGAGATTCCCACAGGCTCACTTCTCCAGCTTTGCTGGGTCCCTCTAAATGGCATCCCATCCCTCAGTTGTGTCAACTGCGCCATTCAGCTTGGTGTCACCTGCGAACTTGTTGAGGGTGCACTCGATCCCACTGCCTGTGTCGCTGATGCAGGTCCCAATAAGGTCCCAGTAAGGACCCTTCAGGGGCACCACTTGTGACTGAGCTCTGTCTGGACTTTGAAGCATTGCCCACTACTGTCTGATGCAACCACTCAGCCAGTTCCTTGTCCATCGAATATTGTCTATTCATCACATCCATATCAAATCATATAACACTTAGAAAAAGTCATAGTTTCAGTACATACTTCCATGTAGGAAGAAGAGAAAGAGAATCAAAATATGAAAAAAAGAAACACAACTGAAGAAAGAGGGAAAGGTAAGCAAGATTAAGAGATAAATAAAAATGCAAAATACCCAGAAATTAGTCTAATTATGTAAGACCAAGTTTTTAAAAGATCAATAATATCTTGATTTCACACCTACATTTCCTGTGAAAACTGTTCATTCTTACTTTTCTCTTTTTTGTTGCAAAGAGTGTAAAAATACTTGGCATATGGTGAGATTAGATAATATTACTTTATGAGATGCAGAGCTGAATTCCGTCTTTCCTCAATTCCTTTTCAGATGAACCCCAGATATCTACCTTTAGTCGCACTCTGTAAATGCCTTTCAAACACAGTAGTTTTCAGAGGTTAATTACCTAAAGTAGATTTTAAAAGCCAAATATCAGCCCAAGTATTGACCATTCTGAAGTGTTCTTAACATCCTGGTAAGATAAACAGAAACAAAAACCTGCTGATTGAGAGTGATTTCACAAGACTTTGTTACTATTCCTCAGTTCTCTGATTGATCGAGTGACTTCATAAACCAAGCTTTAATATAACGCATGAAAAATATTATCTATAAGATATTAAATAGCCTTACCCATCTCCCAAAAGCTATGGAAGAAATGATACACCAGGAATGCTCGTTCATAACCCTGTCAGTTACACAACCTGCTTTACAGATGTATTTCTTTAACTGAATTAATAAATGCCAGCATGCATACTGTATGTAAGAAAAAATATTCAACCCTACCTCTTGGTCTTGGCCAAAACAATCATCCACAAGCTCCAACACCATATAATATCAATCAGGAATGTCATAATCAGAGTTCACATCAAGACAGAGTTCAGTGCAGCTCAGAGACTGAACTGGTGGTCCTAAATTATAGTCTTTTCTTTGCTGTTGACATAAATAAGGCCTAGGAACTATCACAGTCAGACACTTGCACTAGTGACATGACTTGGTGATTCAGCAGGAGTAGATGGCTGAGCACTACAGGGGCCTCAGCTATTCCTGTTCACCAAAACATTTTATTGATGGTAGCTTCCCATTTTCTCAGGGTCCCCCTTGGAGACCTACACAAAACTCTGGGCTTCGTCCTAAAGATCCCTAGGAAAGAAAATTCCTGTATTTCAGCTGTCATCCATCCATTCTGATTGTCATCCATCTGCATTGTGTATTTCCTCATAAAATTACATGCAGGAAAACAACTTACAGGAAAAGTATTAGCTTAAATAATGAGTTTACTCACAATTGAACAGCAAACAAACACAATTAACTAAAGTATGACTAAAAGGAATTAATGCACAGAGGGAGACTAGGTTAAGATGAATGCAGTTAAGATAGGAACAATTCTGATCAAAAAGAAGGAAAGAGTATTGTGAGAATTTGAATGAAGTGTTAACCCATTTTTTTGGCATCAAGTTCATGGTACCTTATCTGACTCCTGACTTTGATAGCTGAATAACCAGCTAGCCACAGTTTTCTCTGAGTTAACACTGTTATTTCAGCCACCATGTGCTGCCAGGCCCTGGCTCTGGCAAGTTAAGTAAACTTATTTCGGTGGGTTTTTTGGGAGCAGGGTTGCAATGCTTGTCCTTCTGTGACCTAGCCTCCTTTCTACAGAGCAGAAGTCTTTCTATCACACAAAAAAGCAAGAGAAGAACAAAGCACTGCATTTAAACACCTCCACCCCCCTCCACACCCCCACATTCTACTTCAAAAAATGTCAGCAAGGTTGCTCTGGGAACCTCATTCCCTTGAAACAGATATGCCACAGGGCCAAACTAGTAGCATGCAGCCCATAAGGTAGCTCCATGGAAATCATAGTAGTTCAACCAAGCCCAAAAGGGTTTCTAAATGAAGCTGAAAACTTCTCCTCCTGTCTGTATGGCCCTGAATTGAAAGGACACAGTGGTATCATTAGTCTGTTAGCAGTCTTCTTTTTCCTTTCTGTCTCACTTTTACACTTGCTCTGTGACTATGAAGCAGATGCAAAGCACTAATCTACAGTTTTTCTTGTGGTTCTACAGTGCTGACATTATGGTTTCCTCTCTAGAGATACCAAAACCACTTTGAAATTAAAAGATCTTTTTGTTTCTATTTATGGGTTTCTTTGAGTGGTTTTGATTTTTGTTTTCTGCTTGTTTGTTTTAGCATATTTATAGTGTTTTTAACTTAGGCTATTTTTTGTGGTGTGGTGCTAAGCCACAGAATGCAGAATAGGGTGAATTTATTACCTTTTAATGTGAAGACATGATGGCACTACTGAATAAACATCGTAGTACTACAGCACAAACACATTTGCTGAATATTTCAAATTGAAACAAAAGACAATGTATGAAATTTACTTTACAGGTAGGGGTCTGTGGGTTTGGTGCACTGTACACTCATGCTGCAAGTTCAGTATTATAGCATCCTACATGTGCAGAGAGATAAGTATGTTAACATGTAGAAATCCAGTATTTCTCATATTTTCATTATAAAAAATAGGTAGGTAAATGATGGGTATCTGTTAGCTGTCTATAATAAGTAGAAAAATGTTACAAGGGTGAAAGAGATGTAGCTGAATAGCAAAAAAGGGGAAGTGATTGTGGGTAGTAGAGATGTGCTTGTAGGAGGGATGATGAAGGCTGCTGCTTCTATTGATGAAATAATTTGTATTCTAAAATTGAATGAACACTAGAAAAAAAGTTTCAAAAATAAAACTAATTGATATTCCTATTATAATTTTAATTAGAAATGGTTTTTATCTCTCTATTTTTACCTGATCATCTGCTGCATGCTCTTAAAAATATTGAAGCTTTATATATCTCAGAAATACTTGAAAACTACTTCATGGTGTTAAATAACTTTCTTGTCGCATGGCTTAAAATTTAGAGGTTTTTTAAACTATTCTAAACTTAATATGAGCAGATATTCTTTTTTGAAGGGTGCAAATAGTCCCTTTTGCTTTTAGGTTTTTAACTCTGTATATTTTCTTCTTATTCAGAAGTAATCGGGATTTTTTTTTCCTTCATGGATCTTTGGATGACATCATTTATTGAGCTCATCTGCAGGGAGAAGTGAAGTGACAACACAGTTTAATTATTCTACCATTCTGTCCTTTGTGTCTTTTATAGATGTTTGAAGCTGTTACCTTTTTCTGAAGTCTGTATACTTATGCAGCAGGACTTTTTCACTTGAACAATTAAACACAATACCAAGAGTTTCTGCAGAGTCTTTAAATTGCATAGATCACAACTGCTGGAAAAAATAGGGTAAAGAAACTGTTCATTTTGTCCAGCTGACATGAGGAACAGATTTAAGTTCCCAGAGTGATTGTATACATATGTTCTGTGTGTCTAAAGTGCCACTGTAGTAAATGGAGAGCAGATACAGCTCTCCATGTTATCAGCAGAAGTAGACACATGCACTTGGTCAGTAGAAGCGTTGAGATTCTATTGACTGCATTGATAATCTCTTCTTTGACTATAAGAGGAACTTTATGCTGTGGAGTGGTAAATATCTACCTGCATTTCTTTAAATGTAGTTGTTTTAATCTGAGAGATGAATGGTGAGCAATCTTCCCAGACTCATGTTATTATTTATATTAATAGTTTGACAGCCTCCAATCTCTGTTGGATATGGGAATCATCATTCTTCACTTTTTCTTACCCCAAACCCATTACTGCATGCACAAATCAACCAAAGCATAAAATAGAGTGAGCTTATTCATTTTCCTTCTTCCTTTTCCAAATTGATCTAATAGACTGCATGCTATAGAAATTGAGTGTACAATCATAGCTTTCATTTTGCTGTCAGGGAAGTGAACTTTATGTTCCTTTGGAAAGGTGATTACTTTCTGTTGCATTTTTTTCCTGCCAAGTGTCTACAGGTACGTCATATGATTCTTTGGTACAAGTCTGTCTTCATCAGGCTGTGACCAGTCTTGGCCACGGAAAGCTGTTTTATAAACTACTGTGTGCTCTCTTTATTACTGTGGCAAAGTCACCTTGAAAAGAGGTTTTCTTTTTTTTTTTTTTCTGTTTCTCTAAGTTTTATCTTTGAGGAGTCTAGTTTTCTGTTCCTGGTAAGACAAGTATCCATTATTGCCCTAAAACTCATGAAATAATCAATTACTAATATTATGTATTTTATAGAGAAACTCAGAGCCAAATGGTAAACTTTTAATAAGATTTTGGACACTATTTTATACAGCTGAAATGGTGTGAAACTTCCACACCTGAACTGTTCTATAGCATGGTTAAAATCTGTGAGGAGGTTGCCGGTCTCCATAAGAACTCTGTGGATGAGGTTTCTAAACCGTATAAGTAAACCAAAAGTCCCATCATCTGTATTGCTTTGCAAATCACAGGCTGTACACAGTCTATGGAAAGCCATTAACTTAGATATGAGAAAGGTTCAAAGGACATCAAGGTTATCTCTGGGTTTAAAATAAGCTCTCAATAGTTCAGTCTTTTAGCTTCCCTTCTTCAAACACCTAAGCAACAGTGTTTCTTAAATAAAATAAACCAGCAGACTTACCTTCTAGTGTCTCACACTGTGCTAAATTGACATAGTCCGCACTTGTCAAGATCCCAGCTTTGAACCCTCGGACCAGACCCTCCAAGTAGCCATGATCCACATTGAAGTAAAACTCTGAGTATCCTGGCATGGAGAAAAAGATATTTAATCTCTCTTCTGGGTACTTGATGGCACTGAATATCTGCCACCAACTGGTTTACTCCTCTTTGGAAGGAGTGACAAATAGTCACGGAATTCCTGCCAGCCTATGATTGTGTTTTACCAACTGGTTTCTTCCTGTTTCTTGCTCCTACTCTGGTTCCAGTACAGTTGATACTTACACAACAGCCAGCCAGTAAATCCAACTCCCTCCTGTCAAAGCCAGAAAATGAACCTATTATTGTTGCAAAAGAAGCCAAAAAGGAAGTACAGGATTTAACCCCTGCTTACAAGGATGCTCTGCACTGCTTGGAGAATGAGAAAGCACATTAAAAGCTTGAATAAAACTTTTACATTTCTTAACGGCACTATAAACAGGAAGTTATCTGAGAATGCTATAGAGAAACTATTTCTGCAGTGAATAGTGGGTTGTGGCAGAACATAGCCTATTCAAGGAGCTTAGATGGTTTGGTAGTGTCTCTGTATTACCTTCTTTTTTTAATGTTTTTGCTTGCTGGAAATTTTTTGCTGCTCATCTCTATCACTAAATATGTATATGAATTATAAGAGCCTTCTAATAATTGCTGTGAACATTAGACGTTGTGCAAAGGTGAAAGGTTTTTGAAGGGTTTGACTTTCATTGTCCTTGAAAGTCAGTATCCAGAACTTGCCTCAAAACGGTAGTTTGTCCCAGTGTGCCACCCACACCTAAACACACGCACTAATTTTTCAGAGCTTTGAACATGCTTGGTGTATTGTTTTGGCTGAAGACATGCACAATGGCTTCTCTACTGACCCTTGTGCTGAAATGTGGCTGCAGCAAGAGTTGTGAGTTGGCAGCCAGTGGGACAAGGCTATGACTATGAGACCTTCTCCCCTGTCCTGGGAGGGGAGAAACTGATGAGACCTTGGTACTCACCAGATGATTCCTGTCTATACCATGCTGCTCCTGGCACAGCAAGGCTTTGAAGGCCACACAGTGAGGCACAAGATGCCTGAATATTTGCTGCCAAAACAGCCACCCCCTGTCTCCTCTAGGAAGGTCACTAGCTGGCTGTTTTCTTGGCTGGCTGGCCAGGAGCCTCCAATGGGCAAGAAGTGGCCCTGAGCCACCAGGCAGCCAAACTGAGCCAGCAAAGTGGTACTACTGCACCTTGAGGGTCAAAGTGAAATAGTCTCAGGCTGGATATTACCCCACCTGTAACCCATGGCAGGGGAAATAATGACAGCATTTAGACATTATAAAAACTCACATGCTCAGATATGCAAACTGTATGTAGTCGGGAGTTCAGTGGGGCCAAGAGTATTGAAGTTTGTTACTTGTACGCTGGGTTTACAGTTTTAAGTCAGTCAGTTCTTAGCACTGCAAAGTTAACCCAGCTAAAGAAGGAGATAGATTAGGCCTATCAGACAATAGAAACAAAACACCTCCCTCCCCCACACAAACAATTTGGTTTTGTCTCCCAAGTCTGCATGCCAGCAGTACTCAGAACCTCCTAATACAAGAAGTTTCCTAATGTGAGAATTTGGTCGAAGATGCTTCAAAAGTCAGAGAGATTTTTCAGGATACATGACAGCCATCAGTGCTTCCTTACAGACGCGTGAAGATAACCACATTTTAACTTAAACGTGCTTTTTTGTTGTTGTCATCATCTTGTCCCAGTGTGTTTTGCTCAAAAGCCTCTGTTTTTACCTTTTCAAAGAAAAGAAATGAGGGAGAGGTAATAATAACTTCTGTGTACACTAAGAGCAGCGTGTAGGTTTAACCCACAGATCTCCAAAGTGTGTGTTGCATAAACAAGGAACGTCTCACAGCAGCTGAGTTCAGGCCTCCCCCAGCTGCAATCACAGCATATCAGAATGTGGCACCTGTCCAGCTGGGGGCAGTCCAAGGTTACGCTGCTGATGAGCTTCCAAAGCTTCAGACAGCACAGCCAGCACAGAAGTAGCTTTGCAATAGATTCTAAATTTAGTAAGGTCATGTGAATACAGCCTGACAGGTGTAAATACCACCACTGGTGATCCTCCAGTGGGAAAGTACCTCCATGGATCCATAAATATTGATGGGACCATCACTTGAAGTATAATCACTCAGCAAAATTGTTTAATTAAATCAGTGTAGTTTTGAATGATTTCAGGAAATTGGAAAATCAGGAAAAAAACTTGAGTGATTTTATCTATTAAGGCATAAAGTGTCAGATAATTTGATCCAGATTGATAGACTGCATTTGGCAACATCAGAAAATCGTCAGATCTCTGATTTTTGTTGACAGAAAAGTTGAGGAAAGGAGACAGATTTAGCAGCAATTTAAACAAGATGCATATAGTTAGCTAATGCACTAAAATTTTATGTAAAAAATATATATACTCAATATCTAATGTTGCAATCTATCAATTTAATTTTATTTGTTATAATGGGCGTCTAGTACTATGCGGTTTCTTTCACATTTGCAGTGGGCACAGTTTTCTTAAATAATATTTGGTTTCATATTAATGAATTTATTTATATAGAGCTGTGAATTTGCTTTAACAAATTACCATGTGAGAAAATACGATACTCTCACCTGTTATGCTTGTGGAGTGCAAAGGTTGAGATATTTTTAAAAGAATCTTTTAGCAGTGAGCTAAACAAATATTGATAGTGTGCAGGGGAGGAGGAGTTATTTCAGGTTAAGCAGCATTAGCAACACAAAACTCTTCGGATCTAAGCACAGAATTTGATACTTTGATGCTGCAAGTTTTCAAGAGACTTTGAACCAAAATCCATATATTACTTAACCACAAGAGGTCATCATAACACTGCTCTAAGCCACCTTACTCCAATTTTTTTCACGTCCACTGAGATAAACTTGAAAAGAAACATTTAAAAAAGATATCATTTTTAGCATTTGTTTTCAACTAATCTAAAATTAACAATAAATCTGACATATACTTATTATTTACTCGGAAGTGACAAACAAAATCCTCCATGTTACCAATGTTTTGGCTATATCCACAGATTTTTCTCTGAAGTTCCTCTATTTTTTTTTCTTTTTTTAACACAGTTGACAGCTCTTAACCACGAGGTTAATACTGAAGAAAAAATGACAAAGAATCAGCAGAAGAGTGAGTAAGTGGTGTTATATCATTGGAATGTTGGCTAAATCACATGAATTCAAGGTTACTCTTTTTTTTCATTAGAAGCATGCAAAAGATGCTATTTTTTTCATCTTGGAATCTCATTTAGAAGTCTGTATCAGCCTTAGGCAGGCAGATCTCTGTTTAAATTTTGCTTTATCTTTTGCAGAAACAAAATTCACTCAAGTCTTGCCTATGCAATTGTTTACAAGATAATCAGCATTATGAGTGACAGATTCACTCTTACCAGTATACAATGCTGCTTCAATGTATGGGTGAAACAGATTTCTCCATTTGTGTGTATATTGACTCTTTTTGTTTGGCTGTGGGAGATTTTTTGACCTAACTTCCTGTCCTGTCAGTGGAAAGTGCTCCTCCCTTACTTGTAAATCAACAGTGGTTTTAAAAACATAACCTGTTTTTCCAGATGTTGCACACTCCTCCCCCCAACAAAAATGGATACTTTTTTCAGATTGGTTAAGTCAAAATTATAGTATGAGCACTAACCAGATTAAAACTATTTTAATTTGCTAACATAACTTAGTAATATCTAAACAGATTTAGTTCTTTTTGGAATTCAGTGTTTCTAGTGGGTTTTTTTGTTGCATATCTTTGTGCTGGTATTGAAAGGAAATTACATCAAAACTCCTTAACCTCTGTAAATTCTGTAATGTTCTGGTGTAAATTTTTGATGGGTGTGACCCATTCCTAAAAATCTTTCCAAAATGTGATCTGTTGAAATTCCTTATTTCCTGAAATAATAATAACAGGACAATTACGCAATACGTAGACTGAGATTCAGCCTTTCTGAGGTGTTGAGTATCTGCAACTCTTGTAAAATGAATATCACAAACAATTGGATACTGCATGGACCCAAGCACTCCATGGAGCTACAAGTATGCTGGCATGGGCAGCAGAAGTGTAGCTCAACCGCAGAGAACACAATTACCTTTATCCCAGATTCTGAGCTTTCTTCAACTGCTCTCAGCCATGAAGAAAGAGTACAAATGCAGTTGTATCTGTGACTGCTTAAAAGTTAAAATGTATTAAATAAATAAAATATCTTGTATTTTCATAAAATATATGAATATTGAGAATGATAGATTTTACCTGTATAGACACAATCCAGCTACTATGCTTTGCAGCTATTTTTAAATAATGAAAATAATGCATTCCCATGCAGATCATCTTGATAGCTGGGCCCTCTTGTGCCAAAAAAATGTTGTACCCAGCTGACACACACAGTGTTAACCTGCACCCTGGCCAATTTACTCTTTGATGAGAGTCTTTGATGAGAGAATTCACAGCAAATATGCACCCCTAACTTTCCAATCACCTGATTAACTTTCGATTGAATTTACATAAAATACATCTTTTACAACTGTTTCTTGTTGGAAGTGTTATTTTGATATTGGATTCACAAACATCACTCACTGATGTTATGAAATACCAAAAAATTCCCTTTCCCCCCTCCCTTGCTTTCAAAAATATAATCTAGAGGCTTTTTAGGTCAGCAAGCCTTTTGGGTTTTTGATCTTTGTTCAAGGAATTACATGCCAATGTAATAAAAAGGCCTTTATCAGAGACTTAGAGTGGTAAGTCTGTGGAGAGAAGCCAGGAGAAAATCATTATCAGTAGATGTAAACCTAGAGAAAAGCAGATTTGAGCAAACTAACCCAGCTTTGGAATGCCTTCAGAAGTGAAGCTGGAAATCGACAAAGTTTATACACTCCCTTACAAAACTGGGCAACTTTGGTCTGAATAATTTGTACCTTTGGGCACTGATATTCACATGAACTCAGCAGCCTCCAGCTCAAACTCATCTTCTGGCTAATTCTGCTGAGGATTGCAAGATTCAGATCCTGTGTTTATCTTAAGTCTTTCTCTGCACACTGTCAGTACTTTTTTCCAGTTATCTTAATTTCCTGTCCTCTTCTTGAAAAGATTTCATGCTGAATTCTTCATGGATCAGTTGTTCATTAAGTGTCACAAAATTCACAATCAGTAGGCAACATCTTTAGATTTCTTCAGGGATCCTGAAGGTTTTATCCTTGACACAACCTGGCAACAAGATAAGGATGATAAAACTTTTAGATAAAAAGTACAGACAAGTCAATACGAAGTGCAAGTGGCCCATTAATACCCCACATTTACAGCTCTCTGAGGACCGCAGCTTGAATGGTTTCCTCATCATCTTATTGATTTCAAACACAGTTGCAAATTCTGACAGCTTTTTCCTCTTATAGATCAATTGACAATTAATGTACATCTTTTTGACCACCAACTTTATCTGCTTCAGAAAACAGCCAAAAAGTATACATGAATTCAAAATGTAGCATTTTGTTAACATAACACTAACATGATTATAGATTATATCTCCTATATCCCATTGCTGGTAATCTTCATTACAGTTTAATTTTCCACTTACGACTTCTATCTCAAAAGATTGTGGATAATGTCTTAAAACTGGAATGTACTGCAAAATCAGAACTCCATTTCAACAGGGAGATGAATGGAATTTAAGTCGAGGATTAATATCTTTTATTTGGCGCCATGAATTGGATAGGTTCAAAAAGTATGTTGTTCAGCTTCAGACTTAAGCCTGATGTCTTACAGATTTTCCACTAGGTGGAGCAATAGTATCTTTGTTAACATGCTATTCCTATCCTGAACTCCTGTGCCAGGAACTTGGAATATGCAAGGATATTCTGAACTAAATCTATATACATTGTAAATGGGGCATCTAATTTGGGAACATATTTTCTTCAATTTGAAGTGTTTTGATAGCTCTGATACCTCTTAAGAATTATTAAAATGTAGAATTATTAGTTTTACGTCTTTTTTTTAGCTTCAAATTCATGAACGTTTTATAGCTGATGGAAAAAGTAACACAGAAAGCAGTCCAGATAACATCTTGGTAGTTTTGGTTGTTGTTGATTGTGTGTTTAATGCATGCAGTAAGAAAGAAAATCAAATTCTGGCTCATAAGTTACATAAGTATTTGGCTAATTAAAATTATTGGCTCAAAAATGTCATTTTACATGAATGCACATTTTTGCAGTTGCTTCTTTACATTTTATGTTTAAAACTCTTTTTAAGGTATATTGCTTTAAAATGTAATGATACTTATATTAAGAAATAAATGGAGAAGCTTTTCAATCACATTCTAGCTTCTTAAGATTATTAATTTAAGAAATATTGGTGGTAAGGTTTAGAATTTTTCAAGGCATGACATTTTTGTTAGACACCCTTCTCTTGATACCTTCATGGATAATGATTCTTTATCAAAAGTTTAATTAATCTTTTCTATGGGATTATGTTTATGGAGGAAATATTACATTATTTTACAAAAGAATGTCAAGGTGACAGATTTAAAATTTTTCTTCAATTTTATCTATTTTACATTTTAATCCATACATTTTAGTTCATGGCTTGATTTGCTCCTGTTTTGTTGTACCAGTTCTTTGGCTTCAGGCTAAGAATATAATACCTGAACGTGTTACTCTGATGATTTATGAAATGGCTGTTAGTAATGGCCACAATTAATTTATGAAATTAAAACAATATATCAGGTATTGATTTGCATTGAGGAAGAAATAAAGTCTGATAATGCATTTATTTACCTTATTTCCTCTACAATTAACAGAATCAAAATAGTGTTTTATTATATAAAAGGATTAGAAAATAAATAACTATCAGATACAGTGAAGACATCTTAGGACTGCTGCTGGCAAGGCTGATAAAATAAAACCTAATTTTAGAAAGAAAGCAGATGGAAATTATATTATGTTACATTTTAAGAAGTGCCTTACTTCTTAAGTAAAAGAGCTTCAGCTCTTTTGCTGATAGATTGCTCTCTCTCTACAACACCCTGGAACCTCATTCATAAATTAACCTCTGTCTTTAGCAGAATGACAGAGTTGGTTTTAAGCATTGCTTTTGTTTTTTGAGATTTGGATATAGAGTTCTTTGAGCCCCTTTTAAAATTTCTGGTCAAACAAACCCACACATAAGCACTGCAGCACCATGGGTGACTGAGCTGCAAGAGAACACCATCATAAGGACTTAAACACAAGAAGAAATGCATTTCAGGATAATATTCAGGAATTCAAGTACTTAAAGTATTCAGGTATTCAAGTACTATTCGGTTAGATAAAAAATCTTAATATCGCATTTTTCCACAAACCTAAATGAACACCTGAATTGCGGGAAAGGTTATTTCAGAACAGTGTTTTCATTTTTATCTTTTCTGGTAAAGAGTCATATATTTTGGGCAAAAAAACAGAAAAAAAATTAATAGTAGTAGTAAGTGCACTAAATATTCTGACACTTCCTACTTTACCGCAAAATAGATGTTAAACCTTCTTAAATGTCAGGGCCTGATTATCCATATGTAGGGGGATCCTTGGGACAGGTGGATTAGATAGTACAATAATTTTTTACTCCATTACTTGGGCAGCAGGATCTGATTTAGCATGAACAAGTACAAACCTGGATTTCTGTGCCTCTAATGCTAGGAATATCAAATGCCAAACATCAAATGCAATGTCCAGAAGTTTTGCATCTCTGACTCTCCTAATCTCAGGCCTGATGTCTGGAAAGAGTTTCAGACAGAGGGTGTAAGAAAACCTGGTAAATTTTCACAGCCTTATAGATAGAGTGAATGCCAGCAAACAGATCAGAGTTTTGTCTGACTTCAAGTAGAGAAACTCTGAAACTTAAAAGTACTTGTCTCTTTCTTAAAATCATAATCTTATTTAATTGAATAAATTAGCTCATGTTGGCACAATAGTAGTCTGTAATAAATATGTATGAAAGCCTTCAACTATTTTGAGAGTAAAGGATCTGTTCCTCACTATGAATAACTAGCACATTTCTGCCTCAGATGAAAACTGATTCCCCAGCCTCAGACTTTATAAAAAAATATGCTGATTTTATATAAGCACTCATAAAAGACAGATGAAGACCTTTTTTGAAAATAACACTGTGAAATGCCTGGTTAATTNCTGAGACACCCCTACAAATTCTCTAATCTTCATGTGCTATATATATTATCTTGAACAAATTACATTTACAGTTCCTTGCCTTCGATTTTATGAACAAAACCAAAATACAGTGAAGGTTTAAGCTTTTTTACAGTATTTTCACTAGACTCAGTACATGTGTGAATAAATTATTAGATATGGAAAGAATTCCAAATACAGAGAAAATAAATTACCCATTAAAAGACGATAGTTTGACCTTCTCACAGCAAAAATTGCTTTAGCTAATACTTCTCTACAACTTCTGCAACTGCAATTTCTGATAGGTCTACTGATTCCAAATGAGTCATATAGAGTGCATAAATATGAAACAAGTGTAACCAAAAGGTGCTGCTGAATAGCAGATGGGTATTGTGTGGAATTTAAAATTAAATTCATAGAAAATACGAAATTTTTCATCAGAGTTTTCTAAATGGTATATTAGTTTGGTCCATTAATTTTGTTACTAGATTTTTGATTTAAGGAATTTAGTTTGACTATTCCACAGATAATTTTGAAGTAATATTCACAGCATAATACTTTTCGATGACTCAAAAATATTCAAGACTATAAAACAAGATACAATGCCGGAAATTACCATAATTAGTTCAAACCAAAGTTTTTGAATTAGTCATTTTTGTTTTGTTTTGTAAAAAATGTTGATACTTTCTTTCTCTTCTCCTGCAAAGCTTATACATCTTCTTACGTACATATTGCTTCAGTACTTTTCTTCTCAGTTCATATTCTGTGGCAGACTTCTGTTGACAAACTTCCTTATAAATCATGATACTATGCATTAATGCCTGCAAAGATTCTGTAGAGCTGTCTTTCTATTCCTGCAATGGTTATATCACATCTGAGCAAGTTTATAATTTTTTACATTTCTAAATATTCTTAAATAAGAGGAAATTTGTCCCACTTTCTCCAACTTGTGTATTGTCTGCTCACAGCTGCCAAAGACATTAATCCTGCTCCTTTTTAAGCAAGTTTCCATGAATATAACTATACAGACTGACCTCCCTGCCAGGACATTGATTTCTTAACTCAGATTCAGTTTCAAATACCCAACATTAGTGATATCTCAGAAGGCAAGTTGACAGAATATCCATAACTGTAAAAATATTTCTTCATGATTGCACTAAAATTCTGTGTAGATAATGCTGCAGGACTTAGATTTTTAGATCGGATTCATCTGTTGGTAGACTCTTGAAAAACTAAGCTTTTCTCCTACAAGTTTTTGTGAATGACAGCTCTCAAGAAATGCACAACTGAATTTTTCAGGGAAGCATGATATTATACAGATAAAACAGCACCTTTTCATAAAGAGAGTTTTGGCATAACTAAATTTTAAATAAATTTCTTCATAATTTCATAATTTTGCTTTGAAATTGAAACAAAGAATTTATTTGCATTAAAGATACAAAAAAATATTTTGAGGAACCCCTCTGAAGTCAGTGGGTTAGTGCACTATATGTTACCTGTCAATTATTTGAACCTGATTATTTACATATTAAATAGTGAATTTGTTCAATATAATTTTTTTATTTATTAAACAATTTAAAATTGAGCTGTTGAATGTAAAGTTAAGGATGTAAAATTGAAAATTGAAAGGAGCTTGTAGGAATTTTGGGGGCAGAAACACATTCCTTTTTGACACGTTCTTTAGAAAATGAAAACATAGACTAAGCAGCTATTTTAGATGCCCCAATGAAGTGCAGAGAACCAAAAAATTTGGGGTAGATGAGCTGAATAATCCATTAAACACTTTACAATTCTAATCTATATATAAACCAAATTTTCCAAAATGATTACTCATTTTTCCATTTCACAAACCGAGTTTATCTGTAGGTATTGAGAGCTATAAATGCTAAATATCTTTGAAACTCGGATGCATGGAGGATGCTTCCCAGGCTGAAGGAGTCTGTAATGCCACTGACTCCCAAATCACATTGGTGAGACTGGTGTCCTAACTTCCACTTGTCTCTGGAAAATGTGCCTCAGGGTGACTCAGATGGAATGACCCTAAGTTAGTGGCCTTTTTCTGGAAATTTTTGTGGATGGTTTTATGTTTACATCTGCCTTACCCATCAAATTAAAATATAAATTACTGAGTAAAACATAGAAAGACTGTATTCAGTTGTCAGCATTTCGAATCACTGAAGTTAGTGCTAGTAGTCTTGCTAGAAGTGCCACTGAGGCTAAACATCAAAAAATGAGATGAAAAAAAAGTTAATTGTAATACGAATGCTGTGTGTTTGATAATTAGCTGAATCATTTCCCGAGAATCCGTTACAATAGTAGCACAGTCATTGTACAGAGTCAAGCACACCCACCGTGAACTAACACCTGTATGCAAACACACACACAAATAACACTTACAATACTTCTGCGCAGGGAATCTGTGCAAGCCCTGCAGGACTAGCTCAGAAGTAGAGGATGACTAATTTCTAGAGTCCTTGTTCTGTTCCTATTCTTCTAGCTCTGGAGTTAATGTCACATTCTCTCCCTTTCTGTTAAGAGGTAGAAAAATGTTGCATTCAGTTAGCAAAAATACCAGCAATTTTCCTATGTAAAATCTTTAGCTGTTATTATAAAAGAAGTTCTGTTTTGTTTTGGTTTTTTTCTTTTTAAGATTTTTGTTTTTATGGGAACGTTGATTTTTCAAAGAGGGTAAGTACAGTTTAGTTGGTCAGAATTATGTAGACATAAAGAAAAGATAAATCTAAGCTCAGGTATACCCAACCTTTAATATCTGCAAATCAGCATATCTACTTGTTTGCCTTTCAGCATCCTGATTATCAGGTCGACATTTTCTCTGGGCAGAGTATGGTTTATGTATATGCTTTTTCAGTAGCTAAAATTGGAGTAAAATGGCTTTCTTTTTAAATGAAATGTATTTAGATCTCAAAACTGCAGGTTTCGTGCTGTGCTGTGATTACCATAGGAATATCTGAAAAACTGAGAATTCTCTTATGAATATATGACATAAATTCTCTTTATGTCCTTTTGGTATATAGGAGTGCTTTTAGATTCCAATTTGTCTAATTAATGCTGGGTTTCCACAGTTGTGGTGTTTTAGGTTTTTGGTTGGTTGTTTTGTTTGTTTGGGGGTTTTTTTGGGGGGGGGGGTGTTTTGTTTTGTTGGGTTTTGTTTGTTTGCTTTTAAGTAACACAAAATAAAGCACTCAGATATTTTAGAATTACAGCTTTTAAAGGATGACCTACATATTTAAATATCTAGACAGGGAAAGAGAGCAAATTTAGTTGATATCTGATTTCTAAGAGTTAAAGAAGTGGCTTTAGTGAATGAAACTCAGACTCTGCTTGTGCCATTTGTTTCCTTGTTGATTCTCCCCTTTTCTGATGCTCTGTATGTTTGACTTTTATGTTGATCAGTTTCTTAGACCAAAATTATGTTCAATTACTAGGGCAGAGACCTGAGACTTAATTCCACCATGTGAACTTGATCCAGTTGCATCATGGGTAAATCATGCTGAATTAACAGAAACCATTCCGAAACATTCTAGCTTGAGCTGTGTCCAAAAAAATATTTGAAATAAATGCACAGTACAAAATGGACTAATTTATAATATTTCACTTTTTCATAACTCTACGGAATATTTACAAGGTACTCAAAAATTTTAAGACAGAGTATCAAATAAATCTATGCCTTCCTAATATTCCTTGCACACAGCATTCCTTCCTCTAAAATGCAAAGAATCACCTTTGATTAAATAATTATATTTATAATGTTAATTTATAATTATAAAATTATTTGAAATGGATTTTCCAGTTTTTGTTTAGTTAAGACCTATTTGATAAAGTACCTCCATTTTACTCTGGAAAACACACCACCAACCTACCTGCATCCTCAAAAAATTCCCTTCTGTAATGGTACAGCGGAGCTGAAAGGAACCCGGAAAGATCATCTGGAACCTTTCCTGTCTGTTGTACCCTTGAGACTTCTTGTGGTTTGCGACTTCTTTCCTATACTTGTCTGCTTTATTCCTAAAAATTTTATAAGCAGTTTGCTGTAATCTTTCATGGTTTATAGTTGAACTGTCCATAGAAACTTTGTCTTAATATGTAATATGAATTCTGTTTTTGCAATTTGAATTTATTGCTTATTTATCTTATTTGGTACAGAAATGCAGAATAAATATTACTATTAATATGATTTAATTATTTATATTTTATTGTAATAAATGTGTTTTTTTTAATTTCTTACCATTCCTTTTTCTCTTCTTTGGTTTCTTTCCAGTTGCTTCATATTTCATATTTTCATATTTCCCTTGAAGTGCAACAGAACTTAGGTAAATGTTTTGCCTGTTCAGATCCCTCTACAGAGCCTCCCCCCGCCTCCAGCAGATCAACATTCCCATCCAACTGAATGTCACCTGCAAACTGACTGAGGGGACACTCGATCCCCTCATCCGGACCATCAATAAAGATGTTAAACAGGACTGGCCCCGCACTGAGCCCAGGGGAGCACCATTTGTGACTGGGCACCAACTGGATTTCATTTGATTTGCCGTAACTCCTTGGGCTCATGACATCTGCATGGATGAGCTGAGGCCAGCGATATGGGGTTCAACACAGCAAAGTGCTGGGTCCAGCCCTTGGGTCACAACAAGTCCACAGAGTGTTACAGGCTGGGGTAAAAGTGACTGAAAAGCTGTGTGACGGGAAAGGACCTGAGGGTGCTTTCCACAGCCAGCTGGACATGAGCTAGTGTGTGCCCAATGGCAATGGAAAGCAGCCAGTGGCATCCTGGCCTCTACCAGCAATAGTGTGGCCAGCAGGGTCAGGGCAGTGACCATCCTTATGTACTTGGCACTGGTGAGGCCAAACCTCAAATCCTGTGTTCAGTTTTTTGGCCTCTAACTACAGGAACGACATTGAGATGCTGGAGTAGGTCCAGAGAAAAACACCAAAGCTGGTGACAGGTCTGGAGCACAGGTCTGATGAGGAGTTGCTAAGGGAGCCAGGGGTGTTTAGCCTGGAGAAAGCAAGGCTTGAAGGGAACTTATTGTTCTCTACAACCACCTGAATGGAGGTTGTAGCAAGGTGGGGTCAGCTTCTGAACAAGTGACAGGAGAGGAAATGGTCTGAAGTTGCACCATGGAAGGTTTAGATTGGATATTAGGAAAAATTTCTTCACCAAAGGATTGTGAAGCACCAGAACAGGCTGCCTAGGGAAGTGATGGAGCCACTGTCCTTGGAAGTATTTAAAAGTAGGCATTTAGGGACATGGTTCTGAATTTTATAAATGATAACCTTCTGCTAAGATAGTTTTTATGGTGCTTTTATATAGTCTTGTTGTCTCAAGACATTTATCGTCTCAAGTCTTCGGAGAATATTCAGGCTGCAAAAACTGAACTTTGGCCAGTTACAATATTCACAAGATATATTAATAATATCTCTGCTTCTCCATTCCAGAGCTGTGCTACAGTTCGTGTAGGCATAAATAAGCTTAGTTACCAAGTATCTTCAGTAGAGCACAAGCAGTGAGAGCTCCAGCTGCATCAAAACTCCGTGTCATCAAAGCTACTTTGTTTTCAATATTTGATCTAAACATTTGTTCACCTTCCTTGTATTGTGTTGCGGATATGCTCTACTGTCAGGTTGCAAGGCAAGTAAGAAGATATCCAACACAGCACGACATGACCCCATAACTCTGCAAAATTTTTACATGATTTGGACGTTAGGGATTTTTTAGTATATTCAGTTGTAATCAGAGGTGAGAAGCATTTAGAAATCTGTACAAGCATTATGTGATTGTGCATGCATGGTATGATTATTATTTTCAGTAATGATTATATTACCATTTACACTAAATTGTACCTATTTAAAGTAAATTTCAATGACCGTCTTAAATCTTCTGCCTTCTAAATGTTGATTGTTCTTTGGTATATCTATTTTCTGTCATTTAGACAAGTGAATGACTGAAGTTTCAGTTTTCTGTATCAGTGAAATAAATCCCATTTTAGGCTGCTTACATCATAAAGTAAAAAAAGGAATTATCTGTTATTAGAATTGATAATAAATCAAAATTAAATCAAAATATATATGCCTTGCTTCAGATTACAAGTTACAGACAAACAGTTGGATGCTATCCTCTGTGGACAGGAGGCTTTACAAATATATTCCATAGTCAGATTCTGGCACTGCTGGAGAACTAAGGAGAACAGATCTTATTCAGTTACAGTGTTCCTGGAGAGATAAAAATAATTCTCTGAAATATTATCTTTCCATTCCCAGAACTTGAATAGACTGTATTTCAGATTGATCCAAATGTATTTCAAATTAGCTTCTTTCCTCAACTATCTCCATGGGATTATGGTCCCAATCATTGTCCACACTCAACCATGTATTACAGTATAAGTTCATTAAAAATAAATAACTTTATTGCTTTAGTTTTGTAGTTACCAAATGTGTTGATTCAAGACATAGCTGCTTAGGTATAACCCTTTTGATCCAACATAAAACTTTTCCAGTGGAGAATCTCTTTCCATATCCTTCTTATGGAAATCCTGTGGCTTATTGTGACTTGTCCTCAGAACTGTCTTTCCAGGTTAACTTGGCACAGAAACTTGGCTTCATTAACTCGAGCAGAAGAATTATTTCTTGCTGTCATCCTTAAGGTTTAAAGGCAGAGATGGGAAAATATTAGGGTATTTTCCCTATATGTTTATACTTAGCCCTTAAATGGCAACTTTCGTTTTCAAAACTAGTAAATTAATTTTAGTTATTTATTTCTCACAGTGCTACAGTAAAGAGAGTAACTATTAGCAACCTTTTTTTACAATGAGATAAAATACTTTGTAGGAAGCTAAAAGAGTTTGATGAGGTCGCATGGGAATAATTATCATATTTGCTGTATATTTAATTCTTCCCACCTGTAACCAATTACCAATTTTACCACCATCACTGAAGATATGCATTAGCAGCTTGAGTAATTTCCATTAAACAGTAGATTTTGAAAACATCTGAAAAATATGAGGGATGCAGTATTCTAATGTTTCTGGCTCTAACTGACTGTTTCAGGCAGATGTGTCTGGGTTAATAATGCTTTCTTTTGAAATTTCACCTCTTTGTTTTACAACAGCTGTAGGGAAACCAAAACCAGACTCTTCTCAGAGGTGCACAATAAAAAACAAGAAACATGCTACAAATTACAAGTGAAATTTTGCCTGGATATAAAAAGGGGAAAAAAAGGCAACAATTTAAAAGTGTAACAAAAATCACTGCAAATGGGACCTTGACTGCAGCTGCCCAGCTCTGGCTGTGTTAGTACAGTATGATCTGAAAAACAAAGAAGTACAGATGAACCTTCTTATGTAACTGCTGCTTAGCTTCACACTTTCTGTAACATTTGGTGGCAGGAGACCAGAGGGTGGAGAGTCCCTGGGGACAATTAGTAATTGGTCCCAGCTAAGCAGAAAGTCAAAGAGATTTGCCTGGGGCTATGTGATTAGCAAGGCCATTGACAGCTTATGTTTGCAATCTAAGTTAGGAAGCAATAAATAATTAAGACAGTTGCCCCTAGTGGGTGGTTAGAGGGAAACAGCATGAAAGGATGTCCCAACACGGCAAAGGCAGAGCCTGCTGTGGAACAGTTATAGCCAAGCTAGCAGCCAGAACCCCAACACTGAGCGGGCCGTGGTTGCCTGTTCCCCCTCGTTCATGATGCAGGTCTGTGTTGCCCAGAGGAATTGGGACCTGATTTGTGAGTGTGGGATGAATGTGTGTGGCACAACAGGTATCTTGGAACAGAATTCATTGGTCAGATGTTACATCCATCCCATTAATAGTAACCAGAAATACACGGTTTTGTGTTTATCCCACCAAATTGCCACGTTAACACTACCCTTGGAGATCTTAAAAACTCAGCAACTTCGTCTAAGGTTAGAATTGGTTCTGCTTTAAGCAAGGTTTCAGAATAGATTGTCTCCAGGACTGTTTTCAAACCTAAAGAATTCTGCAACATCATGATTACAACTTACTGCTAAAACTTCAAGAAACAATCATAGGGTTTTATTTATTAAATTGTTTGGCTTTATTTATTACACAATTTACAAATGTCAAAATCCTATGATATACAAGTAAATGACTACTATGTATTGTCACATTCTGACTGTCATATCCCATGACGTACATTGTTAAAAGTATAAAAAAAATTACTAGTTTCTGTAAGTGTTGAAATGTTATTCACTGAGGAAGATAATGAAATACTAAAATTCATATCATTTATATAAAACCATTTTAACTTTCAGCAGAATATTTTTGAACACCTTTGGTTTCAGGTTAGTAGATAAGTAAGAATTGAAAATGAAATGCCCGTAAATGGTCAAATTCCTCTCCCAGACTAGTATGTCAATTGGTGCAATTAAGAGCAGGATCAGAGAGCAGTGTTCGAAGAGTGCTTTTCAAGAGAATGGAGTACCATTAATATTTTCCCATAATGCCTTTGCCTTTTCTAAAGTCTAAAGGTTTGCTGCCTTATATGAATAAGGTTACTTATACAGCAACCTCTCCTAAGTCTCTTCCTCTTTAGTGTCTCTGATATCCGCTCTGGGCTCCTTCACACTGGATGGAAGTCAGGGTATGCATACTATGCAGGACGTGGAGGGTGGATCCAGCACGTCCTGTATGTGTCAGACAGCTGCACAAACACTTCCAGCAGAATCAGATATGTTCTCTGTGTGTCAGACCTAGTGCTTATAAACAAGTGACAGATGCTCCGTGAGTCCAGAGAAATCTGAGCCTGGGATGCAGAGTCATCACAGGCCTGTGGCTGTTCATCTAAGATTCTCAGCAAGTTTGTAGCGCCATCAGAGAAACCGCTTCCAATCTGTAGTGTCTGGCTTTCCCAACAGATAAAGTCCTCTTTTTGTTATGCTTGAACAAAATTTTCAGATGGAGCAAACAAGAAACCATCTGAAGAAAACTGGTTACACATCCCTAATCTGCTTTTTTCAAATTCTGGGAGTGAGTAAAGCTTCAGTGTTTGTATTCCCAATGAAAACTCAAACCCAACACTGTTCTTGGGACACACTGACCAAATGAGTGCTGGTCCAGGCACCATCATATCATCTGTACCAGAGCCTGACATGGAGCTTGGATGAAGGCCTGTGCAACCCTAACACAGCCTTTGAAGTTCTTTACCAATGAATGTTTCTGATTCTTTTTATACAAATTTCAACTTGATTGGTGGATCATCTAAAGTAACTTCTCCATTGTAAGGAGCTCTAAAGAAATGATGAAATGCAACAGTCATGCTGTTCTGTTTTGTTTTTTGTTTTTCCTTCAGCTAAACTTGCTATCCTGCTCCTCACTTCACTTTAGAACATAAGAAGTAGTCCTCTTTGTTTTATTTATAAGCAATAGTGAGCTAAAAGACAGTACATATCTGGTAAGGAAAAAGAACTAGGAAAGGAAAAATAGGTGATTTCCGATCCCTTTTGGTTATGGCTGATCAGAAGATGAAGCAAGACATACAAACTAGGAAATGGGAGTAATATGGATGATACAATTTTATTGTTAGGCCAACCTCTCTCTGTGTGAGGAGATCAGGAAACTCTGGAATGTGCTGTCCAGAAACTTGCCTGAATGACAATAAAAAAGGATGTGAAAGATCAACTTTGCAGATCAGGGTTTAAACCAACAACGACCCTATGTCCTTTTAGTATCATGGTTTCCTGGGTCCCAAGAGGCTATGAAAGACCTGGGACATTTTTTGGTAACCGTTTGCCACATTGCACTTCCTGCACTGACATTATGGTGCAAAAAAGAAAAAAAAGTCATATGCCTGATGTAAAAATATTTTTAAAGAGTCTATGAACCACTTACAAGATAAACATAATACCTTTAATGGAACCATGATGAGGGAAGGGATTCAAAGGAAATTCCAAATTGCAATGCTTACTTCATCTTGAAGAGAAAGCTTAAGAGACATACATTTTAGAGGGAAATGCTGACTGTCAGCTTTTCGAAGTGTAATTGACAAAATGACACTTTGAAGTGTCTTACTTTCAGATGTTCACCTTAACTTTGACCTTTCAATCACTTAATATTGTTTTTAATATATTTTGCCCACATTCCCATGGACTTTTTATGGTATTCAGTTATTTTACTAAAAATTCTAGCTTCCCACACTACCCTCCCCTACAATTTAGGTTACAATAAGATTGTGTTTTGCATTAAGGATTCTTTTAAGGTAACTTTTCTAAAATCCCAGGAGATAAATTTGCTTCCACCACCATTCAGCTAAGAGAGTATGAATCACATGGGGAAGTGACTGGTTAGGAAGCAAGACTTACCTTAGACCCTATTCCCATTAATACTTAGCAAATCAAAATGTCACGTAGCTGATGAAAGTTTTCAAGTAAACAGCCTGAGTCCATATTAAATCTATTTTAAAAGTCTCTATTGTTGGGTTAGCTGCTTTACAGCAAAATTACCAATTTCTAGTCCCAATTATGCCCAAGTACTGACAATACTGCTGCCTGTGAGATAAAAGTGTCTTGTTATTAGAAGATCTATTCACTGTGAATGATTTAATTTTCTGCCCCTGAAATCACCTTAAATTAAGTCGTTCATAAGAAAATGACTGCAGACAGAGGGTTATTATTTGGACAAGCCTCTGTGAATGAAAATTCAATAGCCAGACTCTCATTTGTATGCCTGAAGATGTTGTTATATTTTAGGTTCACTTCATTTTGAAAGGTTTGATGGCAACAGAGAAGGACAGTCTTCACTGGAGCTTGTCTGGTGTAGGGAGGTCCAATGTCCATCTCCTTCATCTAGCCCAACAGAGAAAAATGTTAAATCCCACCAAACAATGGCAATATTGAGCTTCCGTGCAGAGCCACTTTAAATAGGGCCTTCACAAAATTTTAGTGAAAGTGCCTTATGCCTGACCAGCGTTCAACTGCTTTTCAAGACCTTCACCAATATATATCTGATTTTGGTCAGATACAGAATGTTTCCTTGACACAACTTTTCTGTTGTGTCAAGGAAACATTTAGGATGGGCATAGTTGGTTCTGCTGAGGCGAGTACTGAACTCAGCTTTTCAGAAATGGACATCTCTGGAAGCAGAAAGGGTGCTCTCAAAGAGAGTTTTCTAGGTTGTGTGTGGAGAAGTAGTAGCAGCAAACTTTTATCTGCTGGTGAAAACCATTGTTCTGCAAAGGGGTTCTTTTGGGAAAATAAAGTTGAGACTGGAGCTGTGCAGGCATTAGTTCTGCAGCCACATGTCAGCTTATCAGGAAACCTGAATTTTAGTCATTTTGTTATATAAAGTAACCATGCAAACTTTTGAGTTACTGTTAGAGCTATAAACTAATAGCTGAAGACTAATTCTTCCCAGATCTGCTGTGTGTGTGTTTGGTCTATTTGTGGTGAAACACCGTTTTTCTGCTAAAGGAGAAGAAGAAAAGATACCAAGTGCTTCTCTAACGCTTGCCACAGAACACTTTCAAATGTCATTTATTAGAGTGCATTCGGAAATGAAGAAATTGTAACCCACATTTCATATCTTATACAAAAAGTACAGTTTGCAAAGCCTGGATGAAATTAATACTTATGACATACATTATGTGGCAGCATATATTTAGGCAGAAGAGATACTCGTAGCACAGCAATAACCTTTGGCTTTTTTTAACACACTTGACCAATTAAACATAATAGAAAATATTAATTATAACAACACTTCAATGTCTAAGCATCTTCAAACAACAGACTTCTTTTTCTAAGCTTCCAGAATTCTACAAAAGGGTAGATTGCTGCCTGAGTCAGAACAGTAGGAAATTAGTGCTAATACTGTATAGTTTGCTGCTGAAAACAGAGGAAGGGGTCAATGTCCCTGACAATTTGTCATCAGTTTGAGTTTGTGTTAAAACCTGTGGCACTGATTTTTTTTACAAACAATTCAGGTAATTCAAAATATTCTGCCCAAGAAACAATGCTCTTCCTGCATGCTGTTAGCAGATTTCTGCTGTCTGGTATTAGGATGTTGATGTATCTTTTGCATGTTAAAGAACACATGGCTATATTTTTTCCATGTCTGAGATAGTCAGAGTACATCTTCTTAATGGCAATGTTATATTTCCTATGATTTCTTTTAAGAGGCATTTTGAATCTTTCAGGATTCTCTTCCTATTCATCTGTTTCTGGTAAACATTACTGAGACATCATCAGTTTGTTAGTTTTTTTAATTGAACAGAAGCTTACAAACAAGTAATATATTGTTTAAAACAGAAAACAAGAACATTCATTCTTAGCGTGGCATCAGTTCAGGAAGTTTCATCAAATTTCCTTCATTCATCTGCACTGGCACTCCCAAGCAGATCCTAAGTGGGTATGTACGTGCTGCTCATCACACAGTGTGATGCAGTCGCAGTATCTGGGTCTCCGGGACATGTGACTCCAGTGAGCACTGTACGGGTCAGTTGCTATTTAATTTCTGTTTCACTAATAATCATAAAGAATGCCATAGGCGCTTTTAACAGGCAGCAGCAAAACAGAGGTTTTTGAAGTATCCCTCTCAAATCTGAATTAAAACATCTGATAGATGAATTTAGCTATCTCAAATCTCGGCCTGGGTTTCCTGTGTTTTCCTAGTGGCATTCCTCCATGCTTCCAATAACATGGCAATTTCTATAGAGTGTGTTTGTGTGTGCAGGCAGACAGCTCCTGATGACACTTCTCTTTTGTCCCTTCAGCACAAAGAGGGATGTATTACTGTACCGAATACAAAGGACTAATTCTACTAAATCAGCTTGTGTGCTCATTAGTGGACATAGCAGTTTGCAAAATTTAATCAACAAAGATTTGTAATCATCTTTACTAAATATTAGCAATTCTTAGTTTTCTTTATTATAATCCATTTTACATCTGTCTAACTGCTACAAATGCAGTTTGTAGAACAGATGGTTTTCTTTGTGATTACCTTAATGTGAAAGACACCGTGATAGTTCTTTTGAGTAACTTTTCAAAATAATTTCCTTGCATTTGGGTGCATAAAGTTTGTTATCACAATTCAGTAGCATTCTTTTTACAAGAACAATTCATGGGTTTAGGGACATGAATATAGGCACATTTTTGCTACATTATCCTCATTTCAGAATATTAATACTAATATTAATGGCTGACTTATTATAAAAGTGTGAAGAGAAAGCAGACATGAAGATAAAATAATTAAAACATCTCTAGTTGAACACACTAATCGGTAAACTATTTAGGATTCGTGGTACCCTGATTCCAGTTACTGCCTGGTGCACAAATTAAATTTTATAAAATGGCTCTTCTATCAAAAGTGAGATAAAACTTCTAAGTATGTTGCTGTGCTGAACATCAGTGATCCCAGCTCTGTAAAAAACAAAGTACTTCAGATATTTTGAATATTTGAAAAAAATCCAGATTTCAAGTGTTTAAAAACTTCACCTGAGAAATGGTGCATTAGATAAGCAAGGCAGAGCATCACCTTGGGATGGAGAAAAGTTCAGCACATAAACGTATTTGCAGTATATATTTAAATTAAAGATTTTTAAGTTTGTGAGTTGCAAAGTCCTCAGGGAGAGTTACCACATTGCGCTGTACATATCCCACTTTGGAAAAAAACTGGTTGCTTGAATCAGAACTGGAGCTTCTAAATAAGTTTTAGAATGGAAGCCCAGACACATTGCAGAATACAAGCTCCTCACCAAGATGTTTGCCAGATTTCCCTGTTTACAGAATGAGTGTTAACACCATGAATTTTGAATATGTGGTTTTTTAAACATATTCTGTTACCTGTCAGTTTTTTTAATCATTCAATCCTCCCTGTTAATTCATATTTCCTAAAATATTTTCCATTAAGATGGTTGGTTGTCGTTGCTTGCCTGATCATGAAGTTGCAAGTAAAAATAAATCATTTCCATCAGAGCAAGGCCCACAGTGTAGGCAGTAGGTTTAGTAATTGTACTTGAAGATTCAATGTTACACTTTATGCCTCAAAGCAGAGGGCACAGATGTGCAGAATCACTCAAGCTTGCACCTGGACACTGTCAGTTCCCAAATGTACATGAAAATCAAAATCCATATCTAAATCATTTTGATAAAAAAAATTTTATCAAGATTCTTTTACCACCTATATCATGTTTATACTAACCGTGATAAAAGCCCTTCTTTTACAGAGTAGGCTTTTAGGTCATACTGATGGTACTGCAACAAAATAACCTGCCATGATCCCAGCTCCAGTTTCTTGCTGCTGATTATTTCCCATATTGCTCTGAGCATAGTAGGCTACAGTTTTCCGTCATGGAAACATTACTGCAACTTCCAGATTTTCTTCAGAAAATACTTTGTGGTTAAGTTTGTATAAGAGTTGAGGACCTTCTCTGTGGCCTTTCCATTACAGGAAATATTATTTTGCTGTAGAAATATATTTTTTACCTTAAGGATTTTCAGTGTGTTCATAATATTTTTATAGATTTATTCATTAATTGTTATTCAGTAATTATTTTATGTCCTTTTAGAATATTGTATGTTCATACATGTTCAGCATTCGATTTAGTGTCCTTTTCACAGTGAAAAATTCAACTAAACATAATTTTTTTGAATTAAAAGTGAAATAAAATAAGGCTACTGCTGAAAATATTTTCAAATCTCAGCTACAATATTTGAACATTCTTATTGTTCAAATTTGAGTAACTGAATTAACTGACAGAACTGACAAGAGTATGAGTGAGCAGTCAAAGAGTATATTTTAAGCCTTAAACTCATTTAAATTTCTCCTGTTCAGACACAGTCTGACTAAGGATTTCCAAAGTGTTTGTGGGGCTTGGATCAGTGGTTTTGTTTGATATTAATAATTCTGGATTCTTGGGTAAATCTGTTTCTCTCCTCTTTCTGGACTAGAAACTCTGATCATATTCATGGTACAAACCCAGCACCAAGATTTGCAGCTGGGGAAGGGCAGCATGAAGATCCTGCAGAGTACCTTAAACCCAAATTCATTCCGTGAATCTAAAGCATAAAATAAAGAAGGAAGAAAAAGACTGAGAATTTGCCTGAACATCCTCTCCTACAGAAGTCTGACCAGATGCTTGTGCTTAGTGTGAAATCGTGGAGTGTACAGTGCCAATTCTCTTTTTTAGCCACTGGAAATTTTGTGCATTTAAATAAAATGCATTCCAAGGCTTGCTAACATATCTGCTACAAACAAATTTTATTCCATAAGTATACATCTTCCGGTTCTGACTTCACACTGTTAAGTAAAGGAGCACATAGAAGGTATCCAGTAATGTGGGAAGAGGTGAGAATATAAGTTTATCCTGTGGTTTTATGTTTCACAGCATTAAAAAAAAAAAAAAAAAGGTGAGCAAGTAATTGAAGTATTTTAGCATGTAGTACTAATATTTTAATGTGTCATTTCCACTAACTGCAAGGTACTTAAAAAAGCAGCAAATTAAACATGTATTACTTCCTGAGAGAGTTATTTTACACACATAATATGGAGTCCTTACAATGCAAATAAGAACATGTATTCTGTGTTCCCATTTATTCAACAAAGAAAGCACCTTCTTTAACTGTCACAAGAATATACAATATGTCATATTAAATACTTTAAATTTCACAACAACATACATTTACATAGTTTTCTGATTCATAGGTAAAAATGCAGTCACTCACCAGAAGAAATTAAATTTTTTCAGAAAGGGAAAAATTTTCTGGTATATTTAAAAACGTACACTTATTACAGGACTCTCTCAGAATTTTGGAAGAATTCACAGAGAGTTGAAAGGGGATCATATCAGGTTTTAACATTTTGGGAGAAAAGAATATGGGAAATCTAGTGTGAGGAGACTATGATTTTTTTGAATATAATATTGTTATTGTTTTGATATACTATATGAGTTGCTATCCTTTCATCTGTACAATTTTTTGAAAAATTATGCTGTCCTGGTTTGACAGGAAGTGAGTTTTTAAAGGAAGTTATAGTCAAACCAATCAGTGGTCAGAGAGAATATTGACACCTGGTATGACCACTGAGGAGATTTGTCACCTCTGAGAACATCGGGAGATAAAGGAGAGAATCACAGAGGAACTTCCTTTTGTGTTCCGGCTGTTGAAGGGAGCACATCTCCTCCCCCGCCCAGCCTGAGGCCTGGGCCTGGGCCTGGGTGGGGGAGGGGCAGCCATGCAGCCTGAGGAGAGAGGTAGGCCAGAGAGAGAGACAGGGTGGAAGGAAACAGGACTGAGCCAGCTTCTGCAGGATGGAAGGGTGGAGAGATGAGGAGATGGTTCTCTACCCCCTCCCCCCCCCCTCCCAGAGAGAGAGA
>WEIT01034299.1:25227-40297 GCA_013389985.1 Dryoscopus gambensis | reverse complement strand
TGGACTGAGAATTGATTATTTGAGTATTGTTAACTGATCAGGAAATCCAAGATTTTGTCTGATTGTGGGAAGGGTGGAAGTTGGGAGGAGGAGGAATGTTTCGGAGAGTTTTCATTCTGTTCCCTGTGTGTTTCTTTCCTTTAATGTAGATTATTAAAGTTTTTTTTCCTATTTCTAAGTCTGAGCCTGCTCTGCTCTGTTCCTGATCACATCTCACAACCATTATTAGCAAAAAATATATTTTCATGGGGCACTGGCATTGTTGTCCAGTGTCTAACCATGACATATGCCCAAATCATGAGTGCTACATCATGAATGGAAAATTAATGAAAATTCAATTCCCTGGAGTCCCAAGTCTTGTTGATCCATCCCTGGAAGTGTTCACGACCAGGCTGGAAAGCTGGTCTGGGGGAAAATGTCTCTGCCATGGTGTGTGGAGGGTGGAACTCTGTGATCTCTAAGGTCCCTTCCAACCCAAACCATTCTGTGACTCTTTTGCTTAAGGAGGAAGATCCTGCATAGGGGTGCACATGCACAAAGCCCCCTGGATGCCGCACCACTTCTACTGTCACTGCTGCCACCACAGGTGGCTGGAAAGGCAGCAAGCCTGTGTCTGTTGGTAAGGGGCCAGACCGAGAGGACCTGGGAGGACCTCACTGGGGAAAGCTGCTCCTGCCTGGAAGGGACTGCAGGCAGGGGGAGACACAGGCTCCCATGGGCATGATTCTCTGCTGCTCTGCATTTTTGCTCGTATTTCAGACTTAAGTAGAATGCTTTTGTTTTGACTGAATGGTAGTGAAAAAGGGTAGAAAGATAACTAAATTACAGTATTTAATAATATTTTAGAAATCACAGGCATACTGCAGAATAGCTTGTGTCCAGATAATTTTTTGTTCAAAGGAAATAATTCATCTGAAACAAATTTTTAACTCAGAGCTCTGTCCTTAATCAGTAGCACACAGTCTCAGTCACAGTGTAAGCTTTTATCACAATGAAGGCAAAATGAAGTCATAAAAATCTTGGAGAAAAAATTCTTGACCATCATTCATGATGGCAGTAGGTGGGATAAGCCAAGTTGCAGAATATGGTGTTAAGTTCTGTGCATGTTGGGCAACAACTGCAATAGTGGCACTGGTGACAATTTTTTTTTGTTTTCTTTTGGTTTTCTTTTTGTTGTTGTTTTTTAGTGTTGGTATTGTGATTTTTATACCATTCATTTTCTTCATCACTGCAAAACAAGACATAGTTCTGATGGTACACTTCTGTAGTACTATGCTTGTGCCATCTTAAGAGAGTAGTATGTTGCATGTACATTCTGGTTGGTATAACTTAGTCGTGAGTTCCTGGACAGGTACAAGAGGAAATCAGAATGCCCTATGAAACATCTAACAAGGTGCTCAGAAACTTGGTTTCTGCATTTGCTGCTGAAACTGCGGCTGTTCAGACCAGTCACAGTAGCCTTGTTGTGCTGTGAAAGTCTCTCACACTGTATTTGTAATTTGAATCAATAGCTGCCCTGTAGCCAGGGTTACTGTGACGCACCACCAAAGCAGAAACTCATGGCTGAAGTTGGTTAGAAACTGGATAGATTTGTGGTGCATCACCTACTGTGGGATATAATCAACATGATATGTGTGCCTATAAAAGAAAATAGGAGTGAAAATGTGAGGTGTAAGATTCAGGCATGGGTAGGAATGGATAGGACTAATTGCATTGCTAGATTTGGCTTTTCTTTCAGAATTTTCTTTTTTTTCTACTCGTATTTTTTTCCCTGCTGTTCTCTTCATCTTCTGTTCTTAGTCCTTTCTTCCTAGGAGACTCACAAAGCTACCTGAAGCTTTGCTGCTGTCAGGGTGCCATTGTTGAACCTCTCAGGATATTGTGCCTTTGTTAGCAACAGAAACAAGAGTCTGTGCTCAAATTAACAGCTCCTTCTTGGTACCACCATGATGATGCACAACCCATTTGCTTGCCAGAGTTCCAGGGTGGACCCCCAAGCAGTCCTGTTGCTCTTCCAGTCTTGGGACCACAAGAGCCAGTGGTAATATTTTTGTTCCAAAAAATTACCTACCACAAATTCTTGAAAACTTTGTATTTATATTCTTGCCTTCTCAGGAGGTAGAGCTGGAGCTTTTAACCACGGAAATATGTTTTCAACAGGTTTCATTTTATATTGAACATGGACTCAATAAATGCTGTATTGCTTTCCATGCTGGGATGTTCAAAATAATTCTTAGTAACTTTTCGATGTGACATTTCAATTCAGTACTTATATTTTTTGGAAAGCAGAAGCAGATTTCTCTGGGGGTAGAGTGTTACATGTTAGAAGAGTTTGGAAGAGATATTTTTTTATACTTATGGAACATGTGGTGCAAAACCATTCAGCAGCTTTTCAGAAATATGAAGATAATTTTTCTCCTTTTTCATTAGAGTTGTTGGAAGAACATCTCGTTCACTGTGAGATCACTTCCACAGTAATTTCATACTAATTTTTCCCAATCACTGCTGTTCTCTTTCACTTACCATATTTTTTTACTGAAATTTTTACCTGTTTTTTACCTGAGGATGCAGATGGAAGAATCATGCAAAAAGATCATTCTTAATTGTTTATCCCAATAGTGTAGGAGGCAGAAAGCAGGAATATCTAAAATCTTTGTGTCTGTGAGCATGACTGTCACTCAAACTGTTCTAAAGAGTGGCTTTAATACCAGGTGTAGGTGTTAAAAATGATCAGTCTTTGGCCAGATAAGTCTCTCTCTTTGAAATCTAGTTTTCAGCTGTAGTAATTTCTTTTTGGCTTTTAAAAGATGGCAAGGAATAACACTAGGGACTTTAATCTGGTTTTTATTTCTAATTTCTTAGCTGTTTAAAAGCAATGGGATTCTGTATCATGTGGGGAATACTGTTGGGTTGGTTTTTTGGGTTTTTTGTGAGGGGTGTATTTTTTTTTAATTTGATGTCTTCATTTTGCTCAAGAAGTTAGACGCGTGGATGAGAAGCATGTATATTTATCTGAAGCCAGGTGAAAAAAGTCACATCCCAAATCATTCCAAAAGGCTGTAGAATTCAAGCAGCTGTAAAATCTCTCAGCTTTGAGATACTAGGAGAAAAAACCTGACAAAGGGTGGTATGTTTTTGACCATGGGAAGGGAATGACACTGTCATTAGTTCACCTGTTACTGACATTTTTTAAGAAATGCTTAATTGTAATTGTCCTGAGTTTTCAAAACTATGGTCTGTGTTATGTGTACCTTTGTTGGTCTGCAGCATTTGAACACACATATTGAAATAGACCAGACATTTTCATCCCTTTGAATAAAGGAAGTATGAAGCCTTTCAAAGATTAAATTTGGTCTTACACAAGCTAGGCTTGGAAACTGGCAGAAGGACAGTCATTAATTGTCTCACTGTTCTCTAAGATCTAATATTATATTTTGTTCCTGTCTGCTGTGACACAGTTGTTCCCAGCCCTAGAGTTGTGTGATTCCAGAACAACCCACTGTGGTATGTGGAAAGTGCAGTGAGTATTCTTTCCCTCAGTATTTGTAAACAAAAAAAATACTTTTTTAAAAAAAGTCTCATTCTCCTTCATATTTCGTTAACTTCCTTCCAAATCTCTCCCAGTCAGCATTTTCAGTGATGTCATTCTCAAACCCAAACTGTGAAATGGGTTAATAATAATAATAAAAGTACTGGAGTGTATTTCCAAATACCTTTGTTTCTTCATATAACTATCTGATTTGTAGTTTCATTTGTTTCATTTATGAATTTTGAAAAAATAATCACTTTTTTTTTGGTGCCCACCAATAGTGTTATGAATAATTTCCTATATCCATCAACATGCTAGGAACTTTATGCAAAGGATCGTAGAGAAAAGGCATTTGGCTTATCAGGTATTAGGAGAAAGTTCTTCATGTGTTGAGAGCTACAAAGTGTTTTACAGCTGTAACAAACACCCTGCAGATAAGAGAAAAAATGGCTTTACACTTTATTGAAGTTTGTAGTTCATGTTGTGACTTCAACAACTTCTAAATCTTTTATCATTTAAAAAAGTTTTTTTTCTTTAGCCACAAAGCAAACGAAAATCATCTGTCAACTGAGATCATTCTTGGTTTAGTTCCTTGAGACAAGAAAAAAGTCTCCAACTTGCTTTCAGATTAAACAGTATACTTAAAAAATAATAACATTTTCCTTTACTCCCTGTTGCAAACTTTAATCACATTAAATATACTTTTCAGGCTAGGCTATTGAGAGAAATGTTGAGTAAATAAAAACATATTAAAAAACATGGAGAGAGCGGAGGTGAAATCAACACAGTTCAGCTTCTAAAGAGGTCACAGACTGAATTTTATGCACTATAAGATATCCATCAGTAATGAGTATCAGACAGATAATGCTGTAATTCTGTAATTTGTTGTAGCCATCACCTAAACTTCAAACTTTTTCTCTCACGGGGCTTATCTATTGTATGTGCTGTTCTGTTTAGTTGAAAGTGTGATTACAAGTTGAGCTAGACAAAATGCCTTAAAGTGTTATTGTATCCTTGGCTGGGAGCTCCAGCCCCTTCAGTGAGCAAATACTGAAACTCAGCTAAAAGACAGTAAGTGACTGAGCACCTGCTTCCAAAATAAGGCAGATCACGTTCACTTCAAACACTGTGGGAGCAATAAGCCGAACTGACTGACAGTGGTGCCTCAAGTATAAGTAGTGTCTTTAACAGGATGTGAACTCTTGATTGGATTCAGCTGGGATGTCCAAAGACAACAGGTGTAATTTGGAGAATGTCATTATTTTAGTTCCTGTGTTTGGCCCATTTTCAAGAAAGTATGCAGTGTGTGAATTATGTAAAACATCATGTGGTGGGGTAAAATGAGAAAAATATGTATTTTTTTGGAACTGCCTGCCCAGTGTATTCAAGACTTCAAAGTTTAATTATGTAGGCCCTCCCATGCTCCTTCCAACTGAGTATACGTATGCTCCTAAAAGAAAAGTAATCCATTACTTCTGAATGTGACCAAATTTTGAAGCAAGATCTAAGCAGCAGTTGATTATTCTCTGCAAATGAGAAAAAGATAATCTTATTAATATGTTCCATACAGTCAGACCCTTTCCAGACCCTTTATATCCTATGATAAGTAAATGCATTCCTTTTAGCAGCAAATTATATCTATTTGAGACTTAGTATGTTTAAAGCCACTAAAAATAAATCATTGATAAAGCGCAAGTACATAATTTTTTTTTTTTTTTTTGGATTTAAGTCTGTTTCAACATTTTCATGTCTAGTTTGGAATCTTAAGGTTCCTTTATTAGGTCCTGCAGCAATGCTACAGCCAGAAACATTGTCTCTGTTTCTACATTTGTATCCCCCCTATTCTCATTATCATCCTTAGGAACTGGAAAGACCAGCTTTCCAGAAGCTGGGAAAGACCAGTGTAACTGCAGTGGTTTAGTGCACTGCCTCCCAGCCTTCACAAAATCTGCAAGCAATACATCTTCTATTTTAGGAGATACCAGTTCATCCTGGATTAAGATGAAAAGCATTTTTAGACAGATTTAGGATGTCACTACAGTAGCAGGAAAAGAAGAAAAAACCAACTGCAGATAGAGCTGCTCTCTGAAGGAACTGGGACAGCCATACCAGGATAACTCCTCTGGAGTTCAAGGGGATGCAAGCTAAGGTTTTTAGTCTGCTGTATAGAAATGGGGTCTGAAAGTCATTAGAGGTAAGGAGTTTGAGAGCAAAAAGAATAAGGAAACAGATGTAGAAACCAGATTTATATCCATGATTTTGATGTTTGACAACTGATTTAAATTGAACCATGCTAAGGAAATGTGTATGAAATTATTTCCAGTATGCCAAGGCCAAAAAGGAAACTCAGTGGATGATATTGGTATGTATGTACATACAAAATAGAGTGAATTATATCCATTAGTTGTTTTTCAAGCCACAGGCATGATGTACTGGATGAAAAAGGTCAGTGTCACCGAAGTGCATTTCTCCAAAAGCACAATATCTCATTGCTGCTGCAAAGGTAGGGCTTAGCATTGAGACCAGTCCCATTTAATGTCTTTATTGATGACCTGGATGAGGGGATCAAGTGCACCCTCAGTAAGTTCATAGATGACACCAAGTTGGGTGGGAATGTTGATCTCCTGGAGGGCAGGAAGGCTCTGCAGAGGGGTCTGGACAGGCTGGATCAATGGGCCAAGGCCAGTTGTGTGAGGTTCAGTAAGGCTGAGTGCTGGGTCCTGCACGTGGGTCACAACAACCCCAGGCAGCACTACAGGCTGGGGGCAGAGTGGCTGGAAAGTGGCCCAGCAGGAAAGGGCCTGGGAGATGCTGGTCAACAGTGGCTGAACATGAGCCAGTGTCTGCCTAGATGGCCAAGAAGGCCAATGACATTCTCGACTGTGTCAAAAAGAGTGTGATCAGCAGGACCAGGGCAGTGATTTTCCCCCTGTGTTCGACACTGATGAGGCTGCACCTTGAATCCTGTGTTCAGTTCTGGGCCCCTCACTTCAGGAATGACACTGAGGTGCTGGAGCATGTCCAGAGAGGGGCAGCAGAGCTGGTGAAGGTCTGGAGCACAAGTTATATGAGGAGTTGCTGAGGGAGCTAGGGGTGTTTAGCCTGGAGTAAAAAGAGTCTCAGGGAGACCTTATCATTCTCTACAAGTACCTGGAAGGCCATTGTAGACAGATGGAGTTCAGCCTCTTCTCCCAGATAAAAAGCAACAGGACAATAGGACATGGCCAGGCTGGGCCAGGGGAGGTTCAGGCTGGGCATGAGGAAGAACTTCTTCATGGAAAGTGTTGTCAAGCGTTGAAAACACCCCTGGAAGTGTTCAAGAAATGACTGGACATGGTAGTCAGTGCTATGTTTTAGTTGACATGGCAGTGTTTAGTCAAAGGTTGGACTTGATGATCTTGCAGGTCTTTTCCAACCTAAATGATTCTATGAGTCTAACAATTAAGAGAGAGAAAGTTGTTTTCTTCTCCCAAGATCCTAGTCTTTCCTGTAGTGGCCTGAAAAGGAAGCTGCCAGAACTTGTTTTGCTCTTCCAGTCATGGTGTGTTTGCTCAGGTTCAGTTATTTCTTCCAGAGGCAGTAGATGGCACTTTTCAGTCACTTTACTTGGTTGCTTCTCAGAGCAGACACCATGTCAGAAAAAACCTCACATTTCTTATCGAAAACAAGAGTTAATATAATTATGAAAGTTCTTTACAAACAGGAGTTTTAGAAGAAAATTCCTCTGCACTTTACTTTCAAATTGACACCATGACAGCAGCCCGAGGCCTGGAAAGAATACAATAGATCTATTTCGGGCTAAATTTCTACACAAATGAAAGCTGTAAAAGGTCCTCCAAAACACAAATAAAATATCCACTTAATCTGCTTTCATTACGAAAGTTGTATCATTATTTAAACCTCAGCAGTTTTGTTCTATTTTATGTATGACAGTGGTTCCACACAAGAAACCTGCTGATGTTGATTTGCTACCAAGGCATTCATCTGGAAAATCCCTATAAAATATGGGATAGCAGAGAAAGTATTTATGTGATGAAAAGAATAATAGTGACATGTTATTACCTATTCGAAAACAGATTAGGGGGAGAAAAAAGAAAAAGAAAGGGAGAGAAAGGAACATTTTGTTCCTAGTTGTAATTCAAGTGTGTGGAGATGTTGAGTCTGTAACAATCTCCTGGGTGAAAAAAAAGGAGGGAATGTTAAATGTCAGTTTTTATTTTTAGGATGACAGGAATACCATATTTTCAGATTATTCAGTTGCTGAAAGTGAGTAACTTGGATCTAAATGTGTTCTATTTATGTATGCATGTTTAAACACCTTGTGAAGGTGATGGTAAGTAGCATTGGTTTCTAAATCCTTTCTGTTACACGGGAAGAAATATTCTCTATTACATTCAGGTTACTTAGATCATTCCCTAAATACTATGCTGTAGACAACTGGTTGTTCCCGTGCAGCACATTAGAAACATTCTCTGAGCTGCAATATTTTGTAAAGGATAACTCCAAGTGAAGTCAAACAGACTTAAGGTTTACTATGTTTTTTATAGGCTCATCCTGCTTCCACAGGATATCTTTGTATAGAATATCCGGCACTCTATTGGGAAACTGACTTTGTAGTTCAACAAGTGATGGTGTTTCACCTCAGAGAGTAGTTATTTCCTGAATGGAACTTGCAAACCTATTGGGAGAGGTACCACTCCATGCTTCTGTGCACAGCCAGATTGTTATCACTGTAACACTTCTGCTGGGACTTCCCTATGACTCAAGAACTAGCAGCTAAATATGGCTCCTATTATTTTACCACAGGGTCACGGAGGACTGTCTCTCACAAGCTACTTTTGGAAATCATGTTCTTTGTTAGCATTTCTTTAAGAGGGAAAAAAAGTTCTCCACCCAAATGTGTACTAAGCAAGGCAATGCTTCACAGGTTTTACTGGAATGTCAGGGTTAGGTAGCTGTGGTCACTTCAGCCTGGTGCTGTCATGCCTAGACTCAGTTCTAACCAGCTGAGTTGGGTACCCATCATGAATTCTGTGCCAGTATTTACCCAACAGTGAATATCATGTAGACAGAGATATCATATCACTGAGATACCATGAAATAACCATCCAGCTGTTAACACAGTAAACCACTTGCATTGATGTATCAACCCCCAGGACCACATAGTTTTATGCTGCTCTTGATATTTGACTTGTTTCAGTATTTTTTAACAAACAGAGCATTTATCAGTGAATTTGATTTTATTTGATGAGGCTTTTCTCCTGTAGGAAATGTTGAGTTAGCTAATACATTATAAACACTGTGTCATAAAATCTTGTATTTTTCAGAGAAAACACTACATCTCTGAAGTGCTTCTTATCCTGGTAGGAGATGTGAGGCAACTTCCATAGATGAATCTAGGAAGAAAAAAAATCATTATTCTGATCGAATTCAAAATCCCAGAGGAAGGTTATTGCTCCCATGGTACACGTTAGCCACCCCATCCCTCTGTCCACCACACTTCACGGTTCCACTGAAGATCATTACTTTTTCCTCTTTCTCCTCTCCAATCCCCTCTTAAATCGACCTGTTCTCTACAGATTTCAGTATCTTCTCTTTCAGATTGTCTAGGTCACTAACATAACCCAGTAAAATTCAGTGCAGGGATTTTTTTTCAATCTGTGCTAAACTGAATCTTGCAGTTTTGTTCTGAAATATGCCTGCTTGTTTGGTTTGGGTCTTTTCTCCCAATTACATCAGTTGTCTAAAAGAAAGATATTTCCCTTCAAATCATGCTTTGCTAATGTAGTCACAACAATCTGTTGACTTTTAGTAGAATAACAGAGCTAGTAATGAAAATGTTAGCATTATTCTTAGCATGCCAGTCTTTATTAACTCTATACCTTTTATTCTTGAGGGTTTACTGTGTTACCACAAGTTATTTAAAAAGCATTGAGAACAAACTTTCTTGACAAAGGTTTTTTACACACGTAATTTCAGTTAAAGCTGTAAAACTGTGTGAAATAGCAGATCATTTGGTTCTGTAGACATGGTCAAATTTATTACATCAAAGAAATAGTAATTATCTGTCCCTTTAAGCTCTCAGTTTGCATCTCTCTGTAAGTTGTAGCTACCTAGATTCAAACATCATCAACATCCCTCTCCCTTAAACCTAGAGAAAATCTAGGTTAAATTCAGTTTTGTCAAAGTGGAATGTTGGTGTGGGTCTCAGGTTTTGTGGGATTTTGACTTGTTCTTAGGAGCGATAAGTATAAAAAAGGATATGTCTGTATCCCCTGCAGATCTAGCTGCAGTTCTTCCTGCTGAAAGAAGAGACTTTGGAAAGGACTACAGATCTCTGTATTCTGGTGCCTTTTGCACTCTGATATGAGAGGTAAAAATGTTTTCCAGCAGAAGTTTCTCTGCTGGGGCTAGCACCCAGCTGCATTGTGCTGCTGCCCACCCAGCCAGCCCTTCCTGAGCCCACTGCAAAACTGCATTATGTCAGCTCTTTGCAAAATTCATCATGCTAATTTTTAGCATTGTATGAATGTTTTGTACTTGCCAGAACCTTCTCCTATGTTTCAGCTTTTCTCTCTTCATAGCTGAGGAAGTATCTTGAGTTAACTCTTTTTGTCCTCACACTAGATTGCTCTTAAAAGTGCTGAATATATTTCATTACACTTATTGGAGCATTTCCAGAGAGGGAGGAGGAAAAAGTGAGATGAACAAATGTGAAAGTAAAGCATGGCCCGAGGAAGAGGTTACTACTGTCTCCCTTTACCAAAGTTCACTGTAGCCAAAACAGGGTGTGTAATAAACTTTTATGGGAATTTTGTTTGTTCTTCTGTTCTTACCACACTCCAGCATATGTGAGCCTAAGCCACGGACTTTGGAATAAGAACTGAACCTTCCTCATTGCACACACTTGTGTGCCATGAGGCATGCTTTGAGGTGGTGGATTCAAATATCTTCTTTGGCACATGCCAAAAGAGTTTATAATCTGTTTTACCATTACTAAAATCCATCACCTATGAGTTAATGAACATATTTGAGCAAAATCTCTCATGTTGATAGGGGGAAAATTTGAATTTTCTTTTGTGGAAGTATTCCCAGTCATCTGTAATCACTTGCCAACTGGAAGACTGAACACAGAAATTATTCTGTTCTGATCCACTGTATAGTCCTTACTTCCTCCTTCCCTCTCTTTCTCCCTATGCCTCTTGCCATTTTTCTTTATTTTTAAGCAGCAGAAACCTGGCAATGAGCTGTATCCATAGCTACTTCTGAATTTTTACTACAAGTAACAAAAAATTATTAGTAGGATTGGAGCTCTGGACATACAGTAGGTTTTCACCACTGTTTTTATCTCCCTTGTATCTAGACACTTGAATATACATAAAGTAGGGAAAGATGCTGTTCAGTACTTTCTGGACTGCAGTATTGAAGATATATCTGGAATATATCTGAAGCAGCATAAGCAGTTTTCCAAGGCTAATGGTGAACATTAGCATTCAAAGTAACAAAATTAATTTTTACTGGACACAAGGTATGGGAGAGGCTGACATATTTCTTCAAAGGCTTCAGGTTTTGTACTAATATTTCACTTCTTCCAGAGAAAATGTGTATTGATTGAACTGATTTAAACTGAGCTTTAGCGACCACTTGCTATATTTCAATTATTCAGGCTGTTAATTTTATAGGACACTGTGCAAATAATGTAGGTTATATATATGTATATACATATTTATATATATGTATATAAAATGTAGGTGTATGAGTTGTGCTGCTAAAATGAATGTCTACAGCACTCTGCTGGGAGGTGGTCACAGTCAACACATTATGGTGAGAAAGAAAGGAATAAATAATAGAAATGCATATTAAATAGTATCTATTAAGTTCCAGAGACTAATGCGTAATTAATTTAAGCCATAAAAATCTCATCATTGCTAAGAGAGCACTCGGTATGCTCACACTAGGAAAAGTAAAATTAAAAAAAAAATGAGGGTGCCTGTGCTGGACTTGTGCAATTTAGAAAATTGTCTGAGTATACATTTGGTATCCAGCACTCCTTGAGTTTGGCTGGGCAATGCTGTTGATTTCACCATGAGGCAGACTGGAGAACATGGGAATAAAGCACAGCCCCAGCTAGATCAGCTGCTAGGGCAGCCAGCAAGTTACAAGCCCTTTAGACAGGGATTTAAAAAAAAAAACCAACAACCCAATATTCCTAGTGACCTTCAGGCTGTACTTGTGAGTGTACATATGGTTAATGGCGTGCATGTGTTGCCTGTTAATGTTTTTTCAAAGCCTTGTTGAATAATAGTTACAGCCACCATAAAGAGGAGCTGTGCAAGTTCGCCATTGTAATTAGAGGGCCAAATGCAAACCTTTTTGAGAATTATCTCTGGCTTCTGTCATTTAAGTGACAACTGTTTTTGCCAGTTACAACTAAACCAGATTAATATTCCATTAGAGAGAAGGCCACAAAACTTAGCTAAGTGATGGAAAGATTAGAAGGTGACCTGCACTTGTAGTAATGTAGTCAAACTAGTTATTTTTGTTCTACTGAGTTTGACATCTGTCTTTGGGTTTGTGTTTTAATCTAGACCCTTATTCTTATTAAATTGTCACTCTTTATCATATACTCTCAAATCTCTGCTGCTCCCCTGGCTAACACTAGTGTGTTCCTTTCTCATCCCTGAGGCTGAAGTTTTTGCAGCTGAGAAAATTTTGTTTAATAAATAGATCAAAAATAATTTCAACTTGTTGAAGAGAGTTAGAGCAAGGAATGGGTACATTAACTGATTACTCAGTCTATTGCAACTCTATAGTATAGCGAAATTTGCAACTGAATTGGACAAGGATGAGACTGCTAGAAAGACTGTATTAGATTATTCTAGAAAGGACTTTTTGGGCTCAGTATTTTTAAACTACTCTTTCACCACTTTTTTGAAGCTTTTTAAGAACAGATTTCTTGGAGGGAATCTGTTGGAAGGCTTCTGACACTGAAGATCAACAAACTCAGACAAAAGTGCAAAGTTGTCTTCCGAAATGACAAATAAAATGTGTTGGTTGTGGCTAGATGTGGCTGACTCCCCTTTAGCTGAACACTAGAGAATATTTGTCCCAACATCTGGTTTCTTGCTTCCACTGGCAATGGTAAAGAGTGAAAAGCCAAGCCTGGACCCTGTACTATCACCTGCTAGACACTATGGAATTCCATTTTCGAATTGGACTTTTGATAATTACTATAGTTGAACATGATGGAGTCCTTTACATGATGATAAATCAAAATAGCAGATTTTCATCTGTGAAAGGTGGCCTGTTTCACAAAGTCATAGATGCTTGTCAGTGAACTCTGTGTGATTATTGTTATGATCTTTCCAAGTTTCCTTCTGAGCCCTAAAGATCCATGTAAGTAAGACCAAAAAGAACTACATTTTTTTTGTGGGACTGTTGTTGCTGTTTTGGCTTGTTGTTGGGTTTTTTTGAAACAGTCTTTTTCTTATTCTCAGACACATCAGTTTTGGTTTTGTTCTTAACCCTGCAGTTTAAATATGTTCCAAAGAGCTTTGTATCCTTTTCCCTTCCCTTCACACACACATACACACCCATGCCTGGTAATCTATGGCATGAATTTTCAAATCTTTATAGCCCTTAATAGTTAGATTAATCAAAGGCCATTAAAGTCTAGTTGTTCAGCAAAGCAGGTCTAGAATCCATCTCATCCTGATGCCTTCTAGCAAATTCAGCACTCTGAAAGCCCAGTTACAATTAGGAACTTTATCTCTTGCAGAAAAACTACGGCATTAATTTTGCAAATGCAAGTACAAGTGGTATCCCTGTTGGCCAAAGGCTGAGTCTGTTAAGATTGTGGGTGAACCCAAGAGATTTTAAGTCTGTGGTAGCCTTTTAGAGTTCCCTTCCCTAACCAAAGTCTTTGGAGTTGCAGATGGGCTTTGGGAGAAGGTATTAAGCCTGAGCTTTGAAGAGTAAGAAAAAATAGCAGGACGCAGTCATGTCATCTCATACTGCTTATAATTCATTAACAAAGCTTTTGAACAGTAATGGGATCCTTGCCTGGCACTGATTTTGATGAGAATCTGATAGGACATAAAGCTATCAAAGTCAGGCTTCTTTAAAGATCACAGTTCAGTGAGCAACTTAAAAGCTTCAGTAAAACAAAGCACATGTAGTCCTCTGTTCTGGTGTTCTGCACAAGATAAATTTCAAATAGTCTATGCAGAAATAATGGCTTATTATAACAACTATTCACATCTAGTCACTGGACAATACTGTAGCTAAAGTAAAATGCAAAATGTTTTATTTGTGGAGAGCAAACTTAACAATTAACTTTGTCAAGTCAGCTGGGTCAGAGCCTCATTAAATGGAAGCGTGTGTTCAACAAAAGGTTCATCTCCCACACATTGATCCTGAGGATGTGTACATGTTTGTCCTGACAGAAAGCTGAAAGTCTAGGAACCATGTGAAGCATGTGAGTCCTAACATGGCATTGCTTTTACTTAAGTAGATGAAAATACAATCTAAAAATACACAATTTCCAGAACATCTAGAACCTAGAGCAGATATTTGAATTCAGACCACAGTAGGGTACATGCAGATTGTAATTAATTGGCAAATACTTAAAGGCCCAGACACCACCTAAAAATGTGTTTTGTTGTTTCATAATTGTTGGAAAAAATTCGATGCAGGTTAATAGATGTGATAAACAGTGTTGTCTGTTTATGACATATGAGAAGTCACCTGAGAAACTGGGAGTTAGTCATCTCCATTATCTGCTGCGGTGACTCACAGCTGCAGCGGTCTTATCGAGGTCAGACTGAGATAATAAATTCACATGATTAAAAGGGCGAGTGGCCAAAAGGTGGTGTTTGGTGCTTTGTAACTTTCAAAACTGTAGAGAGTTCCAACCAACAGCACCAGGTGAATAATGAGATGAGAGTGGTTGAACAGAAGTGAGCGCAAAGGTGAACTGCATGTGCAGGTTTTGGGCTAGGACAGCACTGAATAATGTTTTATCAGTTTTAGGAGGATCATATATCAGTTTGAGTATCTCCAGAAGAGATAAATAGGCGTTACAATACAGATGAGCTTGGGAGCACCTTGTGCTTTTGCTGTTTAGGAAACTGCACAGAAATGAGATCACAGTTCCAAGAAGGGGTTGGTTTGCACAGTGTGGGTGGGATTGGATTCTGTAGGCAGTGCCTTGGGTTCTGCTACTGATATCCCATATGACCATATAGCCTATTGCCTACTGTGTTCCTACTGAAACTCTACTTTTTTTGCACATTTGTAACCCTAGTAGCAATTTAAAAAAAAAAAAAAAGAAGAGTAAAACTGTCCTTTTGGTGAATAAAATTTGGAAAAACTTAAATGTGGTGTTCCAGGGAAGTGAGAAAACTGCATATACTTTTGCTCTATCAGTCAGGGTTCAGTATTATTTCTCTTTAAATCATGAAAATATCTCTACACTTACATAAAAGTATATGGATAAGACCCACAATGTTTATTTAAAAGTCATTCAGAACAGAAAAGTCT
>WEIT01034299.1:1257-24567 GCA_013389985.1 Dryoscopus gambensis | reverse complement strand
CCGCCTGAAAGTCTGAGAAGAAAAGATTAGATCAAAAGGACCGGGAAACAAAACTACCCTTTGCCCCTTTCCCTAGGGTAATCTAATCTCTACAGATCAAGGTTCAGCACAGTGGTGCAGCAGGAAGGAGGTGGTGATGGAGTGATAAGGTAGGCAGTCAAATTGTGAGATTTGAGCATGCTAAGAAATGTGTGGTTGCAAATGCAGACATCTAACAGAAAGAAAATGAATTATCTACATGCTCTTCAACATCAACACCACAAAGCAGTATTAAAAGTCTTTCCTGTACTTCTCCCTCAGCCAGATCTGCTTCTGCCTGACTTTTTTGTGAATATACTGAGGGTAATTAACCATTTGTTATGAATGTACTACCAGAAAAAAAGCCCAGTCTCTGCTGAAATCATTGAGACAATTACAATTTTCAGCAAAGGGAGGAGCATACTAATAATAGAGAAAAATATTTAAGCATCAAATAATATTATTAATAGTAACAGATATTATTAATTTAGTATGAATAGAGATAGGCATAACAGAGAGAAAGCCCTAAAAGCAGCATTTTAAATGCAGGTCATCAAGCCAGAGAAAGCCTGTAACTTGTATATGTCTCAAAGGAAACCCTGAAATTCTGGGCATCATCATTTATGTTAAACTATAAAACATAACAGACTAGAAAATTAAGACTATATTTTAATATTTAAACTGAAATATATATTGGGTAAAATGAAAGGACAGATATATATCACACAAATCTGTCCAGTTTGAACAAGAGCTTTCATTTAGAAAGGAGTAACTGCTGTACTGTATGATATATTTAAAGAAGGCCTCCTGTGCAGGTACACACTGATTTTATCTAACAAACACCTTTGCCTCCTGCCTCCCCTCCTCGGCTTCCTCATTCTCTTAAAGGTACCTGAGCAGTGTTGGCACTGTGGCAAAGCTGAAGCTGGGCGTGCCATAGGATGACATCATGAACCCAACAATTCCTGGTCACAAAAGAAGACTCAGAGACTTTGACAAACAGAAAACAAATGCCATGAAATTCCACATTTTTCTACTGCCATCTGAATTCCCTTCAAAAAAATGAGAAGACATCAGAAAACTAATATATTTTTATGTGACATATGAGAAGGCAAATCTGGAGTAAAGAAGTCAGTCTGAGGTAAGCATCATAGAGATAATATTTGAACTAATTTCTGGAATGAGATTAACAAAAATAAGGTGAAAACAGGTAATTAAGATTGCAGCCACTTCAAAGAGGGGCAGAGGTGATGGAAGCTTTTAGGGAGTAGAAGGGAGTAGAAGGGAGAAATGTGTCATTGAGAGTGAGGGAAGACTTGATGCCATAAAACATTTGTCACTTTAGCCGCCATGCTGCTGTGGATGGAACTGAGTTCTGACCTTGCTGCAGAACTTTCTGTAGAGATTCTGGTCAGAGTAGTTTCAGTGGGCTACGAGAGACAACTTCTGCTTTTGCAGAGGAGCTCAGGAACTGCTCAAAACACAGTCATGAGAGAAGTACTCACCAGTGACACCCAACCACTTCACTAAGTTCTAAATATAAATGCATTTGTGCTTTTGTTTCATGTGTCACAAGAGCAATACACAGTATTCTACAGAAGCAAGTAGCCTAAAGTTAGTTCATACTCCTCCAGAAATACTCCACAGGCAAAGTCTCCCCTCCTCGGTATGACTTTATTCCAGTACCAGCATATAGCTACCACTTGCCAAGGAGTTAATTCCTTTCTAGTTCAGGACTAACCTTACTGGCAGGTCAGAACAGAAACCACTTCAAACAGTACAGACGTTTGACTGACAGCAGAAGCATTCTTGGATTTTAGATTAGCAATCACATGAGCAGGAGAACAGGAATTTGCGAGAGGGGTTGGGTTTTTGAGGATTATGTTGGATTAGTATAAAGCAGCTCACAGGGTAGATTGGGGCTGTAGCATACAGCAGTAGAGTTCAGCGGACCTGCTACCCTTAGGATAAGAACAAGGCTCAGGTTAGCTTTGACTGACAGGGAAGAGGAAATGCTCAGATCTCAGTTGTGGTGAGCCTAGGTTTGGGAATAGTTGTAGGATGAGGTAAATGTGAAGAGCCAGGCACAGACAAAAAACCACAAGCATAGGACCCAAAGCCAAGTAGTCATGTTCACTCTGACACAGTACACCGACTTACATTTTTTTCCGTGACCTTCACTTACCTTGCTGAGGTATCATACAAGCCTGCACTCTCTCTTCTAGCACAGTGCTTCACAAAGTTGGATAAATTAAAGCCCTTGTTACTGCAAAAGACAGGAGAGAAATTTTTCTATTAAACTTTATAGACCTACAACTGGCAACAGGGATAACATCTGCCAAAGATTCAGAAAAATCCTTGTCACATTCTGCAAAACATTTTATGTCCTTCTGATTTACTTGCAATCTAAGTTAAGGTCTTTGAAAAGTGTGATTTTGGTTCTCTGTTTTCATTAGAATATGTTCAGTGAATGATTTAAAAGGCACAGAACTTATAAAATGAATATTTGGTTGTTACTTCCCCATATTTTTTCAGTCTTGAAAACCTTTCTTCATATTGAAGATTGAACCTAGTTCATTGCCTTGATAGCACTGTATGAGTTTTGAATCCTTATTTTTTCTCTACTTAGACTTCTGTGTTTTCACCTCTGCCACATGCTTCTGACACTACTTCAGGAGTACAAAATCCATCATAAATGTCTGTATGTATGCATATGTATAATTAACTGTGAGGATGAGACCCACTGATTTGACAATATATTTTTCTTTCAGATTAGGATTGGGACCCTAAACACCTAAGCAAGGCAAATATATGAAAATGAGGATATGAAGTAGAGGAAAACTCTGTAAGCAGAGACTGGTACAGACTAATACTCCTATAAATAGTGTGACATTTATTCTGCATTTAATGACTTGCTTATTTTGTGTCATCTAATTTCAGAGCTTCATTGGAAGATTGTCATGATGGGGAAAAAGTGAGAAGATTATAAACTGTGGTGAAAGAAGCGGAATTTAAAAGTGTGGTGGAATATCACTAAAAGGTAATTACTTATTTTACATGTGATCCGATGGGAAATACTTGATGGAAACATCACCAATAGGCAGAAACTGATAATATGAGTTTGAATGTGAAAATATGTCATAATATATTCATGAAGGTGAAACACCTCCCACACATTTGGAGTAGTATTAATTATGCCTTCCAAAGCAGAACAATCCCTTATGGGCTGCCAGACATTTAACAGATCATTGTCAGAGTCAGTTCTACAACTGCCTACTTTTGCTGAGGTGTTACAAAATAAGACATCTGCTTGGCAACAGTGCCAAGACTAGAAAGGACAATACTAAGCAGAAGTATGACAAGAAGCACAACTGTGATTCCCAGAATCAAAAGAGTGGAAGAACTGAGAACATTCCCAAGCAAGAACATCTTATTGAGTAGCCACAATACAATAGTATTCCCTTCTCCCAGCGCTCTGTCCTATCCCTTTCTTGCATTTTTTTAATCCCTTCTGCATGGATGGCTCAGATGCACATGCAAAATAATTTAGTCAGTAAAATTGATAGTTGTTTCCTTAGGTATCCTGAAATTTGTTCCAGTGTGCCATTATGAGCCCATCTGCAAATGGCAGTGGCAATGAAGCAGAACTTTACCTAATCGAGGGAAAGGACTTATTGTGAGAGGATCAGGAGTAAGGAGCTCCAACCACCCCAAAGCAAGCCAGTCCCTCTCCAGAGAGTTTTCAAGATGTGTTGAGCAGGTAAATGTCAAGGGAAACAATGGCACGGAGGAAAAACTTTAACATACGGCAAAAGACATCTTCCTTTACAAAGAAAGAGTTGAAAGATGCAAACTTAAAATTAAGTAAGGTCAACTCCCACTGAAAATCTGTGACTGCTCAAACCACTGATTAAACTCTAGATAGGGGAAACATGTACTTCTGCATCTTAAAAATAGTCCTTGTAAATGCCTCATGTATGCTTTGAATTTTTCAATGTCTGAATTGTTTATAGTACTCCATGAGTGCCTGAACTACACAGATTTCCACGTGTTAACTATTCCTTGCCAGGTTAAAAAAGAAACAACAAAAAGAAAAGAAACCTCCTACTCTTCAGTGCAATGCCCATGCACTTCTTTATCTGTTATTTGGAGGAGAACAGGCTTCTCGCTCAGCGAGCTTGTGCCCTCGTTGCCTTGCTGTGAGAGTGCTGGGGTGGGGAGGGCACAGCTGGCAGTGGATGTCACCCAGAGCTCTGTGTTATTTCCAAACACAGAATAGGCAAATTCCTGGTACATGCACTGCTGGTACATGGATCAGCTGGAGACAGATGATAGCAGGAAGCTGGAAAGGTCTCCCAGCTTGGTAGAGACTGAGTGCTGTGTTATAGCTCAGTCTCTACCACCCCATGGAGCACTACTCCTGAGAGCCAGTCTGAGAAATGTATTTTGGAAGATTAGTGGTGTGGATTGCCTCCTTTAAGAGACATGAATATTCATGCACTAGCTTACAAGGGATGGACCATGCTTAAGCCAAACCTTCAGAATAATACACAGCAGGGACATCTCCTAATGGTGGTCTGCTGTGAAGGAAACACCCATGCAAGCAACATATTTCTGATTTGAAATCTCAGGGACTTGGATGTCACCTCATTTCTCCCTAAGTTTTGTGGTGCTCCATATCACAGGAGTTGCATGGATGATAAAGCAGTTGTGCTTTCTGGAGGAAGCATGTGCTTCAGTTATTGTACTTTGGTGCTTCAGTTATTGTACATCTTGTTCATGTTCTTCCTTGTTAAAATAGACTAAAACACTTCAAACACTTTCTTTTACAGAAGAATTTATTGTACAAGTGTAGAAAAAATGCAGTAATTTCCAATCTCAGTATCTTGGGAATCACAAGACACAGTGAAAGATGGGGGTTGAAGAAAAGAAGTGAGAAAACAGCGAAACAATAGAATTGTCAGGTTTTGCTTAGTGAGTAGCTGTCTTGGCTTTCTACCAAAGCTGTTATTTCTGTGTCTCTGTAGACGGAGGTGACATACACTGTGGATCTTGCATGTCATCCTGCCTAGACTTTGGAGGAGGCTCTGCACTGATTCATGCCTGTGAGAGACTACATCTATTTTTATTCCCTTTGGATAAAATGTAGAGAAACTAATGTGTCTGCAAGAGTCATAGAGCTCATGTAGCAAATAAGAAACATGGAACAATTATTAGTTTCTTTTTTTTTTAACCAAAATGTACATCTTCACACAATATGCATATGTGGAATTTAAATTTTCTGGTTACTGGAAATTCAAATGTAGAAAATTATGGAAACTTCAAAGAAAATGCACCCACTGAGAACATATTTTATCAATGAATTAAACCTAAATGAATCCATTCCATTTTAAAATTCTAGTTGCAGGAGAATCCTTCCTGGGAGTAAAACATCATGAACAGAGCACATATAAATTTCCTTAAGAGAGTGCCTTAGCTGTTCTGAAAGATAGATAAAATGTTCATTCCTTGACAGCACCAACATCCATTTGTACCATGTCTTGCAACACATAGTGTGATGGAGGTCTGTATCCCAAGCCGTAGTGCACCTAAAAAAATGGAGCATATGCCTGCATATGAAATGAAATACACCAAATTGGGTGAATTATACCTATTCCAGACCTCAGAAAGTATGGGCACTCTTGGGTGGGAAACGCTGTGCCTGGAAGAAAAGGTTGGGTGTTTTCTTAGCTTGACCTAAAGTCCTTGATCTGTTTTGAGACATGGAACAAGATTTGGGGAGATTAGCTAGAGGACATAAAAGTCTTCACAGTGCCAGGTTAACAGAGCTAGGTGATATTTTTAGCTCTATCCATGCTGTACCTATGCATCGAGTTCTCCCTCTAGGCAGCTATGAAAGAGACATGTGTCATATGATGCCTCTTACTCTTCTAGAAATGCATATAGATGACAGTTCACAGAAGTTTGCCGGAGAACAGAAGAATGATTTCACAGATTAATAGGCATCATATAATGTTGATATTCTGTTTTAAAAGAATAAGCAATATGATTAGGCAGAAAGAGAGCCCTGTGGTATTTGAGTTTGTAATGAAGAGCAGAGAGATTTTATTAGCACTTTGATGCAAAATTATCGAGGAGAGAGATGAAACTGAAGGATGAAATATGAGAGTCACCTTTTGCTTATGTTGAAATCCCTCACCATAAACAAGTGGTGTACAGGTGGCAGATTTATAAAGCAAAATTATTTTTAAAAAAAGAAAATTTAATACAGAAAATACGGTAATTGAGTTGCTTGAAAAGTGTGCAATGGCTCATTTAGCAAAGTAAAAAACTCAAGTGCGTACATACACATGCAATTTTATTTGTCCAGGTGAAGAATGAATTGACTTCCTTATGAAGAAAAAAATATTCCTGAGGGGAAAATAAATTATGAAATATAGAATGAAGCAAAAGCTAATAGACGAATAAATGAAAAATATTTTTCTGTATCCTTTATCTGAATTCAAAGCAGTATCTTTTTTCAATGTACCATGTCACATCAAGCCATAAAGATGATGGCCTGGGTAGTAGTGAGTTTAAAATTTTTACTTAGCAATTTTTTATCCAACAGAAAAATTGAGAGTTGATTCTTCCAGACTCTAAATGAAGGACAAAATCTAACCTGGAACAATGCTCCATCCTTATGCTTTTGTTCTGTCTTTCACTCTGTTATACAGTCAACAACAAAGGTAGGGGATTATGAGCATTTTGTTTTGTATTGTTTTTGGCTTTTCAGGGGTTTTGTTTATTTTCTATATATTTTTTAAATTTTTTCTTATCTGGGGATAAAGGCAGTACTTAGGAAACAAGTGTCTCTCTTCTGTGAGATGGAAGCAAAGGTGACTGTGTGACTATGCAACCCCTCTCAGTTTGTTTGAGTTAAAAGCCAGTAGCAGTCAGCTGTCTTTCTGCATCTCACTTTGGTTCCTGCAATGGGAGCATAGAAGTCAAGAATTGCCAACACTGTAGGCCTTTAATAAACTATAACATTCACTGAATGGCATCATGCAGTACTCTCTGCTCAAAAAATAGCTGTACACACTGCTTCGATGAGAGGGTAAAACTCTGTTTTCAGCAACTAAAGGCATCTCCTGACTTAACAATATAGCCAGTGTATTGAAATTCCTTCACGCCATTCACAAGCAATTGCAACAGCATGGAATCTACTATACTAGAGCATGTTATGTGCCTGTGTGAGTTTATGTGTCTTCTCTGCCAAAAAACTTTGGGAGTTTTGCAGGAATTGGAGGAAATTCTTCAGGGAAACTCTGAGGGGGAATAAACATTTCTGTCTACCTTTAACCAACATGGCTCAGTTTTATAGCTGAATAATGTGGACTAAAAGAATCTTTTCTTTTAATAAAGCAGCTGTGTTTATCTTTTCTAATGTAATAGATTATATTTCCTAGTTCAATAGGGTGAACTCATTAGATGTAAAAATGTCTAATGCTTTAAAATTTGCTGCCTTTCACATCTTTTTCCATTTGTTTTAGGCAGACATGAACATGTAACACCCCCTCATTAAAATAAATTTGATGTTGTGACATAAAGTGACAGAAGTATGTAAGTCCCAAAGTAGTGTTCCTCTCAGCCTCCTCTTTCATATTGCCAAGATATAAAATAAAAGAAGAAGATTCCTCCCTCGCAGTGTTTAGAAGCATCAGGGTTAACACAAAGAGAAATCAAAAGAGTTTTGATACTTTTATTCCTCTTTTTCACCCTGGAACTACATGAATAATCCTAGCACACTGTTTCGGGATACTTAGAGGGATAGAAATCATTGTGATTAGGAGGCCAGAGTGGGTTCTTAAATGTTGGTTGGAGAAAGATCTCTGACAGAAGTGTCATTTTAAAATGGTGGCAAAATAACCAAACAATTAAAATATACCAAAACCAGAAAGAGAGCAGGAGAAATTTATGCCTTTTAAAATCTCTTCAATTAAAGTTTGTGTTGTTAATATCATCACATGGATAATTTTTATAATACCTAAAATGTACTTTATAAACTCTGTATGCAGATTTCTTTTCTAATGTTACCACAGAGAAGACCATTCTATTGTGCACCCTACTGTATGGGAGATGCAAAGATGAACAGCAGAAATAAATTACTACTTAGCAAGAAGCATAATTTCTAGATCCTGAGTGTATCCAGAAATAACATTTCCCAAAAGAATGCTCAATCTCAAACATGTCACAGAAGGAATCAAGTACATTTGTGTAGAGGCTGGGCTGTGATATTTACCCATGACATTTCCCTGGTAAATTGAGTTGGAATATATTTCCGAGGTAAGGTAGCATTTCAGTTTTGTTTGATGTGTAAACATATTGACATAAAACACATCCACTTCAGTTTTAAGCAAATTCCATGTCCTAGATTCTGTCTGAGACTGCAGGAAATTAGTTGTACAGAAATTCGCAGCTCCAAAATACAGTGCATGTGGGGAGTTTGGGGCTAGACAAGCAGATTACAAATGCTGGTGAATAGTAAAGGAGGACAGTTTTTATCATCTTGGGAGCTAAAATCAAGCTATATCTTGGCATTCACATACGCATTGGAAGTTAGAAGGACACTTTTCAAAGTTGAAAACTGGAAAGGAAAACCTAGATGTCTTAGTGACTAGTTCATGCTAGGCCTTTGTAGTTTATTTTTATCACAGGAAAAATTAGCGTAAGACAATGTATAGGCAAGGTCCTTGGGAGGATTTAGAATGAGATACCCAGCAAAACTGTGGTCCCAGCTACAAACAACTTGCTTACCTCAGCTTTGCAGGTCTTCACAAGTTTAAAGCTAATTATAACCTTGTCAAAATGCAAGAAATTAAATCAAGCCTTTAGACTGACTGCCAGAGCAGGCAATTAAACCCCTGAAAATGCTTATGGCAGCAGTTTTTCTCAAACTCATCTTCCCAGCAGACGTTATCAAAGAGTGATGGTTTTTCCAAGTTCATTTAAAAAACTGCTGGTTATAACACACATAACAACACAACATACACAAACAGCTCAAAATTTAGAATGTTTGTTTCCACGGATAAGGTAACTACCACCTCTAAGGTTCCTCTTTAATAAGTTCCCTTTAGTCTGAATAACATCAAGTCTGACCTTTTGTCCTTTTCTTCTGAAATGTTTGATATTTCCTGGATTTGTACTGGGAGTCTGGGTACTTTGAGTTGCTCTGCCAAGTACCTGGGAAAGTAGAAGTGAAGTAGGACAAAGCCTCACGCGGTTTGAAATGCTCAGAAGTCTTCATTCAGTCCCAGCTCAGGAAAGGAAAATTTTAGAGGATTTAAGCTGATCCTTGACCTAAGTTCAACATGTTAGTCCTCAGCAAAGGAGGGTATGCGTCCCTTTCTCTCCCCATTCCCAGCAGAGTGCCCCATGGTGGAGCTACTCTACCCTGGGCTATCCTAAGCTAGCAGGGTCTGTGTGAGGTGTTGTGTGCTGATGCAGTTTCAGCTAAACATGGAAAATAATGTGGTTTGTGAGGAGACTGTAAAAAAATATGGTTCTATAATATGGCCATGTCTAAGGAGAGAGTAGGGGTGGCCGTTCTGGCTGCCTGCCTCCATTAGTACTGAGGCTTCATTATGACACTTCAGCATGACTGTGGAAGGTGGTATCCTCCATTTAAGTCCAAGAGGTGTCTTTTTTTGCCTCTCCCTCCTCTTATGGCACTTGTAGATGCTGATTCCTAACAGAAGGCTCAGTCTTGAGTGAATGGAGGTGGTAGCTGGCAGTTGTGGGGAAGATGCTCTGGCCTGAGAGGAGAAAGGAAGGCTGAGGCTGTGTGCTTTTACTTACCCTACTGACCATCTCAAAGTGGGGCTCGCCTGGCAAGCCACCCAATCCCATCCAGGGGCACCAAATGCAGCACAGTGAACTACAGCATTGACGAGGCCAGAGCTGTTCATCAGATCCAAGCACTAACTCTGTTCACAAACTCATTTCCAGAGCTCTGTGTTTATGATATTTAAAAAAAAAATTAGAAAGTATAGTTCAATACACAAAGCAAACACAAGGCAGCAGTGGCACCATATCTTGCTGGGATGACGCCTCTCTGTGGAGGAGGAAGCCACGAGGCGGCACTGGAGCATCACTTTCCTGTGGGGAACTGTGAAGGTGCTAATGGGACCAAAAACTTCTAACCTCTTTCCCCCTGTGTCATGGGCAAGTTTTGCAGCTGAGGTGGAATCTGTGTTCACTGGTATTATTATGATTCTTCACTAGACATAAAAATGAGGCAAACCCCAAAACACTGAGAGCTTGAAATGGTGTGGCTTTCAGTGGGTTTTTCTTTTTTTTAATGACTGCAAATGTTTCCACCTGATGGAACCCTTGGCAGCCCCAAGGAAAGTTGTTTTAAGATCCTTGCGACTATACTGCAGCCAGAAACTCCAAGATGTGCTTTGAGTGTGCCTGTGCCTATGCATCCCCAACTCAAATCCCACATCAGACATGTTCATATAAATTTGTAAAAGCTTTGCAGTGACTAATCAGCACTGTCTGTGCAGAAAAAGAAGAAGAGAATTTGCAAGTAAGAATGTCTTTGCCATACTGGAGTTGAATTTGTATGCTGCAAGCATATCAAAAAGCTAAAGAACTGATATACCCCAAAGACACTTCTGAAAACTATTGGAAAATGGAGCATAAGGATTGCCAAAGTGCTGAAGCCTGAGCAGCCAGGCACATAAGCTCTGCAGTGCCTCTGCTTTCAGGGGCCTCAACTGGCTGCATATCCCAATAAATCCACAACAGTAACCAGCCTTTGTGATTTGTTGTTCTTATGCTTCGAAACACAGAGGATAACTTTATCAACTTTCTTTGGCATCAGTTAATGCTTGTGACCAACTTCTCCCTTTTTTCCCTTCTTTCTTTCTTTCTTTCTTTCTTTCCTTCTTTCCTTCCTTCCTTCTTTCCTTCTTTCCTTCTTTCCTTCTTTCTTTCCTTCTTTCAATCTTTCCTTCTTTCCTTCTTTCTTTTCCTTTTCTCTCTTCCTTCCTTCCTTTCCTCCTTCCTTCCTTCCTTCCTTCCTTTCTTTCTGACAGGTTGATATGAAGTGGTGGGCAGCCCTCAACTACTTTGAGAGTGGAGAGAATGACATTCAGAGCAGCACAGCCTTTGAGGTAAATTGCCTTTCATCCAAGCTGGCTTTTAGCTTGCAAATTATATTTTTGAAAAAAAAAAGGTTGCTTGCCAGCTAACACTCATGTTTTTACATATAATGCATGCTAGAAAGCAGGTCTTTCTTCATGTTCTTTCCAATTTTAAAAGCAGCTATGAAGTCTGTCAGTCCTGGAACAAAGAGAAATTGTGTGGGTGGATAGCTCCTATGAAATGTGTTGATTAGCAGTCTTGGTGAGTTCTGTCCATGGCACAGGGACAACAACGTGGTCTAGCCTTGACAAATCAGGATAATGTACAGAGAGTTCAGTAACCAGCCATTTCAGCCTTAACTGTGGCTGCTGATATTTTAATCATTGTTGCTAATTATGGCTTTGCATTATGTTTATCAGCCCATGATAAGTGGAATAAATAGGCCACATTCCCTTTCATGAGCTCTCATGGAGCCATCAGAAGTGAGTAACTTTCGATTGCCAGTGATCTGAAAAAGACCAAAGCAAAGTCCTAGAAGCAAAGGAAGACAACTCCTGTGATCATTTCTCAAACATAGCCCCTTTGTATGGGTTTGAGATTCCTACAGTCAATTCTACTTTTTCCAGATGTCCACTAGGCCATTCCTCCCAGAGCAAAGACTGGAATCCAAAGCCAACACATCGGTGCTGTGCTTGAAAGGACAGATTTAGGTCATTGGGAAAGAAAGGCTTTTACATGTATACATATTTTTCAGTCCAACAATGATCTTCAAAGAGCTGTGAAAGGTAGAAAAAGAAGCACAGAGATCATGAAAAAGGAGATTATACATCTTTCTTTAGACCTGCACCTGACTTGCTCTGAGGAAAGCAACAATGTGGTTGTTTTGTTTGGCACAGAGGCTCTCAGTCTTTTTTGTACCTGGAGCTCCTTCTCCTGCCTATCCGGGTTAAATACCAACATGACCAGGAAGGTATAATTGCAATCAAACTCCTTCTAATCTGGAGAACAATGATTTTCATCTCGAATCAGTTTTCCTTATTAGTTATAACACTTTGGTTTTGTATAATATTGTGGATCTGAATGACTCCTTACAAGGTGATATAGGAAATTCTTCTTTGTCACAGCTTATTTGTCTTGCAAAGAGCCAAATTGTGGAGAAACGACAGGTAGAAGAGTTGTCAGTTTGCTGCTAATAGCGTTGCTGTGGATTCTTATCTGAAAGCTTTCCTTGTTCCCCTTCATAAACTCAGACTCCTGACAGGCAAGCAAGTAAACTGCAGGTAAGGGAGTAATCAAATTTAGCTCGGAGGTTCTTGACGATTCCCATCAGGAACTGCTCTGTGCTGCAGCTGCTGCAGTACTGACAGCAGCAAATAATGACAATTTTAGCTTTTTGTAATGGGATTATAGTCCTAAATCATACAAGAACAAGTTGTGAAAAAAGAAGACCTGGTAGATGCCAAGGAGTATTCTCCCATGAAAAGTATTTGAACACACAGAAGAAATGGCTGAGGTCTACAGAAAGCCAAAGATAGACAATTAGGCCAAATATGCCTCCTGAGAGCTCAGTCTGGATTAGAAATGTCCTATGGAGCTGAAACACCTGGGAGCAGAAAAGCAGAATGAGAGCATTGCTGACAGCTGTGTCACTTGCTGCAAGAGAGTAAAACCCCAGAGCTGCTTCTGGGGAGGAACTGAACAGCAGACAGGGCTCAGAGTGAGATGGGAAAACACAGAGAGAAATGCTGGATCAATGATTTGAACTGTAAATGGCCAAAATGCGTTAACAGAGTGCTGAGTTTTCCACGGGCCCTGGACTGACAATTGCAGGAGCTAGTGCAAACCCAGTGAGTGCTGACCCTTCAGACTGGATGTGAAGGAGGCTGGCTGTAGTGTAGCCAAGAGCACCCACCCAAGGCACTGGGGACTCCATGGCATTCATTGACAGAGCAAGCTGCTGCAGAGGCAGTTACCAGTGCTGGGGTGAATGGCAGGACATTACAGGTTTTCATTGCAAAGACACCACTCTTGGTGTTGATGGAATATTCTTGGTTTCTTGGGTGTTTCTGTCATCCCATCAAAACCGTGTGTTACATGCATTCTCAGTCAAGGGCCAGCTTCTTATATATGATCATTTTAAACTGAAAATGTTAAGCACTACAAACCAGTGTATAGGATATCAAAGCTTAGTTTTCAGCATGCAATGTTAATGCCTACTTTAGGCAATGAAGTTCTTAGGATTTTATTTTACTGTGAAAAACTGCTGTTAAAACAAGAATCTGTGGGCTTAGCAGTAAGGTAAGAATCAATATTAGAAATATGTTAATTCAACATGGTAATGAAAATGGGGCATAATAAAAACCCACTCTGAATGCTTGGTTTGTTTTTGTTTGGTTTGGGGCATTGATTTCTTTATCACATTGTCATCTCCCTGCACATTAACTGCAGTAATTATGTTACGTGTCTTATCTCTCTGTTATTTCTGGAAAATTTGTCTTACATCTCTGTTATTTCTGGAAAGTTTCAGTCAATAATAATGGATTACTTTAAATTGTACTTTCCCCTCCACCCCATAAATAGGGAAAATTTTATTTTATTCATTCACAGGGAAATATTCCAGCTTTGTCAAACTAAATCACAATTTCTGGATCATAGTGTAGCACACACAACATATGTCACTTGCTTTGGAGTGAAATGCCAGTATGCAGAACTTTGCACTGCACTTAAATGTCTTCACCAGTAGCAGGAGATGTCAAGGTTTATTTTAGGCGAATGCTGAAAAATGAAGGAGATGCCTCACAAGCTTAAGACTGCAAAGGAAGACTTGGCATAATCATCACAGAAGGACCAGCTGTTCATAAAATATTTTGTCCTTAGATGACTTATGAAAGTCTGTTTACCTGCAGATGGATTTGTGGTGTCTGCTACTTTGACAGATGCTCAGTAATGGATTTTGTAGCAATAAATGAAGACTGATAATTTCCATGTCAGCTGAGATGCCTTAGGGCATTTGAGACATCAGTGGTACTGGCTGTGGCCCACAAGTTTTTCGGAAACCCATGTCCTTCTGGAAGAACAGCTGAAGGCCAGGTGAGAAATCCTAGGGATCTTTAAAGATAAAAGACTATCTTTGGGCCAATGAATTGTGCCCAGAGGTATCATTACCAACAATATAGTGTATTTTTGCTGCAGGAGGGTATTCTATACGCAAAAACATTCTTGAGAGTGTAAAGAAGACGGTGCAACATTAAATTCTTATCTGTTAGGAAATTCTGAATAGAGGTTGAAATCTGAAGATAATATCTCAAAAATCTATTTTTCAAATAGGGAACAGCACTTTATTTGGCTATAGCAGAGGAGAAAATCCCAAATTTACAATGCAGCACATGCTGTCTCTCTGCTTGGGTTCTTCTCTGGATACAGTAAGCCCCAGGGTCCCTCAGCTTTTTAATATTTCATCATAGTGAGTTCAAGCAGACTCAAGTGAACAGCTGTGCATGCTCTGGAGGGCTGCTCCTTCCAGGATGACATTTACTGGTATGGCAGGTCTCCAAGGCTGTTCCCTGAGTAATGTGGAGAACAGGTGCTGTGTAACCTTAATTGGTTTAGCTGTAAAAAAAAGTAAAAGTATGCATATCAAAGAGCAAACATTGCTGAATGTCCATATTCTGGTTTACCTACCGGATAACTTGTTCAATGACTGTATTGGGAAGCACCTGTTGTTTGAGCACATCCCAGAAGTAAAACCCTCTGTGTACTCTGACAGTAATGATAGCCAGTCCTGCTGTATCTATTACATCTGCAGGACTTTTTCTAGGCGGTCCTAAAGTGTTCATCCCTATGTATCTTCACCAGTGTATTTAATGTTGTAGGGTATCTAACTGATCACAAGTGGAAAAGACAAAATGGTTTCTAGAAACTATTAAGGCCAGGTAAAATATCAGCAGGAGATTCTTTGGCAATCTAATCCTCATTTACTTCCAAGGAAAAACTCAAGAGAGGCAAAAGGTAGGTTTGTTAAATTTGGCTAGCCACCGTTGAGGCAGCTGCTGTCCTGTTTGGCACATGAGGTGTCCAGAGCAAGGCCATACTTTTTCCCGCTGTTTTTTGCTTATCCACGGAAAAGGAATACAGATTTGATACACAAATATGAACTAAACATAATTTCTAGGGTCAGTAAAAAAAGTGTGTCGGCTTAGTAGACAGAGCAATAGGTCATCTTCTGGATACTTTGCAACCTGTCTCTAGCTAGTCTTTGGATGACTGTTGTTTCACTTCTCTAATCTTGTGTGTAACAAATGAAGACACAAAAAAATATATTTTGAGAACATTAATATATTAGAGTGAGGTATTACAGAGATTGTAGAATTTAAGAAACTTACATGTTATTATAAAACAAGCTAAATGGAAATACTATAGCCTATCTTGAGGTCTCCAGGCTCAGGGGCTTTTTGGTGACGTTGCTTGTTTGGATGCTAGCTCTGCTCATCAGGAATTATCGTGCCCAGTGGTGTAGTTGATAAGCTGAGTAATGCATCTGAAGAAAGACCAAATGGCCAAATTCTGCCCTTTATTCCTTTCTGAAGGAATATGCGGCCTAAAAATAGATTAGAAACAGTGGCAGATGTGTAAATAAGTCCTTCTTTGGCATTAACTACCCCAGTCATAATAATTTTCTAGCCTTTTGTACTGTTCTTTGGCCCTTGTCTGTGTTTCTGTCAAAGTAAAACGTGATGTGTGGGGAAATTATCTATGATTGTGCTATTCAAGTAACAAGGAAGGAGAAAAGAAACTTCTTCTTTTGTGGCATTAACAGAGAAATTAAATGTAGCCCTAAATAAGCCCCTGAATTTAAAGACTGTGTTCAAGGCAGTGTTCAAGGTCGGGTTGGATGGGGCTTTGAGCAATCTAACATAGTGGAGGATATCCCTGTGGATGCCAGAGGAGGGACTAGGTGATCTTTGAAGGAATCCCTTCTGATCTAAATCTCTCTATGATCCTGTGATTCACGCATAAATCTATAGCTTGGGGCTGGTACTCAGAATGCTCAGTTTGTGTGATGAAACTAATGTTGTAGTCAGCGGGACAAATCCTTTTTTGCACTCACAGGATTTAGATCCAGAGCAGTTACATTGCTTTTCACAAAGGAAGAGTAGCAGTAGAATTTGGGGCAATCGGTGATTAGGATTTGGGACTGCCCTTTAAAAACAGCTTATTGACTAGCAAAGCTATTTCTGTACCACTTGCTTCATGCATTTGGAAAATTAAAATTAGGTTGAAAGAATCAATGCAATTTATTGTCTGCTTCCTAAGGATTGATGGTCAGGATTTAATTTGACAGTAATCTACAATAGAATAAGATTTTACGATAAGATTAGTTCTACTGAGCCCATTTACTATCATGGCTACTTTAATTAAAAAGGAAATCTTTCGGGAAAAAAATGCTACTTTGCAACTAAGCACTATTGTTATTGCTGCTATTAATTACATTGTGTCTTAATTTTTAATAACTCATCACAGATTAACAAGAATCCATATAAATCATAAAGGAGATGCTATTCTGCTATTGCATTTGCTGGAAACTTTTAGATACAATAACACAACAATGCATGTGTTATTACAGTTTAGTAGGTTATTCTTCTCCTTTTGGTGCCTACATTATATTTTACTTTTTCGGCCTGCTTTCACAATATTTATTATATAGGCAAAATAGACCTAATTTTACAGACTTTTATATTGCTTTCTTTTTTTAAACCTTCCCTTTGGAAATTCTCAGGATTCAGCCAGTCTATGAGTTTTCAGGGTATTTTAGCAGAATTCAGCAACTCTTTGCTTTCTGGCAATGCAATGAACATCAGTTGAACTATCTGTATTTTTCCATTCTAATAATTCGGAGGGAGGGGGTTTGCATTTTCCATTTCAAGGCAGGCTTCTGCCTTCCTTAAGCTGACCTGTCTTTTCAAACCGAGACAACTATCCTCTAAGGACTCCAGTCTCTCCAGAGATTATAGAGGGATTCCCAGTCTCCAGTTAGGACTAGATGTTTTTGTTGCAGATGGTTAAGTTAGCTTATTCCTATTTGACTCAGAGCATATCTTTTAAAATCTATTCAATTAGATTTTAAAATTGCACAGAGGGAGAAACAACCACATTTTTGATGTGTTTCGTTGTTTTCCCATTTAATTCCATCATTTTGGGTCTTCTGCTTGTTTTTCAGCCCAGCACCAGCTTCCAGTATTTTGACCTTGCACTCATATGTAAATTGAACAGCCTATGATATCAAATGTATCCTCTCTAGGACTGTAATCACAGATTCATCACCTTAACTTCTCCTTATTCACAGTCCTTCATGGTGTACAGTGGGAACCTGAGATTCCATGATTGAATCCAAAGAGTTTGGATTGTTGAACCTTTAAAATATTTTGTATTTTACTATTTCAGAGGACTCCCTTCTTTTCATATCCTGCATATATCACTCCCTGAGGGACTCCCAACAGAGGTTAGGGAGGGAAGGATTCCATAGTTTACACAAGCTTTATCTCTGGTCCAGGTCAGGTGCAGATCCCTTCAGATCACTCTGTCAGAGTCCTCTCTTTACTTGAGCACATACAGAGAAGAGTCTGTGACAGATCCTTGGTATGTGAGGAAAGGGGTATTTGATGCTCTATAATTTATTAAGTGGAGTTCAAAGACCTATTGTAGAAATCCTGGAGACTTAAACTCTGTGTGTGTGTTTATATATGTTTATGTGTGTATGCAACTCCTCTGATAAATAATTACCGTCTCCAATAATAATAAAGGGATCACAGGGACATAACCTCCTTTATGCATCCTCAGGGAAAACTCACTATTGTGGTGCTAGGGGCCACAATAAGGACGCATGGACAGAAGAGATGTCAGAAGAGGAAGAAGAAATAGAAGTATCTTTATTGCTACTTTACAATATGTATAGATTTCTTATTACTACAGATGATTGGAAGGTGAGGTTAAGACCTTCTCCGGCACATTGGATGGACCAAGAGTCCATCAACTTTCTCTATCATGGAAATGGAATGTACAACACAAGAAAGCAACTAGATAAACAACAGATGTTATTTACATGAAACTGTGAGAATCGTAAAGTTCTGACTCCAAAATATGCAAACAATCAGAAAGGCCGAAAACCAGGGCAACACACTATCTAAGAACAGTAAGATTTTTTTTCAAGCTAAGGACTTCATCTTCAGATATGAATATTACAATTTACAACTTTTCTGTGTTTCTAGTGATTTTAAAACAGAGCTTGATCATAACATCATTTTTTCTTGCACTTTTCCTCAACATTTGCTATGTTTTTTGTGCAAAAAAAAAACCAAACCAAAACCAACAGAAAAAAATCTGTCAAGTTTATTTGAGGTTTCGTGTCCTTGTTCGCTCCTACTGCCACAGAAATCATGAGGGATCTTCTGTTGCTATATTGGTCCAGGTGTCATCAAAGTTTCATTATGTTTCCTTTCCTAGCCAAGTTTAAAGGAATTTCCTTGAACAGAAGTCATCCTTGGTGAAAAATACTGCCAGACACACACAGCAAAACACACCTTGAATGTTTTGGCATTAAACAAGTTTTATTTGTACTTTCTGTCTGTACATTACTCTCTCTGTGTGTATGTACACTTTACATATGTACACAAACTCTGGAGACACAGCAGTTCTTTGCTGTGGGCTTAGCTAATTGCATGGACAGTGTGTCCTCAAGTCCTGCATTAGAATGCAGCAAAACTCCTCAAACCGGAACAGAACCTTGGAGAAGTTTGAATTCACGTCTTAACTTCTTGCAAGGTAAGTGTTATAAACATTAAAAAGGATTCAGATCAATGCAAAGTATGTTAACTAATAAAGTGTTTGAGTATGTCTAAGCAATATACAGGTTTGGCTGCTGCCCCAGAGGAGGACTATGTATTTCATGGAACTACAGGAGAGACGGACAGCTAGCGGAAAGGAGACACAACATCAAAGCACAGACCCAGTATCTGTCTTAGGAGGGAGAACTACATGTCCCATGGAGCCTTGGAAAGGATGAGCAAACAGGAAGCGGATACTTGGGACCAAGACTTTTGGGAGATTGGCCTGGGATATAAAAAGGGGACCTCGTGGCAAGGGGGCGGGCTTTTTGGGTGGTGTGTCGGAGTGAGAGGGCTGAGCTTTGTGTGGTCGGGGGCTGTTGTTGGATCATTTTTTTTGTCTGTTTTGTCGAGTGGGATGGTGGACTGGCCAACATCCCCTGTTCCCAGTTGTGGATTAATAAACGCGGATTAATTTTTTGCTGATATCCGGACTGGTTTATAACATAAGGATGCATCAATTGATCTTTAGTGCTGGCGTAGAACAGCTTAAGTCATACCCTTAGTCAACAAGTAGTGTAGCTTCATGTCAATTGCCAGCTAAAAATGCTTTTGGCCTATGCTAGTTCCTGAACTGTCACCAGAAGGACTCTGGGAGACTACAAATTCGACTGACTAAAACATAGCAAGATATGTATACAAAATCAAGTGCCCAGAATTGTTGCCCCCAATGTTTACTTTACTTTTACACACAGAGCATAAGATGATTAAAGTTTTGAATTACTTAATTCCCTATTTGTGATTTTTGTAAATAGTGTATGCTCTCTCCCTCTTTATGGTGTTTAAATTCCCTGTGATGGATCTCACTTGACTGCTATGCAGTGAGCCCTCAAATTCACTGATTCTCTTGAAAATATTAAAGATATAGCCCAATGTTATTCATGAAAGAACAAAAATGTTCAAAAAATATTTCTATTGCTTTGGAGCCATAATGAGTATGTTTTCAATAATGGTTGCCATGTTTCCTTGGTTTTGGCCACAGATGACTCATTAAAAAACATTTATTTAATAACAAGATATACACAAATCAGTAGCAACCAATAAACATCATGCAAAATGCTTCAGGAACTAGTCACCACAGTGCCTGTACCGCTCACAATGAGATCTAACATCACAGGGTACATGAAGGACAAGTATATATCAACTATTTTTTAAAAGAAGAGAAAAAGTGTTCCAGGGAAGATCTGTAACAAATTGCTAAATGGCACACTTGCAAGCTCTCAGGGGAAAGGGTAATGCTAAGCAGCAAGCACAATGGATGTCAAGAACAAAACTTATTGAACTAATCCTTTGTGCTCCTCAGTTGAACTTGAGCCAGCACAATTATGATTTTCAAGACAAACCAACAACAAAAGGCTAATCTTAGCTCTTAGTTAATTAGTTAGTGTTGTGTGTTTTATCTGAGGGAAACTTACTGCAGTCTGTTTGATATTGTTGAGGCCAAGCTTTTCACTTAAAAATCACACTGGCTTTTATCTACCACACTTTGAAAGTGTCTGAGGGGAATAAATGGGAAAGAGCTCAGATAAAATTCATGAAAACATAAAATGAAGAAAAGTTGGAAAAAATGAGACTTGCTTAGCCTAGGAAAAAAAATATGGAGTGAGTGGGATCTTTTATATATGTAAAGGGTTGTTTATAGAATGGATGGCATCAGTAGTTCCAAGCGCTGGTTGAGGAAGAAATAAATGAAATTTCCAGTAGGNATTAAATATGAGAACTTGGAAGTATTGGAATTGGAATTCCAAAATGTGAAGCTTTAAATTAAAGCTGAAACAAGAATCTGTGCTAATATCTGACCTGGTGTCTTAGGAATGCAACCATCTTACAGTGCTCTAGAAGAAGGGCTGACATCTGACCCCCAACAGCATCAAGCAGTGAAATCCACCCTTCTTTGAAGTAACAGCTTCTCTAGTAGACCTGTTTTGGGAAGAGTTTGTTAATGAGATGCGAAGGGAGTCTGGGAGGAACAAACAATTTAATAGGACGGGCAGCACACTGGTGTGGAACTCTTCCCAGAGCAACACAAACATAGCCTTCTGAGCCTGCATTTTCTCATTCATTATACGGTCAGGAAAGGATTGGTTATTTACCTAACACTGATAGATAAAGCATGGAACCTATTTCCAGTTTGATCAATTTTTTGAAGAATAGAAAATCATTATGAATATTTAGTAATGAATACAATTTTAATAATTTATTATGGCGTGTCATTACTATATCCACAATTAGTCTTAGGTGTATTGGTAAAAAAGTTAGTTCTCTCTCTGTAACTGATATTTGAAGAAAGCAAATTTGAAGAAAGTTATTGTTCAGGATATGAGTTCATGAAGAAATGCCATAACTGGTAGAATTATATCAACATATGTAAACAGAGAAGGTACTATACAGTAGCTGACAGAAATTTCCTTCTGGAAGCTGTTTGAACCACATATTTTATCTGTTGGAGCCAGCTTTCTAGGGAGCTGCACATTGAAAGCAAACATGAGGAAAGACTGTTATTTCTAAGAACAGGTTTGACAGCCTATTTTGTCTTGTAAATTTTACTTCTGATTCCAGTAACTAATAAAAAAAATGTGGCAATGCACAGCTTGCAGGTTTGGGGTCATTCTTTGTCTCTTTTTAAAACAGAAGTCTACAATCCAAGATTTAAATATATCTGCCTTTCCAATCTCTGCAGTAACTAAATAGGAAATTGTACACACAGGCTACCTGTAAAATGGCCAAATCCCCATTCAATTTCAAATTCCAAATTGAAATAAGAGACCATTCAAATGGATTCATTTGGATGGAAGAATACCTGTGTCAAAAGTCTTTATCTGAGAGGGCAGCCAGCTACTCCATACCACTCTTTGGCTGACCATTCCCAACCATCTGTTCCATTTCCTGAACAAGTCCTTCATTTGCAACTGATGCACTGCAATTCACCATCACAGCAATGAAAACATCCTACACAGTGATCCCACGGTCAGACTGCTTAGCTGCTGCCTTCCCATCACCCACATGTCAGAGAAATGCACTGGCTGGGCTTGCTGGGCAGAATTCACTACACTGGTCTTGGGTTTCCATTTGAATTATTCTGATGTCTGCTCATTTTGACATGTGCAGCAGCATGAACTCATTGAGGCACAAAATGTCCCTTCCAGTTCCTTCCCTGTCCTTGCAAACTAAACCTAGCCCATTTCATCTCATACCTTCTGGGGCAACAATTACTTGGGTGGCCTTTGGGGTGAAAGATGACATGGTTAAGAATTAAACAAGAAAAAATTCATGGCCTGGTTCAAGTGTGATTTAAAATAATGACACACAAAAACAAAGTAAAAGTTTAACTTCTTTCTATCACAGCTTATGCCCGTTTAATACTATTTTTAAATGTGCAGCCAACAAAAAGGCGACAAAACCCATATTGTGAGTTCTGGTTACTTTGACAGAAATTTGATAATGGATTTATTCCTGATCTAGATTAACCTTGTACTGGCAGGTGGTTTGCTAATTCACAAGTCTAGTATTAATGAGTGTCGAAGTAGTGCTGCAGAGTCCATGACTACCTGCTGCCTGCTTTATTGGTCAGTTCCTGAAATCTAGAGGTCAGCCTGATTTGATTACTGGTTAATTGAAGCGGATGACTGGAAGAATCAGCTCATTAACCGTTATGGGTAATGTTAAGCATGCATTCCAGTGACATAATTAAGCTAAGTACTAAGGAGTTTAGTAATGGGAGCAATGGGAGATTGTTCGTTAAATAATAGTTGTGTTTACTCTCAAGCTTATTGCCAGTTTATTTTTTTTTCACTCATGTCATTAACAGGTGTGCTATGATGGTGTATCGTTTTTCAAAGAGAAAATGGGAATTACTGATAGCTAATGAAAATATACTCTGGAAAGCAGAATTACAGAGCACCATAATCCAATGGCCAACAAAAATTTGTTATACCTAGACATCACCTTCTTAAATTAATTCAGTTGACATTTGTTTAACTCAATTGTATTCCAAGCAAAGTAATGTTTTTCTCTCTAAAATATTTTCAGTGCAAACATACTTAAATAGATTACAGGAGTCTACTTAGTACTAATTGTCTTATGAATATTTATTTTGAATAAATGTCAGTTTATTATTATCATTAAAAAAAACAAATTAAGATCCCCAAATATGCGTTGAAATGTAGTACACCAGATCATAAGGACCATTTTAAAGAACACATTGTGGTATATTATACTGAGCTGTTTATTTGAGATATATACACTTGAAAGAAAAATACTTTTTATTCTAAGAGGAATGTTT
>WEIT01034287.1:0-15971 GCA_013389985.1 Dryoscopus gambensis | reverse complement strand
TTACCTTTGGATTGAAACTGAATTCTTCTCACTATTGCAAAGACAGGCTGTAAGGCCAGCCTATTAATATCTTTTCAAGGAGCTGTCTCAGTGGCTCAGCAAAGATTTGGAGAAATCATTCTTCTGTAACTAACACAGGGATTATGAAAAGAGCTTTAGCTACATCATTCCAGCAAAATTTCATATCAGAAGCTCAGGTCATATCAGAAGCTCAAGACCACTACTTTCTGTGTGATATAAAACAGTTGTCAGGATGCTCCAACATATGGAGACATTGCTGAATTGCTGGCCAAGGACTAGAAAACACACGTACTTCTCTGTCTTATGCCACATGTCCTGCAAACTTTGCTGAATAACTCACATGCCCTCTGAGATGCTGGAGGCCAAAAGTTCTGGTTTAACCTGAGTGTGTTAAGAGAGAGATATAACAGAAAAATGGATGTAAGTTAGATTGTTTGAAAGAAAAGGCAGTAAAAGAACACAGAGTAAAGAAATAAAATGGAAGTTGAAAAATATCCATGGGGACAAAAAAAGAAATCTAACAAGAATATAACCAGAATAAACCGAATTATCCAAAGCATGTATCCTATTTAAAATTACTGTGCACATCATCATTTGCTGTTTAAGGTACTTTGACTTAGAAAACATTTATTCTTAGATCAAGAGCACTGAAGCTTTCCTTCATGCTAATGTTTTTGGAATATTATTTACCAGCTGTAGCCAAAAGATATTTCTTATTTGCATCTGGATAGAAGACGAGAACAAGAAAGTTGTTACTTCTGTTTGCTGTGCTTTTTTTTTTCACCTGGAGACTTGATGGGGTTGCACATGGAGACATTTAGAGCTGAAATAAGTGAGTGTATCAGTCTAACAAAAAGAAAGATTGAACTCAGGTCTCTGACAAGCAGGTCTTTTCTTCCTTCTTTTCATGTTTCTCTCAGCTTTACCCTCCAACAAAAATGAATGTCAATGAACAGACATATGTGTATGGAATATATGGAAAACATTTAAATATTATCTAAATTATATATATATGTAAATGTACCCATATATATGTGTATACATATTCACATACACAGATTTCCATGCGTGTATCATCCCGTCTCACACAGAAAGTCGTGAAAAAACTTATACATATCTGTGACTCAATATTGTTAACAGTTACATGTACACATTAGACAGCATTTACACACATCCATTCTCTATCTGTGTATAAATATATAAAAAGTTAATTTTCTCATAATTTTTTGTAGGTAAAACATAGACATATCTATTAATCATAAAACTAAATATTTCCCAATTTCAGAGTCATTCTAGAAAACTGCCATGGATGAAGGACCAGATTATGAATCCCTGACTGAAAATGGCAACCAGATATTCAGATGAGTTTATGTTAATGGATTTCATTTTTTGCTAATCTTGATTAATTATCAACAATGATCTCACAAGACAGTAATTAAATAAATAGATTCAGTTCTTTAGAATCTTACATGTGATTTAATATTTAGTAAGCAGTCTCACTGACACTGGTATGAATGTTCGTATGAGTAACTTGGCTGGGACAAACTTCTTATGTTAAGAAATACTGCCAAGACTCAGTTGAATAACTACCTGAAATATTCATGTGTTTAACACAGCTAAAATGCCATCCCACTGTGTAACAGTTGCATTTATCTTCCATATTCATTAATTAAAATGAGTGCCTATATAACTCTCCTCATATTTTTTCCTTCCTGTGATGTACAATATATCCATCTCTAGCACCTAAAAAAATAACACTAAAATAACTTCCAAAAATATTTAGAGCAAACAAACACCCAGTGCATTTATAAAACTTAACATGGGTACAGTTTTTCATACCAAGTTAATTTTCAGATTCAGGAAGACACACTCTCTGCAAATGAAAACACAGTGCCCTGTGAGCTGAATGTGAGCTAAAATGCTACAGGCAAAAAGTGCAATAGAAATTTCAGAAGTAGTTCTGAAAGGTGGTCTATGGCACTTCTGGCTGCAATATGACCACAACATTATAGTGACAGAGAGCAGTGAAGATGTGCGACACATATGTTTATTGGAATCACAAAGCTATTAGATAAAAATTATTAACTTCAGTAAAACTAGAAAGGCAGTATAACCCTGTAGTGACTGTGGTGCTAATAGGAATTTGAGTCCATGACCAATTAACTATATACTCTTTTAGACAGAGATTTTAAAATCTAGTCAACTTTACCTTTGACTTATCGTAAATCTAAGCTTTTAGTATACTTATACATTATCTTTGAAATACATTTTGCAATGAATGGTTCTTTGACATCCTTTTCTATTTAGGTAGGCCTATATCTGTTGTGCACTTCTTACTGTTTAAAGATGAGACCATATACTTTTTACTGGGTTTTGTTTCCAGTAAATTTATTTATGAGACACGATTTGATTTAGTTGTTATTTTCTTATACATATCAGGTAACTTTCAAAGCTTTTTAAAGTCTTTTGAATCCTTTTATCTAAACTCATTCAGCATTGGATCAGATCTATCATCATGAACTGACTCATAAATGTATTTAACAGTAAAACTTAGAGGAAGTGATTTTTTCACTACCTCAAAATTCAAGTGGTTGTTTTACTTATATACCATCTTCAGTGTGTCTAGTTGATATCTGACTCTTTTATCAGAGACAGCAAAGCACAAAACCCCCCACAATTCATTTTCCCTGCCCATCTGACACTTTTTATACCAATGAAAACAAAAATTAGCTTTCTTGCCTATTATACACTGTTGATACAAGATTGAAATTTCATATAGATTTTAAAGTTTTCATAACCAGGAGTCTTCATCTGTGAGAAATAAATGCCTCTGTATATTGCCGTGTTCCAGAACATTTTCCACCAACCCTTATCAGCATTGTCATGCACCCCAAATTACCTGGACACAGAAAGAGTGTCTAATAAAGTTCTTAAGTCTTTTTGCAATAATTTTACCATTTGTGTCCAGTCAGGAAATGCATCTCACTGATAATGTCACTAAACATACAAACTTAGCTAGTAGTTTGATTCAGACACCAAAACATAGGTGTCCACTGCCATCAGTCATGCACTAGGACATCCTGTCTTTTGTCCAGCTTCTACTCAGAACAAATTTTGTGTTTGTCAGCCATCTAGCATTGTCTCACCTATTGCCACACTTTTTTCACATAACCATATATCGCTAAATTGTTTTGAGAAGGAGCAAGAGGTAAAGAAATACATCTCCTTGCCAAGACTTTTGGCTCTTTGACCTATTTTTTTAATTGATTTTTCTCAACTAAACTCAAAAATTCAAGGAATTCATGTCCAAATTAAACTTAATAACTGCATGGTATCAATCAGGTCATTATTCTCCAAGTAAATACAAGAAAACTTATGAAGCTTGTGTAAGCTTTTACACCATGCCAGCTTTAATGCATCAGTCTTTAATCAACAATATCTAGGTGATGCCATAATGATTTTTTGTTTTTTTCATATACCCCTCCCATATCCCTTTCATATACACTTTTATGCAGCTTTTATGTATCCCTAGTGCTTTTAGCCCGCATACTTGTAATTCCCTAAGCTTAGATCCAAAGTTCTGTTAAGCCAAGAGACTGAACATCTTGGAGGCCTCGCAGCTGGGGGGTCAGAACACCCCAGAGGCCAAGGTCTGTTGGAGTCTCCCCCCTGGTTCCCCTCCCCCTGCTCCCTGGTCACATGCATCCAAGTCCTGTCCCCATTGGCTCGTTCAGGTTCCCCGGGCCTGAATAGATTGGGCCTTGCCGGTGGGGATGAACTCTGGGCCAGGCCACCATGCCGTGAGGCTGGGAGAGAAGAATAAAGAACATCCATGAACATCCACGCAATATCGTGTCCCTGATTCTTCCACGGGCTCGGGTTGTCTCCCAGGGAAAGTTGCAAGCCTCACTGCAACAAATGGGCTCTCAAGAACACATTCTGTAAACCAAGATAGGCCCTCTCCCGGGGAACAGTCCTCGGGACAGGGCTTCTCTTGGGCCCCTCACTGGGGGATCTATGATAGATATGCTAATATGTTAATGTGCAAGTTCTATAATTGTATACACAGACCATTATGTGTAGGCACTTGCCGTGTACATTCACCAGGAGTGCATGCTCCGGGGTGCACTATTTGGTGATGTACCTAAGGATCCTTAATAAATACCGAGGTAAAACTCTTTTTTCCTTCTAACCGTGTTTGGCTTTTGATTCCAAGCACAGGTTAAGGCATCATATGTCTGAAACAATGGAATTATGTTTTCTAATTTTTCTTTTCTTCCTCAGGCTTCTCTTGGCTCTTGCCTGAATTTGACTCAGAAGAAGTTTCAGCATTAATTCTAAATCAGATGCAGGCAAAAGAGAAATCTTCAAGTACTTTTCAGATGTTCACAAAGAACAGTTTTAAAAGAATGTATTTTTAAAGCAAAATACTTTCCTTGTGTGCTGCTGGTGTATAACACATCCAGTCTGCTTTCTGATTTGTCCCTTTGCTTTATTACCATGTGACATGTTGATTCTAAAGCTGAAAGGCTCAGTCTTGTAAATTACTAGGGATAGATCTATTATCAGAAACCATATAATTTGATAAAATGTCTTATTGGACACAGAATTACATTCAAATTAAAGCTCTCAAGGAAACCATGTGCACAGCCCAGTAGCAACAACTTAAGGCCAATGCACTGAATACTTTTTCACTGTGTCAGAAAACAGAAGAAGGTNGAGGCTGGGAGAGAAGAATAAAGAACATCCATGAACATCCACGCAATATCGTGTCCCTGATTCTTCCACGGGCTCGGGTTGTCTCCCAGGGAAAGCTGCAAGCCTCACCGCAACAAAGGTCCTCTCAAGAACACATTCTGTAAACCAAGATAGGCCCTCTCCAGGGGAACAGTCCTCGGGACAGGGCTTCTCTTGGGCCCCTCACTGGGGGATCTATGATAGATATGCTAATATGTTAATGTGCAAGTTCTATAATTGTATACACAGACCATTATGTGTAGGCACTTGCCGTGTACATTCACCAGGAGTGCATGCTCCGGGGTGCACTATTTGGTGATGTACCTAAGGATCCTTAATAAATACCGAGGTAAAACTCTTTTTTCCTTCTAACCGTGTTTGGCTTTTGATTCCAAGCACAGGTTAAGGCATCATATGTCTGAAACAATGGAATTATGTTTTCTAATTTTTCTTTTCTTCCTCAGGCTTCTCTTGGCTCTTGCCTGAATTTGACTCAGAAGAAGTTTCAGCATTAATTCTAAATCAGATGCAGGCAAAAGAGAAATCTTCAAGTACTTTTCAGATGTTCACAAAGAACAGTTTTAAAAGAATGTATTTTTAAAGCAAAATACTTTCCTTGTGTGCTGCTGGTGTATAACACATCCAGTCTGCTTTCTGATTTGTCCCTTTGCTTTATTACCATGTGACATGTTGATTCTAAAGCTGAAAGGCTCAGTCTTGTAAATTACTAGGGATAGATCTATTATCAGAAACCATATAATTTGATAAAATGTCTTATTGGACACAGAATTACATTCAAATTAAAGCTCTCAAGGAAACCATGTGCACAGCCCAGTAGCAACAACTTAAGGCCAATGCACTGAATACTTTTTCACTGTGTCAGAAAACAGAAGAAGGTCAAGAAACAAAATTTTTTACTGCAGAAACTATTCAAATGTAAGAAATCAAAACACTGTCTTGGAGTATAGAGCCCCAATAGGCAAGAGTAGTTCCTGAGAAAAAGATAAAATATAAAAAAAATTAGGGAGATCTTTCTGATGATTGAGCATCACAATTTCCATCACTTCACAATTTCAGTTTTTGAAAATCCTGAGCATGTGGACCTCTACATTGAACAACAATTCTTGGTTAAATAGTAATTACATTCTTAAGTAAACACGAGCATATTTCTGGCCTCTCTTTGATGAGACCGTCCATATGTATTTTGATGGCATCAAAATGTAGGACTAAAAGTTAGTAATTCATTATTGTGTATCACTAATGTCTCTTTAAATGTGTTAGCTTTTAAAAATCCTGCAGGTCTTCTCAATGACTACAAGGACTGTTGTAAACCCCTGCAGCCCTGGCAGAAATCAAAATATCCTTTGGCATGTTCTCTAAAGATTCATGAATTAAAAATTTTACTGCTGTTAGATGTATTTTAAACTTATCAACACTATAAAAAGATAGTCAGCAAAGAGTGGTTTTAATCTCTTTTTTTATACCTCTAATAAAAAAAGATACAAAATTTGTAAATTGAATTCACTGATGTCCTGCATTTTCTCTTCCTCTGTTGCCTTGTCAAACACTCTCTCCCTCCTCTACGATTTATTGTTCCCATGTGTTAAAACTGGGTTGTCTTCTCCAGAAGAGGATTATAACCTAGTACATGGTCTTTGCAGCATACAGATGAACCCAATAGAGTTTCTAGATTTCAGACTAACACAAATATGATTAATCTGTTTGTGAATATGAGCAAGAACATGTGAACAGCAGCTCTGTTTATCTTCAATGTAAAGAAGTTTCTGGGCTTCAGCTCATATGATACAAATTTTTATGTATCGTATAGAGTGTGGGAGATGTGGATAGAATGAAATCTATGTCTGTATTCATCACCCAGCTTCTTATAAGTGCTCTTATCTTCTTTCTTTCCTTACAATAAAAAGAAAAAAATTTCTTTCCTGACCTTGAGGTAGTAGCTGGCCAAAGTCTTGCCAACCAATGTATTTGTGGAGCATATAGAGGACTACTAAGGGATTTTCTTTAACATCACTTCAGTAGCTGACAAGACCCAAATAAATGTGTCCTTGCCAATTCCTAATGACAATGAAATGAAATTAAATTCCTTACTCAGTATTCAAGTCTGCTTTCCAGACAATAACAGTAGGCTAATATTAAGTCTGTGTAAGAGGGAAATATGTTCTAGAGTAAAGAAATTAAAAGAAACAACTGATTTTGTACCATATCCCAGAAAGAAATTTTTATTTGTTACTTTGTCAGAAATGACAGGAGCTTTAGATTCACTTCTAATACCAGATAGTCAGCTAGGAAGTTAGTGCCAAAGATACCTTCAGTTTTTGAAAGCTGTGTTTTTTAATGTGGTCTTGTTCACGTTCCTTTCAAAAATAAAGCTACCTGTGACTACTGATGTCTTTCCCATTTCAAAATTACATAGAAATACACAATGTTTGTCTACTCATAACTGTGCTGACATCTCCAAGAATGATCCTAAATATAGATACTGAATAACAAGGTGTGACATAAGAACAAGTAGGGATATTTGAAGAATCAAGACCTTCTATAATTTTTATTATCTTCCGTGCTGGGAAGATGGGGCTAGACTTGACAGAGTGCTTTTCAATATTTCCAATGAAGAATTTTTTATAAGGTAAGGATGAGTTTCCTATTTGAGGGAATCACGAGCATTGCTCAAGAACAGAGTCCTAATATGAATTAGCTTTCATGCAGTGTGTACAGTCAGGTACTAAGAATTGGAAGCAAACCAGAAAGTTAGCCAAAGAGCTAGTCTAGGTAACAGGAAGAGACACATCTCAAATCTAATCAGAATTTATAGCAAACATTTGATTTGCTGCCTACCTCTATGAGTAGTTTGTCACAATGAGACTACAGGACATCAGAGCACATGCTACATAATTTTCTGTCATTCCTTTTTTATCCTTTTTAATGGATAGTTCTTAAGATACTTTTTTTGACTGAGAAATCATGTATAGCCAGCATGTCTCTCTTTGACAGTTCATCATTTTCTTGGTACTCCAACTGTACTTAGAGAGTAAAAGTTTTGCAAAATGCTTTGAGCAGTCTGAAAAGTGAAACATTTTTGAAGTACCATGTGACTCCTTGTGTTCTGTAGTTTGGCCTTGTTCCCATTTGTACACTTAGTGCATAGAGTGGATCAGCGTGCTATTGAATCACCCTTTCAAGGTTTTACTGGCCTTTGTGGAGTATGTCTACAGATGGGCACAGATGTGTTGTCAATGGCTGCGGAGGGGGTCTGTTAATCTGACCCGGGATGCCGCGACTTTCCCAGAGAGAGGGCCCGCAAGGGACAGCTTTCTAGGAGTCTTGGGCAATCCTCCAGCTGCTGGGAAACCTCAGCAAGGGGACAGCCAGTGGCTGCAAGCGATCAACTCTTAGCAGTGATTTCTGCTTAGTGATATCAGCTCTGCCTTGTGAGGTAACCCCAGGCCGACTCAGAGACGGAGAGACAGGAGCGTCGTGTGGCGTTTTCACAGAGGTAGCTTTATTGACCATCACTCTGTGAATGGGGTCAAGAACGACAGCTCCCTCCTCAACTGGGCAGAAGCTGTGGTTTTTATGGGGGAAAGCAAGGGTGGTACCAAAGGGGAAACACCAATGGGTTACAAGGAATTTACATGGGCACCAAGGCATGGTGGGATCTCACCCGAACCAGGAGGACTGCTCCTTGCAGGTGGTATCTCTCCAGGGGAGAGACCTGGCAAGCTTATCTTCCTCCACACAGATGTACTTTATTTCTCTCTGTACTTCAGATTCAGTGCATTCAAGTGAATAACTTTGAAAGCTGCAAATCTCATGAAATGCTTCTATGCCCATGTAAAAATCTGTGGCTCCAGTACAAGTAGAAATTCACTGATGTCCCACTTAACACTCAAAACTTTTGACTTTGAATACCTTTTCTTTTCATCCTTTGTGTTCCAGAAGAAAGAAATTTAATTAACATTACTACAGAATGCTGTCTACTTCACATTTCCAACAACTTGACATCAGTGTTTGCTGTGCTGGTAAAATCTGTGGCCTCTGGCTTGTTTCAGAATATTAAGATGTAAGAAGTTTCATCTAAAAGTACAGTGTAGAAGATCCTAACATGAGCATGTGAACAATAAAAGTTCCTTTACTTTTTTTCATAAAATTATATGATAATCCATTTATTTAGGGTAATGTTCTTTTTTACAATCACAGAATCACAGAATATGCTGACTTGGAAAGACCCATAAGAAGCATCAAGTCCAGCTCCTGGCCCTGCACAGCACCATCCCCAAGAGTCACACCATGTGCCTGAGAGCATTGTCTAAACACTTCTTGACCTCTGTCAGGCTTGGTGCTGTGACCACTTCCCTGGGGAGTCTGTTCCAGTGCCCAACCACCCTCTGGGTGAAGAACCTTTTCCTAATATACAACCTAAACCTCCCCTGACACAACTTCAGGCCATTCCTTTGGGTCCTGTCACTGGTCACTACAGATGAGATCAGTGTCTGCCCCTCCTCTTCCCCTCATGAGGAAGTCGTATCCGCAGTGAGGTGTCCCTCAGTCTCCTCCAGGCTGAACAGACCAAGTGACCTCAGCCACTCCTCATTCGGCTTCCTCTCAAGGCTCTTCACTATCTTTGTTGCCCTCCTTTGGACACTCTCTAATAGCTTAATCTGTTTTTTATATTGTGGCACTCAAACCTGCACACAGGAATCGGGGTGAGGTTGCCCCAGTGCAGAGCAGAGTGGGACAATCCCCTCCTTTACCCAGCTGGCGATGTTGTGCCTGATGCACCTCTGGACATAGTTGGCCTTCCTGGCTGCCAGGGCACTGCTGATTCATATTCAACAGTGGTTGATGCAATTAGGCATTTATTGACAAAAAAAATCCTTCCCAAATTATGTAGTCCAAAAGCCACCTAAAAAATGGGTTTCCAATGGCTCAATCCTCTATTTAAGTCTCTGCCCTAGATTCTTTTGAGTCACTGAATTGTCCAATTTTACATATCCCTTCTTAATGGACTTTGTTTTAGCACTGAAAGCCTCCTTAATAAGTCTTTGATTTGTTATAATTTGTGTTTAAGACTGCGTAAGAGGATGGTGTCAGCAAGAGAGTAAATCAAAAACTTAGTAATTTCTTTCTTCTCATTCTGTTGAGTTTGCAGCTACAGTTACAATTCATTACATTGAAAATCATAATTTGATTTAAAAATCCAGATATAAAAAGGGAAGACTCTCAAACCAATCAAGTATGAACACTCAGTTATCTTGAGGCTAATGGGTCATTAACTGTAAGGGTCAATGTTTTTTGTCTAAAATGAAAGCAATGCTTTATTTTTTTCCCCCTGTAATCTGCCCTTTGCCAATCTGCCTCTACTGTACAAAAACACTGCATCTCAATGGTGTTATATATCTAGGAAACAGGTATTTTATTTTATTCTTGTAGCTAACCCATGTAAGAAATGCAGATACAGACAACATAAGCATTCATCTTTAAAATATATGCCAAAAGAAATCCTGGGCTACAGAGGATCTAAAATTGCAGGAGACAGAGAGATTTTCTCTCACTATATTCTTTAAGGAAAATATCAAATTGGACACTTTTTTTTTTTCTCTGTCTCTACCTTTTATTGGCAGAAAGGAGAAGGATACTGGCAGACAGAAGGTTACGGAACATTTTTAATGCTTCCTCTTTAGCTCACTGTAAAGCTGGTGAGTGAGTAAATCCCTGCTGGATGATTTCACAGCTCAGCATGACCATCATGTAGGAAGGCAGAGAAAGTGCTTTTGCCTTTTTTTTTTTTTTTTTTTTTTNTTTTTTTTTTTTTTTAATGCTATAGGCAGAGATCCAAAAAAGCAAAAGGATTTCGAGTGGCTAAGCACATGGAGGGATCACCAGCTGATAATTAAAATACTGAATGTCACTGAGGCAATGGGTGTACAAGAACAGTAACTAAATTCCCTACATGGGAAAGAGAACTAAGTTTCTGACTCTTTGTTAAAGAAATGGTGAGCTACTATGTGACTTTATTGTGGTGATTTAGACATCATTTAGCTTGCCTAACTAAAGGTTTGTGCAGATCCCACAGGATTCCAGCATTATTTTTGTTTTGCCTTGATATTGCCCCTAGAGATTTACATACTGAAATTTTAATTCAGCTATATTTTTACTTAAGCTTGAACTTTAATGCATAAAATCATAACTTCAAGATAGGAGTCAGTGGTTTTATTCAGCTGACCTGAAATTAAGTCAGACAAACCAATTCTGGAAGGTTTACAACATGTTTATCCAACATAATCTCGATTAAATCTGTTCAGCAAAGACAACTGATATTTTCTTGACCGGAAATTCTAGTACACGACTTCACAATGATCCTGCTGCACATGCATAGAAGGTCTGAATCAGGATATGTTGTATTAATTCTATAATGGGCAGACGTGATTTTATATATATTCAGAAAATCCCAAGCATTAGATTTATTGCATGTGCAGATTGATTCCACTCTTCATGAAGAGTGAAATGTCTGGTATAGATCTAACTTGAAGTTCTTCTTAATAGGCTGGATGAAATTTTATTATCTAGGATTTATGTAAAGAAATTTTTTATAAGTATTTTCAGATTGCTAATTGAAATAATTTTTATTTTGAAGAATGCTGCTATATTTCAGCCATACCAATCTTTTAATATTTGCTGGTATTTAAGAGACTTTTACATTCACTTTGAGATACAAAACTTTCCCATTATCAGACATATATCTTCTGATTAGCATTTAATTCTCTTTCTCGCTGTGTTACAGATCATGACAGAATAGTGAAAGTAATATGAAAAGCAGTTCTGCATATATTTTCCATAAAGAGATACTCATCGGAGATTCTGAATAATTCAAGACTAATAGAAGGTTGCTTGAGTCTTGACAAGAACTAGTTATCTTTCCTCCTGAAAAGGGAGTAAAACAAGAACAGGATAGTAGCAATGTAGAAAAATAGAGTCCTAGTCCCTAAGTGTATCCATAAACTAGGTCATCCATTACTGGGTATCTGAACTTTTGTAATATTACTTGCTGACACATCCAGGGTAGCATGAATTTTATCTTATGTTAGTTGTCTACCAGACAGCTGAGCTAGTCACCCTGGGCTCTCTTTATAGTCAATGGAGAAAAAGAGGCACTATTTAGGGAGAAATCCACCTGACCTATTTCTGACACCTACTTTAGGATGAAATGAATCGTGCCGTAGAAGTGCTTATTTCTCTTCACTGAGCAAAGAAGGAGCACAGAAAGACTAGCTCACCTGTAGAGACATATATTGAAGAGGTCTGAGAGGAGCCTTATCATTTCATTCTGGTCCTTACTTTAATCAGTAAATGACTAGTTTTACAAAAGAGAATGAGCTTTCAAAACATGATTGAAAGCCTTGTTCTTCAGAATATTCTGCTAACAGATGCCATATGCAATACTCAGTAAGAACAATGATTTCAGCTAGATGGAATGGAAAATGAACCTGAAACCAAATGGTTTCCTACACCCCGGAGATTCACTCTGATTATGAGGTTTTGAACTAAACAGAAATGACATCAAACACTCCCACATCCTTCTTTAGCCTTTACTTTCCCTGAGCACACCACAGCCCTGGTTTTGCTCTAATGAAATACCTGATCGAAAATATATTGAATATATTTTTTAAACAAAAAATAATATTAATGTAGCATGAACTACATATTAGTACCTATTTTTGCTTTCCTTATTTCTGGAGTAATTTGACAGATTCAACTTAAATTTGTAAATTGCTTTGAATGTTTCATACTAGAGATTTAAAAAACAGAGAAAGTTTTATAATTTATTCCCTAGTAGTAATTTTGTTGTATCTTCACTGAAAAGGTTTTTTCTCTTCTTCTGAGAAAAACCCCAAACTCAAACTTTCAACAAGCACAATAACACTTGGTAGCACTAATTCTTCATTTTTTTACCTTCCCTTAAAAAAAGAAGATTCACTTGTCTTATAAATATTTTTTAATTGCCATTATTAATGTTTTTTCTTAAGCCTTCCCTTATTTTATAATGGGTAAATGAGAAAAATGTTGCTTTTTATAAACTTCTTGAACTTTCTTTTTCTTTATTTTCTTACTATCTTTTAATATTTATCTATTGATGACTCACTGCTTGACCTATTCTAATATTCAAAAGGCAATCCCTCAATCCTTTAGGTATTGTACTGTAGCTGTTACACTGGAAAGCAAATTTCAAGGTATATAATTGAAATCTATAGGGATTCTATGTGCAAAATAACAGCTAAATGATCATTGATATTTTGTAAATTAATCCTCTGAATAATTGATAGTCATTATACTCTTAGTAAATTTTTCATGCTCTGTGCATGCACTTTAGGAGCTGCACTAGAAATGACACAAGAACTCTGGCTACTGGTAACAGATAGAAGCTGATTTTGAGTTTCTAATTACTTTAAGTATGATTAAAAGAACTAAATGGTTGGACCACTCAGGTATTTTAAATGCACATAGTTTTCCTATATGAATTTAAAGAAAAAAATCATTCAATTTCATTCTTGAACATACTTGCTTTTTTTAGTATTTTTTTGCACATGCATATTCACTCCAGCAATTACAGTTCAGTCAAATATTTGTAGCAGGATGTGGAGCTGGTAATTATTTGAATATGCTTATTTTCCAGACAACACACATATTCATAACCAGAGTTACCAGTAGAGTAGAGTTATGCTTCATATAAGCAGACAAAATAATAAAGAAGACATAATGTAAAAAAACCCCTGAATTATTCTTAATATATGACAAATTTGCTATAGAGATTTCAGAGCTATGTATTTTTCAACTATGCTAACAGGGTAAACAGTATTTTTGCACTGATAGAGATAGAAAATAGCACTTACTTAGCAAAAAAAAATCCGTTTCATTATTTGTAAACAACCATAAGTTTAGAAACAATTTTTTTCTCTTATCACATGTTGTGTCAGATTTCATTTCAAAATTTAGATCCCTAAAATTATTTTTGTAGATATAGGGAAGACAAAGGTACTGATATTAAGTCTTCATTGACTATGTTGGCTACATCACCATTGAATATAAAGAAAGATTAGATACCTAATTCATATATAAACAACTATGTTCAGCCATCAATGTCAAAGGCTCTACATCTTGGAGCTGAATGTTTTTCCTTAATACATGGATGTTTAGGTTGTACTAAATTGTACCCCTCCTCTCTTTCTTTTCAAATGCTAGCTCATGATAATAATCTGGAATGTGGCTGACCCACCTGTAGTTCCCTGGATCCTCCTTCTTGACCCTCTGGAAGACAGGAGGGACACTTGCTTTTTTCTAGTCTTCTGAAACCAGCTGATTATGTCACCATGTTGCCATTACTTTCTATGGATAACCGCTCATTGTGATATCAGCTGTCTGACGGCAGTTCCTTCTGTGCTGTGGGTACATGCTACCAAATCCCATAGATCTGTATGTGTCCAGTTTCTTGAAAAGGTAAAAATTCCCAAGGTCAGACTTTTCTGCAGGTCCCAGGAACCAAGGATCATTGAAAGCCAGTCCTAAAAATAAAGACCATGGTAAAGAAGGCATTGAATATCTCAGCATTTTCCATGTCCTTTCTTGCCATGCACTCTGCACCACTTAGTAACAAACTCATTTTCTAGGTCTTACTTGTGCTGCTGATGTACCTGTAGGAGCCGATTTTTGATCTTCATGGCCCTTGCCAGATGCAGATCCAAGTGAGATTTGTTGTATCTGGTATATCAGTAGCACAAGTAAGACTTATCCTGGGCTGCACAACCTTCCCAATAGGACAGGGAACTTGTGTTAGGAATCATTACAACAAGGCTTCTTTCTTGGACTGTGCCATCTTTCCCAAAGAATAGAAAATTAATGAAATTCATAAAATTTCATATATGCATGTGATTGAAATGTTTTTGTGTCTGAGTCCCTCTCTCTCTGCACTGTTATTTGCCCTTAAATTGCAACACCTTTGTAACATCATTGCCTGCATTTCTTTGTAGAAGGAACAAGAAGGGTACAAATATTTTTGGAACATTTTTCAGCATTTTAGACCATACATAGCATGAGTGATGTTCCAAACATGGCTATTTCATGGACTGTATAATAAGGTGCTAACAATTATCCCTAGTCTTGAACTGTCTGGTTTATATCTACATATGCTACATAGAAATATTGTGTGCCTAAGGCTTCATTCACCTGCTCATGTTAGCTGGCATTTGTCATTACCTGCAGGCAATTGAATTGAGCCCCAGATGCCAGAAAAAAATAACACAAGATAAACTTATTAGGAAGTAATGAGATAAAAAAATTATTTAAAAGTAAAAATCTTTCAAAATAAAAAAAAGCTTCAGTATCTGTTTTACCAGGTCCTCATTACTTCATTTTGGTAAATGCAAGCCCATTTTTAATCTAAAAAAGGATTGGGAATTTTTGATCTTTGAATTTTGATTTTGTTTACTAAATCTAAGCATTGAAGTAGAATGTTGACTGCTACTATGTAGTGATGGTTATGTTCACTTTCTTTGTGTTGAGGATGAGACCTTGAAACTCAGAAGAAGGTCTCTGTGACTACAGAATTGAAAAATATATAACAAAGATCTGACAATAATATAATATATCAGTTGAGTTACTGGTCAAGCATATGTATGGCCCCTTAAATGTACTATATTTGCAGGACTGCTATAAGCACATAGATTGTTTTATATTTAAATGGAACAATTATTTTGTTTCATTTAATTTCACTTTTGGTAGAAATAAATACTCCTTTTTTGAATCTACAGCAATAAAGTCATATGTTAAGAACTTCTTTATTTTCATGTTTCCTATTCCTTATNGTTTCCTATTCCTTATTTAGACTGGTTTTGCATTGTTTTATTACTTTTCCCCCCTCAGTTCTGTCTGAAAAGAAATAAGATTTGGAATCTCTAGCCTGTGGAGAAGACTAGATCTGTGCAAGAATTGAAGTAATATTGAGCTGTTTAATATGTATTTCACAATAGAGATTAGTATACTTTTTATGACATGCACTGGACAAGGACTAGAAAGTAGCCTGTATGAGCTGTTCATAGTACTAATTGTGATTTATAAGCCAATTAAAGGGGAGAGAGAATTGCTATTCAACCTTAGTATTTTATTAAAATGATAGGATAGCCTCTAAACTTTAATAGAAG
>WEIT01034268.1:0-12011 GCA_013389985.1 Dryoscopus gambensis | reverse complement strand
AATTATTCTTTACTAGCTTTGTAATACTCTGATCATAGAGAAAGAGGACCTAATCTTGTTGGGTAAAAACAGAAGCTTCTTTTCTAAGATAACTACGTAGTTTATTTGTGTTAAACACCTTTGGTGCGCTCCCTTATGCCAATAACACAGACCAGGCAGAAATCAGCTAAATTTATCATACAATGATAATATCAGAGATTTAACTCACAAAGGCTTTGGTTGTCTCTGCGAGAGTTTCAAACCAAATTCTGCAATCTAATGCATGTGGTTAAAATCAATCTTGTAAGTTCTTTAAAACACTGTGTAGAGTATACAATAAATGTAATGCAGAATAGGCTTCAGGAAACCAACAGATCTAGCATTTCACAGAAAGAGACTGGAGAAATAGATTACAAATTGTCTAAGATATAAGCCTGTCATACAGACTGAAGAATTGATAAAGGATTACAAACACAAAGAAAGACAGAAAAGATAATAAGCTGGGGAAGGTAATTCTTGTCCTAATGTTAGATCCACTCTTCGCTTTTTTGTTAGGACTGAAGTTCAGCAAGACTCTGAAATAGATTATTAACTCCAAGCAAATGAATTATCTAGTTTAAATCTGTGGAACTGCTTACATGACTGAACACGTTTAAATATTTTTCTTAATTCAGATTTGAGATTTTTTACTTATGACACTGGAAAGTCCTTCAAAAATCAAAAAGCAGCAATGAAAAGTAGAAAGGTTTTTAAAAGCTACCTAGAAAAAGTCTTCAACTTTAGAAAAAGCAGTTATCATATGGGGGAAAAAAAAACCTTCAAGAACACAGAAAGAAAGGTAGAAGACAAGGTAATTCCTCTATCCTCACTGATATACACAAGAAAATCACCCCACCTTGTGCAATGCACTGTACGCTGAATTTCAGATATCAGCATTAATGAAGAAGAGACATTACTAGCCTCATTTCTTCTGCATAAAAGACTAACTATTCTGAGCTAAGGAGATAAATTTGAAATACTTGTGAAGAAGGAAACAGGACAATATCTTAGGATCAGTACTGTAAGTCTTGCCGACTTACTAGCACTGTGAAAACTAGGATTATGTTGGGTTTGCTTTTTTTGTCCATTTTAATTGCTTTCTGCTTTTATGATGTAGATGTACCCTGAAAGCTCATGATACAATGTGAAATAGGAAGATGATGACAAAGATACACCTCTCTTCATATTTGTCAAAAAAATGATGGAATAGCCAGATAAATCAAATTTTTAAAAATCTGAAAGATCTTGGAGACATTCAGAACAATTAGGGACAAGTATAAATTTCTTAAATTAATCTTCTAAGAACATACTTTTGTCATTATTTCCATATGCTTGCTAGGTTACCCACTCAGGAAATTCACTAGCTAGAAGCTTTTATATATTGTCTGCTTTTTACAAAACAAAACAAAGTTCCTAAATATGCAGAAATAAAAAGTAGGAAAAGACAACAATAATGCTTTATTGATGAAAGCACTTTCTTATGATGGAGTAGGGCATAAGGTGATAATTTAGTGTTCCAGCACAGATTTACTGGATAATGGCCAAATATTTCAAAGCAAACACAGCTGTAATGTTTATGTTAAAAACAACAGGCTAGGGTGGCAGTCAATCAGACATTCTGTATCCCTCAAGTACTGACGATAAATTGTTTCTTTTCATACAATAGAAAGATTGCTAAAGTGTAACATGGCAGAAACCTTTGTGAAAATGCTGTCCTCCTTATAGGAATGATTTCTTACTTGCGTTTTTAACTACCTCCTAAAGACAATCCCATTCACCCGCATCACTTAATGATTTTAACAGAATTGGAAATGAAACTGAGAAATATTACTACAAATAATGCTGCTGCTGTTAATGTCCAAATCCATAAAAATGGAGAGAAATTTTAATTCTTTATATCTTCAGGACCATTTTGAATCTTTTTTACAAACCTGTACTGGAAGTGTGTATGTTATACAGATAAACAGCGCATGAGTATAATTAAAATCTGCTCTAAACAACGGAGCAGAAACTTGCCTTTAAATGGGAGACTTTATCAAAGTGAGAATTGTGGAGTTTGATTTCACAAAATTGAATACAGCAAACAAATGTTCTCTTTTTATTCTCTATGGTAACATGTGACACATCAACTTCATCTGCTGTAGTACAAATTTACTGGAACATACAAAGTCAAAAATTACTCAGTGGCCCACCTAAAAAAACCAAAAAAAATCTTACTATGATGTTTATACATTTACTTTATGTCTCTACTACATTTAAGATATGCCTCTCTGTAAATGTTTAAATAAAGAGTCCTAAGGCTTCCAGTTTCCTTATCAAACCCCAGAAAATTTAATAGTGTATACAATCTTGAAAATGCTACAGATTACAGAAAATTATACAGAGTTTATATTTTTCATTTTTAGATTCATTATCAACAGTGCTAAATCTAGATGTATTTTAACAACTGGAAAGTTAAAAACACAGACTTGGTGGTTTTTAATTGACATATACTGATGCAAGAGAATCCAATGATCATTTCTTTCAAGCCTTTTGAAGCTGCTATCTATTAGTTGCTCACACAGGACAAGTATAAATATTTCCCAGATCAGATAAAAAAAAGTGAAAGAAAAGTCAAGAATTTTAAAAAACAAACAAATCCCAACCCTTAATCCAAAGAATAAATCCATAACATCCACGTAATTTTCTAGAAAACAACAGCATAGGTTTGAATTGTTAAACTGAGTCTTACAAGTTGCAACCCTGATCAACTCAAGTTTTAACCCATTTTTATAAAAATAAATTTTTAAAGAAATATGCTTAGATTGCATGAGATTCTCATATTCTGCAAAATTAAGCATAAATGCTGTATTAAAAAACCCCACCAATGAAATATATATTGCATTCCTCTATAAGGAAAATTAAATTTGTCTATAAATACATGGGTGTTTCATTTAGGTACTTTATTCCTGTGTGTATGCATTAATGTACATGTAATATAGGCATGAACAAAAAGCATAAAAATATATTATATTCAAACGAGTCATTTTAGCAATTCTATCCCTGGGAAAACACATATAAGTGTATGAAATTAATATGGTCACCATATATACATATGTATTTATATGTACCACCAGGATACATATAAGGGGAGCTGGAATTCATCTGAGGGAATTTTGAAATCCAGTCTCCTGGTTTTTATCCCAAATATTTATTTCATTTGGGCCTACGTGATAGGAAAGCCTTCCTGTTTTATATTCATGTATGTTTTTGATAAACATAAAGCTAAAATAATTCAGTGGTAAATTAGGCCTTGTAAAACTGTATAGAAAGATGTCCAACAAGTAGTTTCATGCCACTTTTCTTGATTTATGTTACAGATGTGTTTGTATTAAAAGACAAAAAAGCTGAATTCTTTAACATTTTAGTATGAAAAAATATGTGCATAAACTAATGTGTGGGTTTTTTTGTGATTGAACTTTATACACCATGTTCCATTTTGACTGAAACAGTGAAATAACTAGCATGTTGCCTCTCTGAAGCCGAAAGCAATTTCCTTTTCTAATTTTAGTTATGCAAAGCCTATGGGCATCATCAGCATTTAGTAATTAGTTTTATAATTACTGCTGTTTTGCTCACTGTCATTCAATTTTTCTTACAACATGGTCTGGGATTGAAACATCCCACATCCACAGCTGTGTAAATTGCCATCCATTTATAAGACAAAAAAAGTAACATTCAACATATATCATTATTCAGTCAAGAATGTGTTATTGGTACTTAGGTGATGCTTTGAGTACATAAGCTGCACAGTAAAATACAATGAAAAATATATTTAAAACACTTAATAAATGCTACATAAGACAGGAAAGTCTGGAAAATCTAAATTGGAAACAAAAGAATTTCCATTAAATGATATTTCAGATTATTACTGATACTAATATCTGTTCCAAACATGTAAAAAATCTGTTTTTGTTTAAAGACATACACTGAGCTGAAAAACAGTTGAATTCAGAGTTGCTAATAGTGTAGTTTGATCATTATTGATACAAGAATTGGTAGACTGGTAACTAAACACAAAGTCATCTAATCAAGAATTACCTATCTTATATTTAGATATTACCTATAATATATTTAGATATTATACTCCAAAATATTTGACATCATCGACCAGTTAATTTTATGAATCCTAAAAATAAAAATGGGTTTCAGTATGATATATCTGCTTAAACCCAGCAATTTTTCTTAAAGAGGTTATACCCCAGCAAAATTAGAGAGGGACTAGAATTATGTTACTGTTTTAAAAATATAACGTTCTAAAATTTATACTTCTTTAAATTTATAATTTGAAATATTATATCAATTATGATTTTTTAAAGACTAGAAATGTAACATTCAAAGAACAATGAAAAGTCTATATTTTCTCCTTGAAGAGAACATAATTTCTTTAGTGAGAAAGAAGCACTCTATTCTCTAGAACATGTATAGTTTACAAAAAATGATCATGGAGAGAAGGAAGTCCCACAAAATGTTCTGCCAGTGTCAGTCAGCTACCACGGATGCCAACCTTCTAGAGCAGAGCTGTGCTCTGAGGGGAACCCTCTTCCCTCAGCAAGGGTGAGACCAGTAAGCACCAGCACGAACAGGACATCAGCAATGGGATAGCTCATAGTTGCCATTCCTTCCTTCCTTCCTACCAGAAAGCAGAGTAATACAGTTTTTTTAATCTTATCCCCTATCCTTTGTCAAGCTTAGCTAGGAGAAAACAGCTGCTAATAAACACAAAGGGCTAGACTTGTGCTCTGCCTGGTGAAGGGATAGAGCAGATATGCTGCTACAGAGGAAAAATTTAGGCTGATTGCCTTCAAGGATTTTTGCAGCAGTGTCCATTATTTTATGTTTTGGGACACAGCTAAAGTCTTACTTCTTTTTTTCAAGAGAGAAAAATAATTCTAAACAGTTTTTGCTACTTTTTTAGTGTAAAAAAATCCCATTTAGAATACTTCTCATGGAATATACAGCATTCAGTATGACCCAAGTCAGAAAATTCAGTTTTCCAAAGAGCAAAAATTTTAGGCCCTTCAACAAACTCTCATAAAAATCAACCAAACTCTTTGTCTCCAGTTACCTACAGAGTATGAGAAGAGATCCTCAGAGTCATGACTCAGGCAACCACCATAGTGGATACTTAATGCTCCTGCAGAACATACCAACTGTTCTTACCCTACAGATTAACAGTCACAGCCCACTCCACACCCCATCCCTCAGATCATCTGGAGCCCACAAATTGCCATCACGGGCCTCTCAACCTTATCTGTGCTACGGGCAGGTGGTGGGATGCCCCTACACAGGATTACCAGCTCAGCTCTTCCACAAACACAGCCCAAAGCTCTCTGAGGGCTGCACACCCACCAAAGCCCAGCTTCACCAGCTGCAGTCCAGCAGAACCACAGTCTCTCTAAAGGCCATACAATGGCAAGGGTGTCTGTTCCCAAGGATACAGGTCAGTCAGGAAATCTCTGACACAAGCATGACGTGTGCCTTTGAAAGACTGATGCCTACACACCCATACCAATAACTGGCTTTCATCTTTTTAGAATATTTTTCTCTTTGTTTTGGAGCCTTTGGGATTTTTTTCTTTTATATTTTTTTCCTTTGTGTATGGGCAAATATAATTACCACCTCTGTTTCCCTTCATTCCTTAAGAAAACCCAGAATGCACATAATTTTTGAGTAGAAGAAATACTTTCCATTTTTGAACCTCTGAAAAAAGCCAGTTGGGGGACTATCTGGTTATGTGTAATTAGATCATTCTTTCAGGGAAAAACAAAATAAAACAAAAAACCCCCAACCCAGCAATCCAAACACAAAATCTGTGAAATGAAGATTCATGTACTTGGGCTTCAGAGGTTTTGGCCTTCATTACCAAAACACATAGATCCACATACAAAGCTTTTTCATCGCTGAAATACGCAACAACACTTTTATTGAAACTGCAGGAAACACACCTGAATAAAACCCAGTTATTTCTAACAGAACTGAAGTACTGTTTACATTGATACACCATTCAAGCTAGATGAAAAGCATGTCCTAATCTATGTCTTCCACTTATTTGAATTACATGCTACACACTATTTAAAAAAAAAAAAAAAAAGCTGCAAAATACTCTTCACGTGTTATTCAGGATAACTATTACTAACATACAGGAATATCATTACAAAAAGATATTTTAGAAGCTGTAGTTACTGATTGACTAGAGTCTATTTAGATGCCTTTTTACATGTGAGGAGACAGTTTTGTGGTAAAAAGCTGAGAGAGGAAGTTGAGCTATCCCTCCTGCACTAAAAACGTGGAGAGCTGCTTTGGGAATTCTGCCTGAAAGTACCCTCTTCACTTCAGATGGATCCAGTAAAACAGTGCAAAGGGGGAATAGACAATTCAATAGTAAAGAAATACTGTCTGATGGATAGAGCAGATAAAATAAGTTATTAGCTGTAGCACTCTTTTTTGCTAGCTTTTGAATACACTCTGCAATAACATGTGCAAAGTATTTTGAGAGCTTCAAATTACAATTCTCATACAAATGTGAAGAAGTAATATTGTACATTCGAGAAACCTCTTCATTCATAAAATACTCCTGACCATATGTCTGTAAACTAATAGCAATCACCAAAATGGCAGGAAACGTGGCACAAAAAATTGTGAAAAATAACGTAACAGAGATCTGATACCTCTTCGGGGAGAAGTTTCAGGGGAAAACACTCCAATGTCAGCAACATTCAGTGGCTATCAGAAATTTATTTCTTCTCATTTTGTCATTATCTATTAATCCCAACTATACTGACAGTAAAAGGCTAAAAAGGGCATAAATTAAGATTATTGTCAATCATTACATACAGAAAAATAATTAACTCAGTATGTTTATTTATCTATTTTTTGCTAGTTGATTAAATGAATGATTGATGACAGGTTCCTTGGGTTTTTTCTCTCATTTTGTCAGTATAAATGATCAGCATGAACCTAAACGGAGACATTAAAATGAAATTCTTAGAAGCACAAAATATACAGCAGACAGATCCGGATTATTTCAACTTTCTTGTTACTCTATTGTAACTTAGTAAAATGCATTTATATATACACAAAGAACTCCATTAATAGCAGAAATAAATAAAGCAGAAGCAACCTTACTTTCCTCTCAAATATTACATATTAATATTCAGGCTTCCCTTTTAAAAAATAGTCTTTTGATAATTTTGTAGAGAAATTGTGCAAATGAATACACTTATGCTATTTATCCTCAGATAAATATACAATTTATCATTGGATAACTCATAGCTAAGAGTGTGTGCAAAGATGTCAAAGGATTCTTAAATGCTGACTAGTGTTCTGAATAACACTACCCTAGTATAAAGCTTTGGGGAAAATACGAGGGAAAATGTGGGCACAGTCAGTTGAAAAACTGTCCTTTGGGTAACGTGAGAGATGAGGGAAGAAAGCGAGCTAGAGAGCTAGCGGTCTCTTGTCTGCCTGTAAGAGTACATTCAAGTCCTCCCAGCAGAGAAATGGTTAGTTAGCCCACTACATATGCAAGGATTTCTTTTCTTACTCACTTCACAAACAAGAGAAGCAAGACCTAAGTTCTGAAATCACTCCAAATTTTTGAGGACAGATGAAATCCCAGGACTCTGAAGTGAGGACTGAAGCACAGTTTCCCCTGAGCTGACCAAAAATTGCTGGCTGGGTTAGGAAAGTTAACTGAGTACAACTGTATTTTTGAAAGTTAAAGGAATTGACCCAGCAGTCTGAGGAGACTGCTTTTATATGGGATTAAAAGGAAAGTAAAATATCTTTCTCCCTGAGCGATTCACAGTGGTAAACGGTTGAGAGCTTGAAACCCTTGTCTGTTACTTACAGAATTTTCTGTTGAGAACACAACTGTAGGAAGTCACTGGCAAAATCTGTGGCTTTCTTTCAACTTCTGAAGAAACTATCTGACTCTGAAGCAGCCATTTTTTTTGTTGAAGACATGTCTCATCTCTTTTCACTACTTGGAAATACTAGAGACAGCTGAGCTCAAATCATGCAGATAGTCTGAGTTCACGTAACTAATTTTGAAGCAGGGGAAATCTGAATTCAGGGGGAATTATTTTCTTCCTATTACCATACAAATTCTGGCTTCAGTTAATATGCTCTCTTAGAAAGTCAGTTTTCCTCACAGATCCCTATTTTTTGTGCACAACAGTATTAGGATTGTAGAGGTGATTTTGAGGCAAGTCTGGGTTGAAAGGAACCAGTTGTGTATGCTTAGGAAGGATCTCTAAGCTCACTCATTTTGGCTGTGCTGTGCTTTCCCTTGTCCAGGTATGAAATTGATACCCAACATGACAATGCAACTTGTCTGATTAAGACAGATATCAGACTGCAAGGCGTCGTGAGGAACTTTCCAGACCACTCTGAACAGACTTTTTTTTTCCAGAACTCTGAATTACGTGGGTAAGATGATATTGGACTTGTACTATCCTGGCCCATTCAATACCATAACTATGAAAGCCACTTGCCCCAGAAGATTACTTCCCCAGTCTCACCTCGTGGTGCCTGTTCTCTATGTTCAGTTCTTTCTATCACAACCTATTCCTACTAAAAGAATTATGCCATTGAAACAAAATATGAAATCAAGAGTAAACTTCAGCATTCACAATTATTCATGAGAATTCACCTCTTGACATTGTTCAGTACTTATCAGCAAAAGGAAAGCAGAACCACATCACAATGAGACAGACGTTCATGTTAATTCCCGAAGTAAAAAAACCCGCCAAGATGTCATGTCTAAATTACATGAAAATGTATATCAAATATATGTCACTGGGTTAAACCAAAGAATATCACATTGGAATAGCTATTGCAAGTTTAACTTAAGGTTTTTATGACACTGTTGCCGAAGTATTGTGTTCAGCTGTGGTTTTCTCCATTCTCAAAATATGTTAGAAAATTGGATAGGACTCAAGTAAGAGCTCCAAGAGTGATTAGACTTCTAGAAGTCATTCCCTATAGTGAAAGACTAAGAAAGCTCAATTTATTTAGTTACTGAAAAGAAGGTTAAGAGGATCACAATACCTACATGTGGAAGAGATTTCTGACAGTAGGCAGCTCATTAATCTAGCAAAAAAGGCATAACAAGATCCAGTGTTTGGATGCTGAAGCCGAAATAAGGCTACAAATGAGGCAGACTTTTTCACAGTGACAGTAATTAACTGTTGGAACAATCTGCCCAGGGATGTAGTTGATTCTTTATCATTTAAATGCTTTACATCAACATTAGATACTTTCCAAAGAGATAAGCCTGTGTCTCAAACAGATGCAGAAAATACTGGATGAGGCTCTGTCTCGGGTCTGCAAGAAGTCAGCCTGGATGCTTATCAGAGCTGCTCGAAATTGTACCTCAGCAAAACAGTTCTACAAGAGCTCTGCACTTCCAGGACCAATCACCTCATGGCCATCATGTCTATTCTTTGTGTGCAGTTCAGTTCAGACCGAACAGACACTGTCTCCAAAATTCACCTCCCTGTTTGACAGGTAAAATGAGAATCCTCTCAATGCAGATATAGACATCATCACAGATCACCCCATGCCACATTCACTGTCTGGCATAATCACTACTGGACACCAAACTACACCAAAACTGCCGATAAGTACATAGTGTAAAGCTGTTTGAGCACTGACTTTTCCAGATGCTTCTACCCAAGGAACATCTGTTGGGCTGACTCCAAGCTAGTGATGAGTGAGTAAATACATAGCAAATGGCTTTTCATAGCTGCCTGTATGTAAAATACAATTCCTTTGTGTCTAATGAGTTTGTTGGTGAATCAAGAAGCTCCACGGGGATGTTGAAGAAAGGAACTAAAGCCAAATGTATGATTAAGTTAGGTGAGCCACTAATTTTCCTCTTAGCTCCTTAGTAATATTCATAAAAGGAAACTTGCCCTTTAAATCTTCAGGATACTATGTTGGAGCAAAAGAATAGCAGAGAAAAAACAAACAGAGAGATAGAAAGTACAAAGAGCAGGACAAGAAGAGTAAATAACAACACTGGTACACAAAATAAGCAGAAACAGCTGATATATAGAGGTAAAGAGAAAATGGTGGTTTAAAGTATTAAATAGACGAAAAAAAATTTACCTTCAGAAGAACAAAATTAAACACCCCATTTATTCACTCCTAGGAAGATATTGAAAGAACCATCTAAAATTTAAATAATAATAAAAAAAAACCTATGCACTTGGAATGTTGTAGGAGGCCGGAAGTCCACAGAAAATAAATCACACCTGGACTTGCCATATAATATACTTGCCACAGGCTTTTTAAGATTTTTTTAGAATACCTGGTTATTATATGTTTTTCTTTTGACACTTAAAAGATTGGCAATGGACTATAAAACCTTTAAAAATTACAAAAGGGAGGGTTTTTTTATTATAAGATACACCAAATTAAGACAATATAACTCAGAGATTCAATATAAAATGGATTAGCAAAATTCCTCCAATTTGATTTCTTCATTATCTACTCTGAGTGCAAGTTTTCATGTTATTCTGAAAAATTTCTCCTCACAGACACGGGTTAAATTTCTAAATGGGTTAAATTTCCTTTCATTAAATATAGCATTCTTGCAAAGGACATGAAGATAGTTCTATTGCTTAAGAACTGGACTCTTGGCCCTAGGACATGGGAAGAGGGCTCTGCTCCCTGCTCTTACACACACTTCTCATGGGATATTGAAAAAGTCACTCTTGGCTTTGCAAATGTGCTCAGCAGCTGCTTCTTATGATCAGATTACCAAAGTGCTGAAATCTTTTGAAAATCTGGCTATTTATTTTGTTGCTGAATAGGATCAGAGATCTTTTGAAATCTGGCTCCAGTTGGAGTGCTGTGCTCCTTTGAAAAGCTAGCCCCAAATCTGTGTATGCCTCAATTTCTCTATTAGCATTATCAGCACTGTTCTGCATCAAGAGGATGAGAAACAGCTCGCGTACACAGTAATTCAAATTTCAAAGGGGATATATAGATGTACAGTGGCTCTTATAATTGTAGAAATACAATATGTACTTATAAAAGAAAATAAAAAAGGAGTTCCTGATTTTCCTAACCTTTGCACAAATGATTTTCTTTAAGATCTAAAGTGAGGTAATGTTGACAATGTTATTCCACTTGCTATAGGTAAAGTTTGGGAATTGTCTATGTGTATTAAAATGTGAGCAAAGATAATTCTCTGTCTTCCTTTTATGATTATAAATATGCATTTAACTACTTTACAGACGATGAAATAAGACACAGAATTTTGCATGTAGTACCATCCTATGCAAAGAAAAGCAAAACCAATTTTTATAGGATACAAGTAGCATTCAAAGTGACAACACACATGCTTAGGCAGATGCACTCAGCTAACTCTGTGAGTAAGAGTTATAGGGAATGATGAGCTCAAGCACTGAAATTAAGGTAAGAATTTTCTAGCAGCTTCATTCAGGTGGACAACACTGGCACAGCTGGTATTTACCTATTTTGTTAGGCATTTGCCCTTCTTTCCTTCCATAGTAACAGAAAGTGCAGTATGACTAAAACCTTTGAAATTTAAAATAAAAATATTCACTTTGGCTTAAAAGCTAGCAAATAAACAGAAAATTGTGTTTCTTAACGGAGCTTGATGTTTTAAAACAACACAAGTTCCCCAGCTGTGTAGTGATTCTTATTTTGCTCGTGATCTTGGGTAGATATAGAGGCTTACATGTTCTCTAAATTGTAAGCTCTTTATGAAGGGTGTTCTTTAATTACTGACAGCTAATGAAAACAGTTTTTCCTGATCTCTCTAATGTCCTGGGAAAGTCTTTACTATGGATTCATTGTATTCTACTTCATATCCCTGATTGAAACGGGAGACCACAAGAGCATAGGGATTTGGTGGAAACTTGATTTCCTTCCTCTGGCTTCAAAGAGAACAGTTGCAGAAATTAAGCTGCGTTGAT
>WEIT01034264.1:910-16030 GCA_013389985.1 Dryoscopus gambensis | reverse complement strand
GGAGAGGAGAAAATGGTGCATGAGTTAGTACACAAAGATGGAGTGAGGGATCTGAAGTCAGCTTGATGGAAGGATGAAGGATGGTAAGAACATCCAGTCCTCTTACATCAAGGTTAACTGTCAGCACAATGTTTGGGAAGGCCAGTAACATTTGATCTGCAGAGACTGTCATCCTTCTTCAGATTACCTAAATCCTTTACATGAATGTGTGTGTGTGTGTGTATATATATATGTATGTATGTGTATATATATATATATGTATATTTTTAGTAGGTTTTAATTTATTCCATATGTTAAAAGACTTTATTATTTCTTTATTTGAAGTATTTAGTGATAAAGAGAACATGGGGACATGAGCAAAAATTCCATTCAGATGCTACAATACAAACAGGTATTTTCTTCAATAGCTTTGCCAAGGACCAAAGGGGAGAGTGAAATCCCCCAAACAAATGCTACACTGAGTAAAATACTTCTGATATTATTTGATACAAGATAATATTTAGAAAATAACTATGCCTCAAGAAAATGTGGGCTAGAATACACAATACTTAAGGCAATGAGATTTTAAGGTTTACCTTATATGCCATGTATATTGATTAAATACCAAATATATGGTGGCCATTTCTAACCATCATTTACTGTATTGATTTGTCAGCAGTGGAACTGTAATAAAAAAAGCTATTGATTTACTGTCCTTATTTGCTTATGGGCTTTTTATTAATTTTACACATTGTTTTCTATTTCTAGATTATAATTTTTATGTGCTTCCTCCCTTTAAGACAAGCCTGATCCTCTCTGAAGTTAGAAAAGAGCAACAAATTGAGAAACAAAGGAATGAGACCGTCAGCTGCTTCCTGCTACTTCTTAAGGAGAGACAAAAGCTACGTAAAGAATGGACAGCGAGGTGAGAAATACTCCTATAAATCCACTTGAGTGGGGAAAAGTGATGTTTTAAAAAAAATTCTATATTCCCACTGTTCAAGTAGTAATTCCTTGAATGGGATAGTCCATGTTTCTGTGGGTAGGCTGCTCCCTTACTGTGCTCATACAGTGCACAGCTTGGTAGGCAGTGCTCAGAACTGAGGAGTGGTGCCACCTAAAATGCCCTCAGGTTTTCCACTTATTGCTGACAGTATGAGCAGTGCTTTTGGCTGGAATGCTCTGCTAAAACTACACTCCTCGGCTGCTTTCTTTGTGCTCCTCCCATTTCCCTGTGGTGCCCTGCTGGTGTTAACTGGGTCGTGTTGGGCGAGATGGGCATAAGTGTATGTACTGCTGGAATTCATATCATGTGACTGTTTTACTGTACCTGAGTTCTTAAAGAGAACTTGCTGTCATAGATGAGGAGATGCTGCTAACAGTGTTAAAAAGTTTTTTATGTTTCTGTTTGGAAAGGTTTATGTTACTGGTACGTAATCAGCTGAATACATTACAGAAGCACCAGATACACCATACTTTTAGTTTGTTCAGAAACAGGTGAATGAAAGAATTTCCACCATGTTCCACCTTATGTCCTTCTCTTTAGCTGCTCAATGAGTTGATGTCACCTTTTTTCACACCTATGTCTAAAAGCTATAGGTTTATACTAATTTTATCGTCTCTTACTATTTTCTTAGTTGATATTTACATAAAATATCTAGCAGTGTGTGAAATTTTTCTGCCAAACATACAGCTTTTATTTAAAACCAGGAAATGTTCCTTACTTACAATTAAATACAGTTTTTAGTCAAAAGTATTTTTAAATCAAATTTTTATTATGCAAATTTAGCATTTAACTGGCATGGTTGTTTTACCTGCACTAAATATTACAGTTAAGGGAAATCTCTTCTATTTTGTTCATATAGTTCCTGAAGACTCTGAGATTGCTTTTAAAATGTTATCTGTAGATTTTGGGTCTGACACTTGAGTATCTTTGCTGCTCCAAATAATTGTAGCAAGTGAACTTGAAACATTTTAGAAACTTTAGATAAAAATTGAACATAATTACATGTAATTATTTTACAAATTATAGGTTTTGTTTTATAAGTTTGTGTTCTTGTGAGTATGGAATGTTTGTTTGTATGCTACTCATTTAAGATTTCAGAGTAAGCTGGCTCTGAAATATTTTCCATATTATCATGTGGCGTTTACATTTTTCTTCTTGAGCAATTTAAGGGATTTTTGTGGGGGTTTAGTTGGCTTTTTTTATTTGGTTTTTTGATTGGTTGGGTTTTGGATTTTTTTTCAGAGGGGTTGTTTATTTGATTTTTTTGCCTGCCATCACCATAACGTACTAAATAATGCAGATGTTTTAGCTATGTTGGAAACAGAGGAAAACACTTAAAGCTTTTCTGTGGGACATGTGCATCTTTATTGTGAAACAGAATAGAAAGGTCCTAATAAGTGAGATACCCTTTTAGGGTTCGTTTTGTTTAACAATGACTTCCTAATATACAAAGCCATCAGAAATCATGGCAATTGTGATTAATTTAGAAGTACTGTGGGTTTCAGTGCTCCTGGCCTTGCTTGCTGCCCACAGGGAGCTCTGAGGCTGGAGCCAGGGCTGCAGTTGGTGATGTAGCCCAGCCCCTGACACAGCAAAGCTGCAGCTCTTGGGGGGCGGGAGAGGCACAAGCAGATGAAGTGCAGGCCTCTTAAAACTAAACACCTGAAAGAAGATTTCAAGAGCATTGTGCCTTGAAAGTTCTGAAAGAAAGTGTCCTTTGAGTATTAAATATCCATAATCCTTTTTCTTTCCATTTGATGTTTCCCATCCCAGTGACCTATCTGGGAGTCTCATCCATATGATCTGCATAAAGAGACTGTTACCGTACACCTCACTTGGCTCCATCAAAGCCTCAGCTCCGTGTCTGGAATGAAACACTGGCTGTGGCAGCCATGGAGCACACGGTGCTGAAAGTTATAAAACGTCCGCCGTGGTACGAGCAGGGCTGCCCATGTTTTAGAGATCAGGCTATTGTGTACTTTGGAATTACATGAGAAAAATGTGCTTGGACAGGAAATAATTAGCACTTGTCAAAGGGCAGGCAATAGGTTACAGTACTTTACTTTCAACAGGCTATCAGGGGATCAGCTAGATTAGATAATAGAATTTTTTTCCTGTGGAAGTTAAATACAGATGACTCTAATTACCTTACATTGTGCATTAGAGAGCAGATTATGAACAGTACAACTTCAAGAAATTTAGGTCAATGAAGGGAGGGCAGCTGGCAGAAAACTTCACTCTGCACTTGGTCTTTGTAGAGTTATGTAGTCATTCTGTTCTTTCTTGTGTTTTATTTGTGTTTTTAACACCTGGAATAAAAAAAAGTACATGTTGGGAACTGATGATATAAACTGATTGAACTTTTGGAAATTTAACCTTTCCCAGAGAAAGGCATATGAACTGTTCGGGTTTGTACCTACTCCCTTAAAGCATATTCTTGTATTATTTGCTGTAAGTTGTACCAGTGTTTCTGCATATTAACAGACTGAAATGAATCTTTAAGATTTTATTTCAGCTCCGCAGCCCAAAACACATGGCAGTGTGCTTAGTGTTGCACTCACCATTTCATAGACTTGTGATGCAAAGATGCCATCAGTATCTTAAGCATCTGAGCAGGTCTTCCAGGGATTCAAGTTGTTCTCTGAGTGGTAGTGATCCAAAATACTTCAGGTAGGACTCAGTGAATGTCCTCTGAGTGTTAACAGAAATGGTCCAGAGTTTCCAAAGCCCCAGATTTGTTTATACTGTGTGATAGTGCCTGATGGACAGGTTGTTATAGCTGTTAAAGAGCTGCTCTAGCCCTTTGAACTGACCCCTTCTTGACCTCTGCTTACAGAAGGTCACTGTTCAGCTTATAAAGTGAGGGAAACCTCAGTTTCTACTGTAACAAATAGAGGGTGAAGGGAACAGCTGTGGATTTTGGACTAACCATGCAAACCTGGATAGACTTTTTAGGGTCACTGTATGATAATGAAAATTGTTACCAAATTATATGGAAATTTAACAGCAATAGTGGGAAAGAGAGGGTGGAGTCTAATGCATTGGGTTTGATAAATGAAGTGTGAAGTTACCCATCTGGCTCTAGACAGCCCTCTTTTTCTCCACGAAAGGGAAACATTTAAAAATAACCATGGTACATCTAGAATCAATGACCCATACAGAGAGCTGGAATAGATCAAGATTTAATGGTGACTGTGGAAGAAATTATCATTTGAAAAGTGAGACAAAGGATGAGAAAGTACAGTTCAATATCTGCACCTGATTCATTTTTTAAAAAGGCCTTAATATTTTTCCCTGTTGATGATGTTATTGACATTTTCTATTTTACTTTTTAACTGGAACCAGAAAAATTGTTATATCACAAAGAAATGGGGAAAAAAAGTACTTGAATTTCAAGAGAGAATGTTGCACTTTCCCTGATCAGTAAGCGCCTGAGAGAACTGGGCTATAGTTAAATAAAACTGTAGCTCTTACTTCTCCTAAGAGAACTTGTATCATGTTGTAATGGCACTGTCTTTAATGTTTACATGACATACTGCACTTAATTGCTAGTGGGGTTTTGTTGTATTTTTCACAGAGATACATTAAGTACTAAACTAATTTGTCATCAATAAATCAACAAGAGATTAATTTAAGGAGTAGTGTTTAACTGCATTGAAAATATTGACTGCTAGGAAAAAATATGGTTTGTTAAACCATTACTAAAGTATGGGGTTTTTTAATCGAAAAATTTTATTAGTCCAAAATGATTTTATTATGGCACAGACTCTGATGTCCATTTTGCTATTTCCCTGAGTGAAGTTGTATCATTTCTCTTAGGGGAAATTCAACCAGCTACTGGAATATGCAGTTTTGGAGAAAGACATAATGGAATGGAAAGTTTGATAAAATTATTTATGATTGTTGAATTTTCATAGTTGTGCTACTTATCCAAATTGTGAAATCTTACCTTCTCTCTAAATCATCTAATGACAAATTGACATTGTGAAAACAGAATAAACATTTAATAATAATCTGTACCAAAGTAAACACAAAATTCTTCTGGTTCATGAGATAAACAGCAGAAAAGTGTTAATTGATTATATCTTATAAAAATCAATAACTTATAACCTTGCATCATTAAAATAACACAATAAAAATATCTCTTTCTATGGAGTCATTCTATAACCCATAATATTTTCTAGACCAGGTCACTGTATTTCTAGAATTATTATATTGCATTTTTGCATGGCAGTGGAAGAAAGAACCTCTTACTTGTGGCAAATCATATTCAGGTTTCAAGTCAGATGTGAGCTATAATTCCTCAGCATTTTTTGCCTTTGTCAAACCTTTTCTTAGATCTCACGATTTTGACAGAACAATTTAAAGGTATGTATTTTTTTTCTAGCTACAATGAGCACTTACACTGCGGAGGTAGTCTTAGCTCTCAACAGTGAAATCTGAATTTTTATATCGATATTTATATAGGAATATAAATTATAAATACCTAGTGAGAAAACTGAGTCCTAATCTGTGACAACACTCTTCAATTCTATGAGAAAAATGAAGACTCTTAGAGTGGAATCCTGAAATAGCGTGTGTGTTAAATAAGATACAAACTGGAATATTTTATATATGTTGTTTTCTGTTGTGAAGAAAAAGTTAATTTTTTCTTCTTTTGCCTAACCTCCTCATATCTTGGAATTTTAGATCATAATTAAGGGGGTTATTGAGGTAGATTTTACTCTGTTTAGCTCCAGTAGGAGAAAGTGGAGTTAATGTAAAGAAGGACTGTGTTTCCTCAGTAGCAGGGGAAATGTTGATGGGTAAGACATTAACATGGGTTTGGGAAAATCAGAGATTTTTTTACCTTTCTATCACAGACTTTGTGTATTGTCAGGAATTCATGAATACTATTTTTTAAATGAAATGTAGTAATACCAGTTGAAAGACTGGTTGACAGAAACTGAACTTTTTTTAAACTCTCGCAGACCTGGCAAGATGGTAAGTATATGAAATAATGTGAACTCTTCAGAAACTACTGCAATAGGAGCTATACCAGTTCCCAGGATTTTACAGACAAACTGCAGAGGTATCAAAATTTATCAGAGAGTGGTGGGGGAAGTATATGGGTTGTTTAAAACTTGTGGTTGTTTTGTGTAACATGAGAATGACAGATCTGTTTTTTCCATGTTGTGGAATCCCATATCCATGTTTCTGAAATTAGTAAGGATCTCCTTGCATGCAGCTGTGTGATCTCCAGTGTGTTTTTTGATAACAGTTGTCCTCTCTGGCCAGTGGGGCTCAGTAAGTTAGAAATGAGCATACACCAAAATTTTGATTCACCATTTTGCAAATCCGAGGGAGAAAAAGAGAAAATTCCATGTGGATTCTCTGACATTCATACTTTAGATGTTATGTGTGTGAATACTCCTTAAAAGAAGAAAATGAAACTCTTCAGCACCTCTTCAGTATGTAACCTAAAACAGGTTTTCAGAACATAAGTATACTTTAGACAATGTGCAGAAGGTAAATTGTGGCTTAGTAATCCTGAATACTGTATGTTAATCAAGAAGATGTTTTGAGTCAGACTGAAAACCAACCTTGCAGCTTTCAAATGAATGGAGAAAACACTGCAATGTCAATGAAGTTGTCAGGTCTCCTGCTGTAGTTATGGTTAGACATCAGCTGCCTTGATTGACCTTTGACTCCTCTCCAGTTGCTTATTGCCAGATTTCTTTTGCTGCTTGTGACCCTTCCTGTTTTCTGCCTCTGTCTTTCACCTGTGTTCCTTGTATGGAGGAGTCTTTGAAGCAGCCAAGCTTGGGATCAATAGGTGCAAGTACTCTACAGAACAATGGGAATGCAGCTTGATTAAATGCTGCTGTTTAGCTGTTCCTTTGAAACTGTCTTGACCCTTTACCCTTGCAAAGACTATATGTTTACAAGCTGTGGCTACTTAGTGAAAATCCTGCCTCTTACCTTGTGATGTCACTATATGCACAGTAAATACGGTGCAAAAAATGTTATGTGGTGCAGCAACATAAACCAAATGGTATTATAGGGCAGTCTAAGAAAAGTTGCAGAACTTCAGCTCTGTCTCTCTGTATGGGGCTTTTGTTTGTGTCAGACTCTGTCATTAAGGCACTTCGTAGGGATTGTTTACACAGAGTGTTTACTTTATCATTTTAGTTTAATGGTTCACTTCTGAAAACCATAGAGAGATGCATCATTCTATACCTGAATAAATACAAAATGAAACTTCTTTGACATTTTTCTTTTTTTATTTTTTTGTTCCTTGATTTTTTTTCTTCTTGTGCNAAGTGACACAAATTTAGTCCTTATTTATAGTGCAATTAAAGCTTCAAAAAAAAAAGTGATAAACAATTTTCCCACTCTATCAGAGATTATTAAGTGATTTATGATTTTTATGTTTGGTTTTACGTGGGCAGGCTTTTAAAGTCAGCATGGATGACATTTCCTTATTTATGTAAGCTTTCATAATTGCAGTATAAGAAAGATAGACAGTGTTGTTTTTCCAGTGGCTTGACAATGATTTGTTCACTACCACTGGGAGACCCGAATGCTGGAAATGGAGATTATTGTGTTTCCAGGCTGCAGGATACTGGAGATTGACTAGATCAGAGGTGACAAATTTATAATCTGTGGAGACCAAGTGTTAGCCACATCATCAGACAGTTGAACCACAAAGTAGCATTAGCATCAGCTGTCATCTTTTCTGTAGGAGAGAATGGTGTCTACCAGAGGCAGGGGAAAAGGAGAAAGGCTGGGAAAGTTCAGTGTGTTACACTGTGCTCTGTAGCTGCCCACATTAGATGAAGACCTGATGTTATAGACTAGGGATAAGGTGTGAGTGGTCCAGTGAATGAAAAATTATCATAGATTTATTTTACTTTATCCCCTGAGGTCTATTTCTTCTGCAGTATCAATCCATACTTTCCTTTGCCTTCAGCAAAATGTGCTAATGTCATGGTGTCTAATATCCATTAAACTACTGGCAAACTTTTTGTGAGCTCAAACTTTGTCTAAAACTAGACACTTAAAATTTAAAGTCTAGAGGTAAAATTCTCTCTTCTGTAAAAAGATAGAAGCCTTATTCAAACAGGACTTTACCTGTCATAAAGCTGAATCAAGTAAGTTTAATTTGGAAGCGTGTTAAATAATCTGCATACATTACCAGTGGTGACAAAACAGAGGGTAACTTAAAGGGTTTACCCAGCCAAATGGTGCTGATCATGTCGTACCACGAGTGGAAGTGAGCAGATGCTTACGGAAGTTCATGGCTTAAGTCTTAAAGGCTGCCAGCCTTGTATTATTAAAGTTTTTCCACATATATAGAACTTGATGGCTCGAGGGATTGGCAACGAAATACAAAGCCTTTTGTTTTCAGGTCAGCGGTTTAAATATGGTTCAGGTAGGTAGTGCCAAAGATTATTCCCACTGGGTATCCGTGTTTGATGGCCTATGTAAAATGCATCAGTTCTCCAGCCCTGGTAGGCAGGTGTGTATATCACATAAAGCAACTGCTACAGCTGACACTAATTGGTACCCTTGCTGGCACTTCTGGAGCAGCCAAAAATTAAATGGATATTGAAACTGAGCAAGATGCTGTCAATGCTCTGAGCAGTCTAGGCCGTGGTGGTGAGGTGGTGATAAGCCAAGGAATCTCATGAATGGCTGTGGGCAAAAAGAGGATCAGTCTGTTGCATTGCTCTACAGTTTGCTTGCATTAAATTTATGGTAGCCCATGCAGGTAATCATGTGCTGGGAGAGAGGGTAAATTCCTGGGCAGTCTTAACAGGATTGACAAGAGGGAAGTGCAGTCTGCAGGGAGGTCAAAGAATGGCTTGGAGATGTGTCAGCTAATCTGAGAAACTGAGATGAACTGGAGAATAGGATTTTATTTACTTGCTTATTTTCACTACTAAGAGATCTTTTGTGCATTTGAAGAGTTTGATTTGGTTACTATTATTTGTTGCATTTATTTGTCTGAATTTTCAATACTTAATGTATCACTGCTGTGGAATTGTTAAGTTATAAACTATGCTGATGTTTTAAAATAGCTAAAAAGGGAAGTTGGCATTTCTTAAGAAGTTCTGTAAAAACAGAGAACTTGGGGACCTGTTACAGAGCATACATGGTTTTCATATTGTTTTTCTTATTTTGGTAAATGTCAGCAGCCCCAAATGGGAATGGTGCTTAGAGCATATGTAATAGTAATAGGAAATCCTATTATAACTTACTTGAGTAGCTTAGCCAACTGAGAACTCTTTCAGAGGTATGCAATAAACAGAGCACTCCTATTTCCATACTGCTGTATTTTAGGGATTGGTGGTGGTGGTGGAGCAGATAGGACTCATGGGAGGAAGAGTGTTAAAGTAACAGTGGTGGAAATCAGTGATATGATTAGAAACAGAGAGAAATAACTGGAACAAAAGGGTATCTTGAACAGTATCAAAAAGATTGAGAAATAGGTTCTCAAAATGCAGGGTTTGTGGGAGAAGCCAAGAAAAGTCTGTTAAGTGTTAAAGTGAAGGCAGTAATACTAGGAGAAGAGCATATTCTGTTGGAAAATTAGAGTTCTGAGAATTTTAAGAACTACCAATAAGAGGGTGTTCCACTTTTTCTGCAAGGGTAAGATGAATGGATCCATCAGTTATGCCCATGGATATGCTGGAGTTAGATTTAGCGCCAAATTATGCTGGAGGGTGTTTTTTTGTACAAGTTTGGACAATACTGTTAAAATTTTTGCCAGTTGTTTTTAGGCAAGTCAACATTTTCTGATTTTTATTTTCTCATATTTAATAATGTCAGCATTTGGTCTTCCTGAGATACCAAAAATACTTTTATCAGAATTATTTTTGACCACCTAGTTAACGTAGATTTGAGCAAGTGCACAGGGGAGGTGGAGGAATCCAAGTACCCACTCCAGTGTAGATGACTTGCTGGCTGCACAGCACGTTTATTGTAAGGTGTAGTTTACTGCATAAAACATGTAAGTATTTTATATTAGACCATCCTGAAAGCACTTTAGGTATTTGCCCTTCTTTTTCCACTTGGAGATACGGATAATCCCCGAATCCAGGTGTGTATTGTTAGGGATTGAGGGGGAGCTTGGAGGAGGGGAAAGGAGAGGAGGAGAAGGATTTGAGAGGTAAGAGGGTGCAATATTGGAGGAGGCTTCTGCCTGTTTTGCTTGCCTGTAGGTGACACTGTTGCATCATTTATCTGTACATTTTCACATATGTTGTCCAGGGACAAAAAAAAAGTTTCATTAAAATAATTTGAGAGATTCAGAAAAATACATTTCACTAATGATTCTTTAAGCCTTGGCTAGAGAGTGGAGTCTTAGATACAGGTACATGAATTACATATTCGCCTTCCCAATGATGGCAGCAGTTTATAATATTATTTCTGATTAACTAGCTTACTAGCATTGCATCTTCAGTTCAGTATTCCCTTGAAAGGTGAGATTCTAAAAAGATTGCTCTGCATGTTTCTAAAGACTAATGTAATAAACCAAGATAATAATACATTGATAAAAAAAATCTTAATTTGCTGCTAAGTTACAGCAGTATAAAGTTAAAATGTTTTTCTTTGCTCAAGTCGTTTAAATTAATAATATGTGTCATTAAGTGAAATCTCACAGAGGATTGTTTCTTCTCTGCCATTAAGTCTGCTGGCTGCAGCGAAAATGAAATATTCTATGAGGCTTGAGCAATCATCTATCTCTAAGCTACAGTGTGCCTGCTGCCAGATGTTCAGGTGCTGGTGCTGCTGCTTTGACATGTATATCTCTTCCAGGCAAAAACAACAATATATACATCAGTCCAGGTGCAAGGTGGCCTTGCCAGCAAACCTGCCTCCTCCTAGCTGTGACACTCATCCACTCCCCGTCAGAGTGTGTACGTTGGAAGGGGATTGTAATTAACCCCTGGAAAGCATAGGTTTCACTAAAGTGATGTGCACAGTAATGATATTGTTAGCTTCCTTAATTTCCAGTTTCACCATCAATTATGCCATGTGTTTCATCCAGTTGGTGCTACCCTCCCAGTGTTAATTATAACCTACAAGACTGTTACAGTTAATTTTATGGCAAGCATATTGTCTCTTCAAGGCTCCGCAGCAGCTCATAAATTATCTTGAAGGTAAAATGTAACTTGGGGAACTAGTTATGAAAATTCCATCCATCTCGCTTAGGAGGTGCAGCTGCTACTGTCAGCTGCCTCGCTGCTGCATTGTGAAGGAATTATGGTGGGTCAGGTTTAAGAGGCGAGGCCCAGGCTGTCACTGAGGAGAAAGGCTGTCCTGGCCCTGTCAGACAAGTACCTTCTGCCAGTCCCTTGTGGTTTCACTTTGCAGGCAGTAAAAGGCAGGCGGTGCAGGTGGATAGTCCCCAAGCTGTCTCTATTCATTACTTTACAGAAACTTGTTTTAGGTAGGCAGGTACGGAGACCTTTTCACTGTTGTCATAATGTTAGGCATCATCTGCAAAGTGCAAGATAGATAACTCTATAAATAACTCGCTGTTCTGTTGGGCTAGGGTGGTGGAGAAAAGATGATTAGCGCTGTAGAGGCACATGAAATAGCTCGCTGGTTTGTAAAATGACTGTTGGTTTAATTGTAGCAATAGCTTGGTCTGGAAGAGCACATCTGTTTGCCTTTATTTCACATACACAATAAGAGGAGGTGCAATTTCACTGCTAAGTAATTTGTGTTGGAGTTTCACATTAAATAAATTAGCTTGGGTTTATATGGGCATTATTTATGACATCTGTGTGTGTGTGTCCTGGCTTTTTTGCTGAAGGAATTGCAAATACTCATTTCTTAAAAAGAAATAAAAGTAGGAGGGAATAATAAAAATAAAGCAGCCCATTGCTCAGAACAATGAGATCAGCATTAAGTGCTATTTATATTTTAGTATAACACTTTTATTATTACTATAATGCCTTATTCTTTTCTTTATAGTAATAATACAGGACTACCGTAGGATATAATGCCTTATTCTGCTGTTCCTTCCTTTAATATTTGTATTTCAGTAGTTTTAAATGCTGCTAAGCTTTGGGTGTTCCTTTAAGAATAAAACCAAAATGCAAATCAAATTTCCTCAGAGGCTTTTTATTCTTCCACTCTTTTACGTTTTGAAAGGCCTTCTGTGTTAATGGTGTTGTTTCCTAACCTCATTTACAGCTGGGAGGGCACATGAGAAGGAATACTGAAAGCTGATACTTTTCTATAGGCAGCCACTGTGCAGATGTGAATGTACAAGACCCATTGTGAATGAGTAAATGTTATGAATTCAATTGAGGAGAAAATGAGCAAACAAGATAATCAAAAACAGTAAGGATAATTCATCTAAATATATATTGTTGGTTTGTTTTGACAGTCTTCATTCAGTTCTAATTATTTTTGATTATTCATTACACAGGGAAGAAACATTTTCAAAATAATGCTGACATTGTAAATTAGACCTCTTATATGTTTAAATAGGGGGAAAAAAGGCTCATTAGAGCCTGAATTACTACGCTTTTAATGTATGTTCTTTCTTTCTTTCCCCTTGGAATTTACAGTAAATGTGCCTTGTGATATCTTTTAGAAGTCCATCCTTTTCTCCGAGTCAGCAGCACACATTTTGGTTTATTCCCAGAAGAAACAGCTAAGTTTCAACTGTCCAGAACCCTGTATTTCTTCTATATATTTAATTTATTTAGAGGGAAAGTCTGCATTAGGCAGAGCCTTGGGCAAAGTGAGGTGTAAAAACAGGATCTCCTTGAGAGTAGACCTGGCGGTGTTGCTTCTCAAAGTTCCTTTTTGGCTTCATTGTTTCCTTGTCTCCCACAGAAGAGAAGGGGGAAAGTTCTAGGTGTTGCTAGAATATCCCATTTAAAGGGGGGTTGCTTCAGCTGGTCACGTGTGTTATTATCTCCTATACTGTAGGGTGTCAACCTGTGTACAGAGATTATCCATAAATACTGCCAAAGCAATTCCTCTGCTGTGGGGTACTCCCACTCAGGGTTCTGCATCACAGCTTGCGGGGTATCTGCAGCTGCTGTAGTGTAATTCTCATGAGTTTGTGTATGTTCAGAAGGCTGGGGACAAGAGAGAGATCTGAGAATTCAGATGTCCCATACTGGTTTCTTAAGGGATAATTTGACTGCTGAGTATCCAAAATGGTAACATTTATTTTGCTTAAAATCATGTGAAAGTATCTGGATTATTGTCATCATCATATCTTCCCAGCTTGATTTTGCCCCATTGCAATACTACTGACTTTAAGAGAGTTAAAGTTAGTGTGATTGAGAACAGAATTAGAGCACAGGTCCTGGTAAATTTTCCTTCACACTTTTTAGTGATGGAATCTCAGACTTTGATTGTGATACTATTGCAGAAAGAGATGCATCTGATTTGAGAAATCTTAGTGGTTTTCATGTGATACATAAAATGATCTTTACTGAAGTAATTCACTTTTAAATAAAAGAAAAAAATTTTATGGAGTTAAGTGAGAAAAGCTTTTTTTTTCAGAATAAAGTGCCTTTATTTCTTAGCTCTTGGCCAACTTTGATAGGGAAAATCTGCATTTGGAAAGCAAACAATGAAGTATTGCAAAATTTTTTTTTACAAAAACTGATTGAATTAGTTGTAACATAATTGGAGAGAGAACTTTGAGTAGGATTGCTTGACTACCATAATACTATGCAAATTTAATTGTGTAATCAAAGCTACATGATTAAGAAACAAGATGTTGGTATGCATGTGATTCCTGACTCAGCAGAAGTATGAAAGAAGATCATTTCAAGAACATTTATAGTTTCTTTGAAGGAAAAATAGCTTGAAGCAATATAAATAAAATTACATATGTGAATTTTTACATGTTCAAGGCAAGCTACTGTGTTTCTCTGACTTTTAGCATGAATTCAGGTCCTCTTGTCATTAGTCAGTCAGTGTAACTGTGCACACAGAATAGTTTGTTGAAGACGTTCTGTTGATGGAGTTGGTCTATACTTAGGATTTCTTGCTCTGTACAATGTCTGTACAAGGAAATCCTCTCGGTATCTCATCAGAGTATTTTAAAGCAAACAAACAAAGTGGCCAAAACAAAAAATCCAGCAAAAGAAAATCAAACCTCCCCTGAACTTTATGCCATTACCTATGTTTATGAAACATGTAACTTTTCTTTTTTCTCACTAGAACCTATTAGCATATGCATTAGAGTGCTAACATAGATGATGATGTCAAAAAGTGCTGACTGACTTTTTCTGCACACTCTTAATTGCTAACCGATATGGAAAACTCTTCCTTCAATTTTTGCTAATTATTTTTATCCTACAAAAGAAATTGTAGTAAAACAACATGCTGTCAATTTTTTTTTTAAAGTTCAAGTATACAACTTTTAAAAATGTATCAGTTATTATGAGGGGTGGTTGAAGAGGAATATAGAAAAATAATTTTGTTTGCCTGCTCACTTTTTTTGCTCAAAGCCTGGCCTTTATTTAAGCATATTATTTTTCTGTGTCACACGCAAAAAAATAACCCTACAAGATTTATTGGAATTTGTATGGAAAAAATGAAAGGATTTTCATGTTTTGTAAGAAACTTAATACACTCTCACAGATGGCCCAGCTCAGGTGTGATTTTAATTATGAGATAAAACAAAGCCCAGCACAGTAGGAAGTAGTCTTAATAAACGGCCTGAAGCTTTTGTCTTCATGTGTCAAAAAGCCTTTTTATTGTGTGATGAAATTTTTTTTTCTAGCTGTTTCTAAAAATTGGTTGAAAAAAATACAAGGGCTTCCAAAGTTCAAGTGAATTATTTTGGTCAAGTTAAAAATAAGAATTTTTTTAAATTTCATTTTTCCTCCCAACAAGTTTAGACTTCTGGGAAATGATGGAAAAAAATGCATTAATAGTAATTAAACCTGCAAGGACACAAATGCTTTATTGATAAGTCAAACAATTTTCTAATTAGATGTTATCATTGTTCATTGCAGTATCACATTGCTTAGTAGTAACACAAACTGGGAATTTACTAAGCCTGGCTTAAACTGCACTATAAGAAACTAATATTAATTTAAACCCGGCTATGGTATTCAGCCTTCATTATTAAAACACAAATAGTATGATACTATTGTTAAATA
>WEIT01034243.1:1199-12088 GCA_013389985.1 Dryoscopus gambensis | reverse complement strand
ACATTCTTCAACTTAGCTCTAGGACTTAGCTCACTTCTGAATCTGTTAACCTATTAATTTTCTGCTCCAGTTGTGAAACCCAAGTGTCATTTAATTGTGAAAACTGGCTATTGTAGATTTTTTCTGTTCTGGACATCAGCTACAGTTTCTACAGATCCTAGATATTACTGTCTAAATAAGAAAGTTCTTAGGTTCTTAAGTCCTTTTTTAAATTATTTTTTTATTTTTTCCCAAAGAGAAAATGAATGAGAAAGAGGAGCTCAAAGAAGACTTTAGAAGCATAGGAAGTTTGGGTCCTTCCACCTATAAGTGTCAGACTCTTGAGTAAGAATTCTTTTTTCAGGAGCAGGCACACTTAAGATGAGCCCAGGATGTACCCCTTGTACATGGCTGAAACTTTGTGCATTAGAAAAAACCTGGTACCATTAGAGGTGTCACTGGAAGAGGGATTAATAACATAATGTTATAACCACATGCTTATAGTGATTTGTAAAACCAGACAGCATAAGTCTTTGCATTTCTATACTAAATCCCAGCTTTGTGTCATGAATATTATTTTCTTTGTTACTTAGTCTTATGTAAGACCTGTGAATTTTAAAGTTAGGTAATTAATGTTCCACTCCTTTGTTTCCCAAGGAAGCTCTTTTTTAGCAACTTAGCAGGACGTGATTTTTAGGAGGAATAAAAGTGCACATTGCTATTTAATTTCTTTTTGTATGCTTTCTTATTTTATACTTTTGAATTTACTGTATCTTATATTATTTCTGCCTGTTCTTCAGAACTATAGGTGGTATATTTTACATGAAAAGTAATTGAAAAGGCAGCCAAGTAATATAAAAAAATCACCTTTTCTCTGATAACAAATTTCTTTTAAGACCTCTTATTTTACAAACACATTTCTACAGCAGGCTCAGTTAATAATGAAAAAGAAATAGCATAGAGTTTCTAAGGTTGGGTTACTCATTTTCTGATGTACAAGAAGCAAGAAACCTTTGTCATCTATGGCTTCTTTATAATCATTTAAGACATGCCAGGAGGGTGGGAACATGATCAGGGTATCTCTGTACTGTAGCTTTGGAGCACTGTGTATTGTCAACTGTATTTTCAAAAGTCTGTGGGGCAGTTGCCTTCTGACACTTATCACAAAAACCTTCATGATACTCCAAGGGATGCAAGGGAATGCAGTAGCAGAATCATCATGAAGAACAGGGCAATCTTAGGACTGAGAGAGACCAAAGGCCTCCTGTGAACTTTTTTACTTTTCTCCCTCTGGTCATTAAGCTTCAAGGCTTTGTGAAATTCATAATTTATTTCCCCTCCACCCTATGACAATGGTAAAGAGATTAGCATATAAATAGCAATGTCATGTGCTTTGGGGAAAGTGAATGTTCTGAAACATGAATGAAATGGAAAACAGTTCCTATTCTGTGGGGGAATGTGTGACCATCAGTCGGTGAAGTAAATGCTTCCTTAGTTGCAAAATATCATAAACTTTCAAATAAACCCTAGTAGGGCCTCTTTTTTGTATCCTATTTGACATAACCCTTACTCCTTTCTTTTCACTGAATTTATAATAGTCACAGAATTAAGAAGTTAAAAAGACAGTGGCAGGATCTGGACTATTCAAAGAAGGCCACATCAACTGGTAGTTGTGTACACAGAGCCAATTTTCCTCCCTCTCACACAAATAAAAAGCAGAGTAACCAAGTAAGGTAGAGCTTCAATACAGGCGTAGCAGGAGTTGAAGAAGGACAAACACTGGTGCCATAATAATAAGGGAGCCACTGCATAATGTGACAAACAACAATTAATAAGCAGTACACTGAACATTTATTTTAGACATAAATTTGTCCTTTGTGATGCCTAATATGGTAAAAAATGTGCTTGAGGGTACACCTAGGACAGGTATAAAAAAGGTTTTACCTGTATCTTGCTTACTGATTTCACTTAAGATATTGGTTCATTGCTCTGTTTTTAGACTGAGTTGCAAACTACTGGGCAGCAAAGCCACAGAAGTGAGGAGAGGGCAGCAGACCATATTCTCTTACCAGAGAGGCCCATGTTCATCTGTCAGTTATCTGACCAACCATCTCCCATCCTAGTTATTATAGCTGCTTCATAACACATGTACCAGCATCCTCTAGAGAGTGCCCTGTGAAGCCAGCATTCACTGGTCTGAGCAATCGTTGTTGTGCCTTTGGCCAGCCTAGCTGTACCAGATGTCCTTGACAGAAGCTGGCCAGCCAGAAGGGACTTCTCATACGTAATATTTTGCTCTCTTGTCTGTTTTTAAGCAGCAGATCCTTACCACTCATAGGCTCTTGCTTACGATCTCACAGCTCATCCTTTTCTTTGTGCTGTCTTTGTTAACAACACTGCAACATGACCACAGTGACAGAAAAAATGTCCCTATAATACCAGAGAACTTCACTTCAAATTCTTGGGTAATGAGTGTGCTCTCTGTACCACCAAACAGTACCAGCATCTGTGATTTCTCATCTCACTGGTTGATACTCCTGATTAAATCCTCTGATTCAAAGCCTGGAAATTGCTAAAGTGGCAAGGAGTTTTTGTAATCCAAGAGTCTTTATAGTGAAGTGCTTCTGTTTGGGAAATTAGATTCTAGTTTACTCTGAAAAAAAATTTAGTCTTTTGTGTCTGCTGACATTGTGTTATGTGAGCATTTTATCACACTATCACTGGGACTGACTTCTTGCAGACAAAATAAACACTAGCAAAGCTGTGGAAACAAAATGGAATAAAAACTGTTAGGGACTTTAACTTTTCTAACATTCAGTATTTCTATGTAGTCAAAAGTATTCTACTTCAAACTACTTTTTCTATTTTTCAGATAAAATTGATGAAATAAAAAGTGATAAGCAGGTTAACCTTCTCAAACANTGAAGAAGCAGCTTAGTATACAGAGGAAATTAATACACAAATTTGTGTTTGATCCTCCTAATGTCATGCTTCTTATTAATGGAAAACCACTCCCTTTACTATTTCTTTTGCAGATACTTGTATGCTCTAGGACAGAAGGTTTGGAAGCGGTGGAAAAAACGCTACTTTGTGCTTGTTCAGGTTAGTAGCCAGCCATGAAATTTCAATAAAATAGTTCTTGGACTATAAATTATGTATGATTTCTGGAGCCATTTGTAAAACAGTATCTTCAGGCAACATGTGCGGTATTACTTCAAGCTTCTTGCAGCACAGAGACATCCAGCTTTTTTTTTTTTTTAATTTATATGCCTAGTAAACAGATATGTTACCAGGTTTTACAGATATACATAAATGGGTCCCTACACTGAGCAATGTTTCAACTGAAACCTAGAAATTTCTGGATTAAATTTTTGTGACCTCGCTTTTTACCAGCGCTCAATTTAAAATAAAGTCATATTTCACAAAATGGATTGTGCTTACTGTATAATTTATTTTATCTCAGCAAATATTTCCTACCTTTGAAATTAAAGCAACAATAGTTACTATTAATAACTGACTTTTTTAATAATGCCATTTTTTTTCTTCCTTGCAACATTAAATTGGATAAAACATAATTGTTACAGAAAATATGGTGTAGCAATTGTTCTTGGCCACAAAAATGTGCTAGGCTCATATTTTATAACTTCTTGTCCAAACCTGAAACTTAGTATTTTCACATGCTAGTGAATGGTGATATTGACTTGAGATTAATAGAATAGTAGATTTCGTGTGGTCGAAACAGAGAAATTAATGATTTGGGGGAGTCTCTGGAAAAAAAACATTGTTTTGTGTTTGTCTTCAGATTACATTTAATGCTCTTCACAGTCAGTTCAGAGAATGCTGTTCTGTCTCCTTTGTTTTATTGACAGAAAACTCTTAAAGTCTGAGTCTCCATAAGTATCATACAAAGGTTAAAGCCTATTAATGAAGCTTTTTTAAGAACAAAAACTTCTAAAACTACTTTACAGAAAGCCTGATTTCTTTATCACACTATCAGTCACACTCACCTGGTCCCCTTCTACTCCTAAGTGATTAAAAACATAAGGTTGTAAAAAAAAAAATTACTGAACAAGTTCCTTATGGAATTCATTTTGGTTCTGATTTTAACAAGGTCCTTTGTGATGAAATGAGGACATTTTGTGACTATTAATATTTGTTGGAAAGACCTCTATATAGGATAGCTGTCAAGGCATGGATGTGGACAGAAAATAATTTCAAGTTGTAAAGAAAAATAGTAAGACTACATGCTCCCTTGTCCTTCATGCTTTTCTTTAACACTTATCCTACTTGTCAGTCCCTTCACAAAAAGAATGAGTTTGTTCTTTTCCTCTAAGCCACAGGTGTCATCTGATTTTTAAATTGTACATCTAAGAGACACATCGTCTTTATGTGTGTGCAGTATGTAGCCATCATCTGGGAGACCAGCTCATTCCAGTCAAATTTAACTTTTTTCTCCTCTCTATGCTGAAATTGAAATACTGGAGGAGAATATTACAGGAATTTTCCTACTGTGATGGGATTTAGTCATCTATTTCATTTTAAAACAGCTATCAATTCAATAAAGGTATATAAAAAATACAATGATAAATCAATATTTACTGTCCAGACAGCTCTGGCTCATTTATGTAGTCCTGCTGTGATACATTCACTGGCAATAAGCTGAAGTCAATACACGTGAAATAAGCATGCAGTAATGAACCAGTCTGTTGTATTGATATATTATTGACATATTGACAAGTCTTCCTATATAGATTACCTTTTAGCTTTCAGTTGTAAAATATCAAGGACATGAAATTCAGTGCTAAGACAGAGACTATCAGTATGATTTACACATGCTTTAAGTGAGTTGTGACATTAGATGAATAATGTTGATTCTTTCGAACTGTGATGTGAGTAATGTGCACCTTTATTATTGCTGCACATATTACAAGCTGTTAGTGGTTTCTGAAAGAACAGATCAATGTTACAGAAAGGTTACAGTATTTGGAAATTTTAACCTCTTCATTATATTAGTTTTTTTTCTTTACTATCCAGTCACTTCTCTAAAAGGTTATTAATTTAATACCAGAAAAAGACAGGGATGTAACAAATTTAGTAAAAAGCTTCAGCTGGACCTGATATGTTCTACTTCATTTACTGCCTGAAATATTCCTCTAGTAATCAGAATGCAGATCCACTTCTGTCATTTTAATTTCACCTGGTCTAATGTTTGAAAAGTCAGTCATTTGTTTCATGGATAATTTTTTTCTAAACACACCAACCATGCAGGCTACTTCTTGCTGCTGAACTCCTGGGGTGGACTGCCCGGTGATTGCCTGTAGCAGACACCACAGGATCAGCTGCCAGGTGTGCAGTAACACTTCCTCCCAGCACATTAAACAGGGTCTTGTGTGCCCCATGGGGACATCCCTTAGTGACACTCCTCATAAGTCACATTCACATTTCTGTACCTATCTGTCTGTCATATCTGCATAGGTTGTTGATTTTACACCTTGTTACAATATAGATAGAACAGCTGGTAGTCAGATGTTTGTACATCTGGAAAATAACAAAATTCAAGTAAATGCAGTTGTAGGAAGAGGATTGTCTTTTATTCTGTCAAGATTACCATTCAAGAGGATGGCTTGATTCTGTTTTTGGCTGGGAATGTGTTGTACATATTCCTGACTTTTGAGTACCCATTATTCTATGAAATATTTATGGTAATTTGCTGAATTCTTACGCAAAGCTAATTACAGCTCCCTTACCTACTAATAATACATTTAAACCCAGTCATAGATCTGTATTAAAAAATGTTATTTCAGACTGTGCTGGTGATTCTCTCTGTAGCAAGTGATAGCAGCCACCGATGACCATAAGGAAAAGGGTTTAAGAGACTGCAAGTGTAAATACCTGAGGCAAGTTCTGTATTTCATTATTTTATTGAGACTTTCATTCCCCAACAAAGTTTTCTGGAGTTTTTCTATGTGTTTCTTTGGTGAAGAAACTTTAATATGTCTCATTTTCAACAAAAAGAAGTCACTGATTGTGACTTACTGTTCCTTTAAAATAAGAGAACACATTTGCAATATGTTCAATAAAGTAAAATCAGCAGCATTATAATGTCTGTCCTGTAATAGAGGTAAGGTTAAAAATTAATAAAGATACATAGCCCAGATCTTCCACAAGTTTATCTTCAAAAACATTCAGTGGCTGAAGAAATCTGAAAAATATGGGCATCCTATGCATTTCCATGATTAGTGTCTGCTAGCTTCCCTTCTCATGGCTCAAATTGCCTATACAGTGTGGTCATGTGGAATTGTTGACATGAAAATGTGAGAGATGAATATGGGTCCTTACCAGATTATTTCATTCAGCCAAATGGAATAAACTGAAAAATGTTTTTACTACAGTGCAAAGTACCAAAAATTAAAACGGTGGGTAGAGTTTACAAGGAAAAGAAAAAGAGGAAGCCGTCATGAAATACAATGTTAATGGCAAAGGATTTAGCGTTGTGTGACTAACCCACAGCTCCCTCCATGCTTGTGCATGGGGGCAAATATGGTTTTGGGACTATAAGCAGTGGCAGAGGTGCTGCTGCTGCCAGGCCTAGAGTAGAGGGCACAGCTTAGGGTTGAGCCTCATGTCAGGATCCCCTCCCAAAGGGGATCAGCAGCCCTGACTGTCCCTGCCCACAGTCCAGACCCCCATTTCAGCCTCCTGGGGCCATCATCCCCACCCCCAGAGATGTCATGGCAGGGCTGGTGTCCAGTTCCCCTAATCCCAGGCCATCCTTGGCCTGTGCCCAGGGCTGGGGATGGGGCTGGTTGTCCTGCTCCCAGCTGGACCTTGTCTTCAGGCTCTAACTGTCAGCCCAGGGATAACTTAAAATATTTAAACCAAAATATGGTAATTTTCTAAAATGTGCACTGTGAATGAAAGCAAAACTGTGGGCTCAATGCACAAAGAGGGAGGTGAAATTCTGCTGTGCCTGTCATGGCGGAGGATGGGCCTGGCTGCTTGGAATAGTCCCTTTCTGGCCTGGAAATCTGAATTTCTGGGTGGACTAGATTGTCTTTTGTGTTTATGTATATTTAAGCTGGTCTTGGTATGCCCCTTTAAGCGATCGTACCAAATCTGATGTGGAAAACTAACACTCAGTTTCAGTCACCTAACAGTGTCTCTCAAACTCTTATCTCCTGTAAAAATGCCTTTGCTTAACTAAAGAAATAATTAAACAAGAAGAGCTATGTTTAGTTTCTCTGCCCTGTAGACTCCTGTTGTGGTTCTGGAGACATCAGTTTGGCATTTGAGGCCTGATGGCCATTTTGCAGAGAGAGCTGTTACACCTGCTCCTATTCCTTGTACAGGCTGTGCCAGGGGACATTCAGTCACCATGAGCTGCATACACATAGATAGATAGCATAGTCCTGTTTCAAAAAAGCCCCAATATATAAAATATTGAAGTATTTTTAGACCATTACCCAGATAATAATCATACAGTCCATCCTTATTTTCAAAAAACATCAGTCTTTTATGAAGAGTAAAGGTATAGCACCAGCAAATATATGAATGAAGCTGAAATCAGCTGTCCAAATTTCACTTCCAAAAGGATCATTCCTGAAGTTGTAGCCAAAACAATAAATTTAGCTAAGTCAGCTGAGTAGTCAGCAGTCAAAATAAAGATGATCCATCATATATCAGATGAGCTCCTTACCTATCTGTAAATCCTTGCATAATTTTACAGATCTAAGAAACTATATTATAGTTCAAAACAAGTCTGTTGGCCAGGTATCCTACAGTCCTTGGAGATGAGAGTTTCAGAGGTGCATTCAGTTCCCTTAAGTTTCAAGCATTCACAGATTCACATGCTCTTTTTTCTGGTCATCTTTTATAATCTTCCCAGCTCTTCACATAAGGCTGGGAACACCTCGGTTTTGTTTAAATGATTGCTTTTCCCTCCCAGATATTACATTTTTTCCTTATCATTTGTCTTTCTAGTCAGTTTTTCCTCACCTCTCCTTAAAATTTTGTATTCTGTCTACAGAGTCAAAAACCTCCTGGTGACAGATTCTCTTCTTATTGGCTTTTTGTTTGTTTGTTTGTTTTGGTTTTGTTTGTTTTTTGTTAGTTTGTTTTGGTTTGTTTTTCTTTTTTAATGATTGATGACAAGTAACTTTTTCGTGCCAGCTGCAAGCAGCTTGGCCTACAGAGTACTTTATTTAGTGAGCCAAGCAACCCAGGGGTGGGTGAGAACACAGATGCAAAAAGTACAGAAATTAGACTATAAAATCAAACTGAAAGTTCTGATGCTTGCCATCATTAGCTAGAATTGGCCAGATTATACGTTCCTTCTCCCAGTTTCATGATAATTGTGCCACTCCTTCTGCAAACAGTACTTCTATATGTAAAAGTCCGTGTTTTCTCAGTTTCTTGGAATACAGTTCTTTTTTTCTCTTACAGTATACTGAGCAATTTGGTCAGTACCACAGTACTATGTATTTTCCCTACTAGAATCTAAATGGCTTCCCTTCAATTTTTCATAAAGCAACAGCCCAAAATGTATTTCAGGAAACAGCAGAGAAATGTGTTTATGGGTTATTTTGTTTGGAGGTTGTTTTACTTCATTTTGGCAGAAAGGGGAAAGAATGAGAAGTTTTACACTGTAAATACTTCTGGGAAAGAAAGGGAAAAAAAAGTGGGGTTTATTTCTTCAGTGCAAATGAAAGCTAATTTAAACCATGGTACAGTTTTTATACAGTTCTGGAATGCAATTCAATAATTAAGAACTCCTTTCTTATTCAGGTTAGCCAATACACATTTGCAATGTGCAGTTACAGAGAAAAGAAGTCTGAGCCTCAGGAACTGATGCAACTGGAAGGATACACTGTGGATTACACAGCTCCTCACACAGGTACTTTCATGATTTTGAAGTAGGATACTGAAGCACAATATATTTGTGAAAAATAGCTGATTCAATTTGCTCGTTTTGATCTAGCAGCAAAAAATCCCAAGGTTCTTTGGCTGCAAAATATCCCAAGGTTCTTTGGCAATTATTGCACTAGGACATTCTGGTGTGAAAAATCATACTTTTAGAAAGAAGCTTGTTGTATGACTAATGAAAAATAAACTTTACACTAAAGTTTCCTGAAACATTGTAAGACCACATATAATAGAAGGAAAAAATTGTGAATTCTAGTCAGTCTTCCCCTTTCGTCTTTTTGATGGTGGTGGCAAGTAGCAGTATACTGTGAAGTATATTCATAAATAATTTAGAAAAGAAGGCGAATGATGACAATGCTTGTGAAGGACAATTTGCGCATAGTAATCAAAAGTAAATTTGGAGGTATCAGAGAAATCTCCACAAGTTAATATTAAAATGGCAGAGGGAAGTCTCATGCAGAGGAAGACAGTTCTACCTATGCAGTGGAGGGTTACAAAATTAAGAGACTTCTGAGACTTTGAAGATTAATCTTTGAAAATGTTGGGTCAATGTTTAGAACAACTGAGAAGGCAAAAAATGCTCAGAAGGCATTTGGAAAACCAAAACAATTCTGTCATAAAGAAATCCCCAGCACAGCCACATTGACTGTTGTGTGCTGTTCTCATTACGTGCACTCAGAAAAAACCACTGGAATGAGAAAAAGTGCTAAGGAAGGAGGAGCAGCATTGATAAAGAGTATGGAGCTGTCTCTGTTCAATAAGAGATAAAGTTGATTGGAAGTTCCAGCTAATAAAATAATACCAGGAAGGAAAATATGTTTAAAAAATGCAAAATAGCATACGACACAGAGAAGATGAATAAGAAGTAAGTTGGAGCTGAATTGAAAGTGGAGTCATGTAAATATTTTCTCCTGTGACTTCTATATTTATTCTACTTATGTTACTTCCATGTATTACCATTTGATCCTTATAGCTCTAGATTTATCTTATTTCTAGGTCATAAATACCTAGGTCATAAAATGTTTTTACACACCCCTCCACACACACATACTCTGGATAAAACCAATAATGTAATAAATATTAATGGTGATTTAGAAGTAACTTGCATTTATCAAGATTACCTTCTTATTTACTGCTTCAGGTCTTCAGGGTGGTCGAATGTTTTTCAATGCTGTTAAAGAAGGCGATACCGTGATATTTGCCAGTGACGATGAGCAGGATAGAACGCTCTGGGTTCAAGCTATGTACAGAGCCACAGGTCAATCTTACAAGCCTGTTCCTGCAAGTCAGGCTCAGAAGATGAATCTTAAAGGAAGCAATGCCAACACAGATATATCTCCACTTTGTAAGTTGGCTTTTGTTTTCTTTTGTGGCTTTGGTTTTGGTTTTAGCTGGTAAAATACATAGCGGCTCCCTCAATGAAGTTTAATTAAGCAGAACTTATTCACTAAGCAAAAGTGTCTAGCAGTTGATTGTTACCTAGAAGCTCTTTAACTCAGATTATTATTAACAACAAGGGAAATCCTGACTTGCAGGTCATTATTTTTATTATAATCCATGAAAATACAGCAATTAGCTTCATATTCCTTACAATTGACCCACACATTACCATGGAGACGGTGTTTGGTTTGCATTATATTTTTCATTAGCCAGTGCAGTGTTGAATAGAAAAGCGTCAATCTATTCTCAGAATTTTTATAGACTTAGGTCAGCTTTATCATACACTGTGTGTATTAGTTACCAAAAAATTTCTATGCAGACAGTACATTGTGAGTTGAAAGGCAATAGATGGGCTCCTGGATTTTTTTTGCACAGTGTGATTTTAAATTGCATATAAAAAATTCATAAAATTATTCATGTTTAAATTTTCATCACCTTTCTTTGAGGAAAGTATCATTTCTGAGAAATTAAGGTAGATAGCATATATTAAACATATCTTTAAATCTTCATCTCTTTGAAAGTATTCTGTCATGTAGATACCTGCATGA
>WEIT01034229.1:3693-13781 GCA_013389985.1 Dryoscopus gambensis | reverse complement strand
TTCTACCTCCTTTCAAGGCATCGCTCGTGAATAAAAAGGGATTTTGCTTTACTGTGAATCCCACTAGAAAAGAAGTACTGTGATCTGGAGCAGTTTCAAAGCTGGAGATGTTGCTTCAGTACAAAAAAGTGTTTTGATAAGCCATTTTAATTTGTAATGGCTTCTGCTCCATTTCATATTTTATTGCTCCCTGGCTCTGCACACACCTCAGTGCCACACTGCTGTGTCTCTGGGTTTCCTGAAGAGGTAGGATGGCAAGGAAGAATTGTCATGTTAGTGAGGAGGAATGAGAGGAAGCACTAAGCAATTTGGATATATGTGCTATCTCCTGGATGTGGAGATTCAGAATGGTCAGAATTAGGATCATGCTGCATAGCAGGGATACAGGAACTTGAGTGCTTGAAGGGAATGTAGTGAGGAGAGGAGCAGCAAGGGGGAAGTATAGGACTGTCCAGAGGCATACAGCTCTTGGAGGGCTCTCTGTTTCACACTGGTATCCATTTTTACATTCATTCAAATTAAGAGGTCATCTGAAATGTAATAATAATGTTGCCTCAAAATTCAGAATTTCTGGAAGGTTAGATTTTGCCATTCCAGAAAGGTATGAGGTGCCAGTAGGCCGCCATAAGTGTGTTATATCTTGAGTGCCTTTAAGTGTTTAAAAATAATAGAATAGCCAAAAAATATATATTAAAAATATATTTGATTGAAATTGGTAGAAAATAATTTAGTGGGTTAAGCTTTCTAGTGTAGTTATACTCTGCTAGACCAGAACTGAGCTGTATGGATAACAGTACAGTTACATCATGGGTGAAGCTGCTCTTGGAGGGCCTTGAAGAAGGAAGCAGGCCAAGTCTATTGGCATCAGCAGTCATTCACTGGTCACCTCATCTTTCCCCAAAGCAGGGCAAAATTCAGATAAGCATATCATGACAGAAAAGGGTAGCAGCCCTTTCTGTTTCCCAAGGATTCACCTGACATACCAAAAAAAAAATTATAATTTCTTTTCTGAAAGAGTGGTAAGATGTTTAAGTGATCAGATTAGCTTCATGTTCTTAGGTGATCTGGTGGATCAGTGTAAGATTAGGAGATGGTGGAACCAAAACATCAAGAGAAGATTTCAAGGTATTTTTGTAAAACATCTGCTTCTGAACATACATTGTTCATATAGGTAGTTAACACACATTGTTTCAATTTTATTAATGGAAACTTTGTATTTTTCATTCTCTCTTGTCTGTAAAACAAATCACGCAAAAGAGAAAAAGAGTGGAAGGAACACAAAAAAGTTTTGTTAGAGCTTTCTGCTCAATGGCCAATGTGTTACTGATTTTTCTGTTTACCATGCTGCATCTGTGTACTGTGTTCTAGTGGAATTCAAAAGAGTAACTAAGCTCTGGGAGATGGTACCATTTTCGAATGTATAAGCTAAGATTGCTTTCTGAGCATTAGCCTTGAAATATATTGTAAATCTTCTGTCTGCAAATGTTCAGCTGGGGGAGCATGAAGTCAATAATGCTTGTACAAAACTTAGTTTTCAGTAATTGTTTTTTATCAAGGCTGAGCTTCCCTTGCTTTCTAGATGATGACATGGACTGTCTTAAACAAAAGCGATTCAAAAGATCAGTGCATCCCAATTTCATAAAATGAAAAATTCTTAAAAAAAATACTTCAAGAAAAGTTTGCCCTGTTTTTGGATATGTGGTCCCTGGTTTTCCAGGCTTCTGTTTTTGCTTGTTCTACTCATTTGCAAGTAATCTAGATTAGTCAATTAGAGTATCTTCAAAAGTGGACCCACCAGGATTAGGCAAAGGGTTTTGCTATATATAGCCCTGATAGACACTGTAAGTCGGCTTACACACGTTTTAATCCTTTAAAACCTCACTTCTACTCTTTAATATACTAAATAAAATTGCTTGTACATGCTTGCTAAGTCTTCAGCAACATTTTTAGTGGATTCATTTCAGCAGTGACTGGACCTAGTCTCTTTCTGAGTTTTCCAGGGTCTGTGGGAGGTGTTCTTAATAAATACAAATGAAGTTTCTCTAATCTTTTGAAATTCCTTGGCCAAGTCTTTCAAGTGATTAATGAGATACAAGCTCATTAAACATTAGAGTGCATGAGAGTCACCAATAACATGTGGAATTCATTGTGGTCTGTCCCAGGCAATGTTAATATCAAATTACAAGCATTGCAGCAAAATAATAGCTCCTCAAAAATGATTTATGATGTTTTTATTGTGGTCCATGAATTTCAAAAGAAAAACAAATGGAAGATCAATAGAGGATCAGTGTGAAGGTGGCCATCCTAACTACCAGGCTTCACTTCCCTGTTTGAAGGCACCATGAAAAGGAAAATTGAATATTCTGAGAGTTGAGAAAAGAGTGTAAATCAGTAGTTATATAAAATTGTCAGCACAAGAGTCCTGCTTAGATCTAATGGGTCCTGCTAAAGAGGGCTTTCCATAGACAGATGGGGAGAGGGAAGCAAGGGGCATACTTTTTTAATTAAAGCGAACTTCTCAGCTCTACGTGGGTTCAATACATGTAAGAATCTCTGCTTCTCAGTGCTGTGCTGCCATCTGTTCCCTGTACGCACATCCCTGCTTCCTTGAGTTGCTGTTCCTTCTGTGCTGTTTGCTGAATTTCCCATCCCTTGTGTAACCTTCTGCTCTCCTGCCCCATTTGCTAGAATGTGTGCTCCAGACCAGATGCATTTTCATTGTGGCCTCGTTTTCCTCTTCCCCTGCCTGCACCGACAATTCACCACTTTTCTGTGTATCTCTGTGTTTTGTTGCCCACCAGATGGGCAGTCCAAGAGAGTTTCAGTGATCAGATCCTTTCTGGAGTTCTGATTTTCTGTTCAAGTAAATATTGACATTGAAAACATTACAGATTTCTAGGTAAAATCACTTTAGCAGCTTGGAATCTTCTGGGATTTGCTAATCTTCCCTCCTTTTTGTTTCTTGCTGTGGAATACATGCAGACATGAAATAGAGCAGATTTAGTCTAGTTTTGCACCATCTGCTTATCCAGTATAATTTTAAAGTTTAAACTTGTGCCCAGATGTATTCATCCTATGTTCTTAACAACTGATTATGTGTAAACCTGAGTAGGCTTTGGGGTTTTTTTTTGGTGATGGTAGGGTTCTGTTGGATAAATGCCATGAATTGAAGCAGGAGGTGCTTGTGCTTCCTCAAGCTCACTGTTATGACAGCAGATACTAACTACTCCTTCCCTGCCTCTCAACTTCTTGGAAACTTCAAGAAAATTCTGGTCAAGAAAAGATGCCCTTATTCTACTGTTCTTATTTTATTGTGTTTCATGTTAGTTTTTGCTGCCTGTTACCCTTTATTTGATGTATAGCATCAGCAGCTTTCCTAAAATTCAGACCTTAAAAGAGATTCTAATTTAAGTTTCCTTCACTGCTGTTGCATATACATCCTGTTTTGGAGCCTGACCAAATTCTAACCTGAAAGGATTGAAAGGTTGGATTGTGTGGTTTTCTTTTACTTTTGAATTTCTTTTTGAGTGGGTGTCTGTGTTTCTCATACCACCATAACTTTTATTAAATATTATTTCAGAATCTTAGTGTTTTTGATGGCTGTGGAAATTGGAAGCATATTTGTAAATGGAGTTCCTATGACCAGCCTGCTTCATTTGGGTTAAAATCACTTTTACTTTTTCATTTAAATAGCTTACACCCTTTCTTTTTGGTTACCCTGGTAACACTACACCAGAAATCAAACATATCCCTTGTCTTCATTTCCTGTTGACCAAGAAAGCAGGATGTCCTTTTCATCTTGTCCTCTGTGTCTGTGTCAGCTCCAAATTTCTGGAATGTTGACATGACAAAACTTTTTTAAAAAGTTACGTATTAATACGTGCATTATATGATTTTGTCACAGCTGTGTGGAAGTTTGTTGTGCTGTTCACTGTGATTTAGGGGAATAAGTATCAAATTTGTCATACACTATATATGGCTATTATGCATACCCATAAAAAAGAAAGGAATTGTAAAGAAAAGTAGTTCTCTAGCATTTGTGAGAATCTAGAAATGAGAAGCTGAAGGAAAGTTAGAGATGGAAGGTGCAAAAGACACTTGATATCCAACTCTTCTTAATCACAGAGATAGAAATATAACCTCTTCTAGTCAAATTAGCAGAGCTCACACTTTGTAATGCTGAAGTTAAACCAACCCTACTTGGTCAGCCGGGCACAGGTGCTGATCCTTTGGGTATCAAACTGATACTGCTTTTCTGATCCTATCAAGAGTCCTGCTGCTGTCTTATTTTCTGCCTCCAGCATTAGTTTCAGTACCACTGTATCTAATACTAAGGTTTCTTTTTTTAAAACCCAAACTCCTGTGTTCTTTTCAGCTCCAAACCCAATAATGGTGAGAATTCTATCCATCCTGTTCCTCCCAAAACCTTCTGTTAAGAGGAATATAACTCAAATTTTAGCTAGCTCTACATCAAAGGAGCTCACCAGATTCTGACTGCACAGTGCTTAAGCTTCTCCTAAATATGAAATTTCTTGGCACTCCTTCTTTTTGAACATAAAGCCTTCTCAGTCCCAGCCCATTAGTTTCCTTTTTTTGCTTTATTCATATGGCAGGAGCCTCTGTGAAATTATTCTCCTCCTTATTCCTACAGATGTCCCTGTCACTCATTCAGCACTTACTTCCCAGGAGTTCTGATGAGAAAAAATAAATTAATTCAGGAAGCTGCAAGACCAGCAGCCCAAGGATAAAATATAGGGTAGAGTTAAGCAATACTGGGAAATAGCCTCCTTGGTAACTCTCTTACATCTATGTGCTGCATAGGAGGAAGTCTGATTCTTCAAGCAAATGACACATGATACAGAAATTTGTATTTTTTTTCCAGTAGCTATTGCAAAGAGCTGCAGATATTTTTAGTATTCAACAGGCTGTAGCACAAGAAAATGCTTGTATTATCCAATCTTTTTTGTGCTTACTTTGCTTCCACATGGGCACACAAAAATCTTTCAGGTTTGTCGTTTCTTGGGTATAAATGAGTAAAATGAGGTGACTTACCCAAGGCCCTGCAGGGCAGCCGTAGCACAGCAGGAGTGGGTTGTTCTCTCACTACATCTGAGCCCTTCCCCTAAAGAATGTTGCTTTCTAAAAAATGTCGTTTTCTCACATTCCTCTTCAGTTACTGTCCTGTCATCTTACATTCTTTTGTTATTAGTGATAGCATGGGTAGTGGTGGAAATAATGTTTTTGTTTCTCTTGTCCAACAACCTCATCAGATTTAGTGCCGGTAGTGTTTGATCTGAATTTTATTTGTAAAAAGGCGCTTGGTGCTATTTTAAAACCTAAGATATCTTAAAAGCTACTAGCTTTTGCTTATAAAGGACAAAAGTTAGGGTTATTTAAGAGACTGTTCATATTGTCATAATCTGAACACGGTTAGTTATAGATGCTATTGGTGCTCACTGTGTGATTAGTGTGTGGGGAGAAAGGGCTACGGAACATAATATGATAAAACAGTCACAGTTTTCAGATGGCTGCTGAAGGAACCTCAGTTTAGAGATTTTCTCAAGATTTTTTATTTTAGAGCCCTTTCTCAGTCTTGCACTTCCTGAATAACTGTGGTGCCCGCAGGGAGTGAGGGTGCAGCTCAGGAGAGCAGCTCATTGCCCAGTCCAGCAGCTGCTTGCGGCACACACGCCCTGGCTCTCCCAGTGTTGACTTGTTATAATCTGGCATCACGTGGGCTGCTGGGGAAGGTGGTGGCTGCAGAACATTTCCTTTGACTAGAAAGGGTTTACAAGTGGATCTGCTGATCCTGAAGTCCAAACTATTCAGCTGAAGGAAAAACTTACTTGCTCTGAGTTTGTATTTTATGCTGACGGCATGTAAGTACCTCACTTCAGGAGATGTTTGTCCTGAAGAAACAATTTTTTTTTTCCTGCCTGCTTTTGTAACTAAAATCGAATGCATTTAGCATAGTTTTATTAGTACATGGTACTGCTTAAGAACACAATCCGTTTTTCCAGGATTAACATTGTACATAATTCTGTGGGGGCAGTTTCAATCTCTAATGCTGTTTACAAGTGGATTGAGATTCACGCCAGAGTTCTGGATTTTTTTTTCCTTTCCTGAGCTCCCAGAGGAACATGATCTTATTTCAGAAGATGTTTTGCATATTTCCCACCTTGTAGTGTTAAATTCTTTATCTCAATCAAATCCAGTAATTTTGAAGTACAGACATTTTTCATTCCCATTTTTTAACATTTTAAATTTTAAATACATAGTTCTTGATTATAAACATGTATTTCATATGTATGTTCTGAAGTTTCCTTTCTGTCATGGGTTAAAATTTATCTGTATTTGTCTTTTTATTCCTATGAAATTGATAATTATTAGTAGAAAAGTTTGTTTTAATTAGAAAAAAATAGGTTCTGTGACCTATAGATTACAATCACAAAATTTTGAAGTATGATATTCCTGTGTATTTTCTTTGTCTAATCAAAATTATTTCAGATTTTCTTTCAGTTTAATTGCTGAGGTTCGGCAGGAAATTAATTGCCATGCCTGTCTTTGTTACAGAATACAGTCGTTTTGAAGCTAAAATCCATGATTTACGGGAGCAGATGATGAACAGTAGCATTAGTTCAGGATCAGGATCTTTGCGAACCAGCCAGAAGAGATCCCTCTATGTCAGGTAATCATTGTTTTCATAGTATTGCTATTGTGTTTTTCTGCTTTCCTGTTGACTTACCATTTTGCTATTTGCATTTTCTTACAATTATTTCCTTAGTATTAATAAATGCATACTTATATGCAAATACAATTTAAAAATCTCTTTTTTTAGACTGATTAATGTAATACAGCTGCAAAAGAAGTAAAATCCCTGAGAACCCTAGATGAACGTTGAAGAGTGGTGCTATTATTTGCTTTTTGTCCTTTGCTTTGAGAGAGATAATCCTTCAGCAAAAACATATATTTCTTCTTTAAGTCAGTGTATTTGAAGTCTTAATAACTTGCTTGGTTCTGTTCATGTTTTTGTGACAGAAGTCTTCATATTCTCCCTTGTTCAGTACCTGAGTTCCAATTTATAGTCTTCCCTTTCTCAAGGTTTGACAGATTTCCATCTTATTTCCTTCAGTTTACTTTAGTTGTTTTCTCAGCTTTATTAAGAAATCTTATTTCGCTATCCAATTGCATTTTGTTATGGAATATTTTTCCATGGTAACCAAGAGAGGAAATGGAAAGCAAATGAACTGAGTATAACTCATTAATTTATTCATATCAAGTTAAACATAAAGGAGGCTGGAAGGAAGTGGAAACATAAGAGCATGAAGCAGTGAGAAAATAGGTGGTTTCACAGGGAAATTATGGCAGGGTGCAGCTTATTCATTTGTCACTCAACTCCTACATCAGTTATCATGTACTGATAAAGCATAACATTTCAAGTATGGAACGTGGGTAAAAGGATTGCATTTTTAAAAATAAATTGATTTCTGAGTTCCCCAAATCAGCTCATCTCTGGATTGAATCAGGGCCAGCAGTAGCCTCTTGGTAGGGGCTGGAATGTTTCAGTAGAGCCGGTAAGGCTTCAAGCAGTTCTAGTGCTTGGGTTAAACACGGTTAAAAATGTTGTAGGACCTCACTGGTTTACCTGCTAAAAGTAAGCAGGCTCAGGTGCTGTTGATTTTTCCCATCCAAAGCAGATACTATTTTGTTCATGGTGTGTTCTATCTACTGAGCTGTGGGAAAGGAAACAAGTCATACACAAAGCAGTTCCCTGAGTAATTGCATTGATGCACAGAAAAGTGATGGTCCTTTGTAACCTATTTCTGAATGCGTTGACGCAAATGTAGCTAAATACTCATAGGGCTTCTGTTCAGCTTGACTCTAACAGGTGGTTCCTGTGTTTTGACCTATCGTTTCAGTAGCTGGATTCTATTTTCTTAGATCTGAGCCTACTTTTTTTTTATACTTCTGTCTGCATTAAGTATTTTGTGGGTCAAAATTTAAATCTCTAAAAATAATGCCTTAAATACTAAGGATAAGTGCTTGATACCACAGTTATCCATATCTTTGAATTTCCACAGGTAGGTAGGTGTAGATATGGATATTGTGCTGAGGTCTTCCTTTCCATAATCCCAAGATTTATTGCTTTAGCCCTCATCATATAACTAAGCCTAAACAATTCTAAATGCTTTTATTTTGATTGGTTAGCTATAGCCTGGTTAGGTTCCAAACCACTTATGCTCGTGTTCACACAATGGTCTGATATTTTAACCTACTGACAAGCATTTTATGTTTATGTAGCTTTTATTCCACTGATGGAAGTTGTTGGGCTTTTGACTTTGCCAGCTGCTGCAGAACTTGTGGCCTTCTCCAGGCTGTTGGCAGAAGCCTTGTGGGGACTGGTTTCATTGAAGGTTTTTGTGGCTCAATAATCAGTGTTGGTATAAGTCAGTACAAAAATCTAAAATGCAAAAATTCCACAGCAGAAGTACTTTTCTATCCATGTCTCTTTACAGAGGGTGCTGTTAGGGTTTTTGGGATCTGCTCGTGTCATCACACTAAAAGTTGCCAAAGACTGGGAGGCAACTTTTTTATGCACAGAAAGGGTTCACATCTGTTCTGTCTGGTTTCTGATGTAATTTTGACCACATTGAAGTAACTTTTATGAATATTTTCTCATATTGCTTGATACTGACAGAACATGTTAGTTATCCAGTTTATTCCTGATAATAAGTCACTCTGGTATAATCATAGTGTACTTTTAATGGTACCAATTCAAAGCCAATTTTAATAACTTCAGCTATCTTTTTTCAGTAATGCTGGGTTTTGGATATGCCTTAAAAGATGCCAGTTATGTAACAAAACGCTGAATTGAATGGTAAATCCAACAATAAAATGCTTATAGGCATTCAATCACAATTGCAGAAAACCTATTAAATAAAAATACTCTGAAAATCATCTCTTCTAGTTTCTCAAAATCATGGTAACAAATTAGGAAATAAAATCAGATACATTATTTTATCCCTGTAAACATGATATCTTTAAGACTAGTCTGCCTGTAAACAGCATTTTCGTGGTATTATATAATATTAAGAAAAAGGCAGTTGTGTTTGCCTGAAAATACAATTTGAAGTAAAATGGGAGATTTCTCTTTGTAATTGTATATATATCAAAAAAAGATGTATAGCAATTTAGGAAACAGTCCTTGGAGGGCAATAGAAATACATCAATTCAGCAGCAGCTGACTCTCCATTTGCAGGTCCAAGTCTCCCCCCATGCCACCCCCCCATCCTGGGCTAATTCAGATGTGCTGATGTGTCTTCTCTTATTTTGCTCTATGTTTCTTCTGGTCTGTGTTCTAAGAGGAGACAGATTCTCTCATAATAATGTTTCTGGGTTTGCATCTGAGCTATATCTATATATATATAAACATGTTCATCTGCAGATTCAAAAAGCACATGTAAGATACCTTCAGGGTATCAAATTTCTGTGATAATACATGGAGAGAGAGAAAATCTGTTCCGTGTTTTATCCCATCGTCTGTGGCAAGTCTCAGTCTGCAATGTGTGTAGCATTCAAAATCACTTTTACCTTTGTGCGTTTTTCTGACCAGCATAATACATTCCAAATTCAAACAATGGTGCTGATTTGTGCTTGAGTCAGAGGAAAAAATGGTTGTATCTCTAAGCTGAAGAAATGTAACAGTTTTTAAATGACTAGGAAATTTTAACTAAATCTTCTGGAAAAATAAGATCTGGTATTAGCAGCAGGCTAAGTGTACTTGCCTGCAGTTTAATTGGGCCATCTCTATGTTATTCTGAGAGTTCAAACATTAAGTTTCAAACAACTTTCCTAAAAACTCAGAAAAAGAGAACCTCCATTACAAGCTGACCTTCATTTATTGTGAAGTAGTAAAATTCATTCACATTTAATGAAATGAAACATAGAGATTCTTTTGCTGCAAGAATTCCTGATTGCTTTGTTTGTTGAAAAAATGCTTCAGTAAAACTTGGTCAATGGCCTATGATACTGAAAGTAATGAGTGTGGCAGGTAAAAAGATATTCTGGAAAATTTAGCACTGTTACAC
>WEIT01034228.1:205-13799 GCA_013389985.1 Dryoscopus gambensis | reverse complement strand
ATGATGCACACCAAGGAGAAGAAACATTCTACATATTTCACTGTTTTCTGCTGTTATGCCTTCACAAACTGGTCCCCATCATGTCTGCAGAGACAAAAATTGAAAACGTTGCCACCCATGATGTCTCTCAGTAGACTCTAGGTACATATTTTAAACCATTCATAATTTTTCTATTCAAATCTCTATTGTGCTAAGTTCTGAATACCTTTTGTAAGCAAATCTGTTACTATGAGACTACACACACAGAAGAATGAAATCTTTTGTGTCCAAGATGACAGTTCATGGTCAGTTTATATGAACTTACTTAAAGTGTGGTAAATATTTTTTATTATGTCTGAATTCTCAGTGGTAAAATTCAACATTTTTCCCTTTCTCAAGGAAATTTCATTAGTTTCATAAAGTATTTAGAGGGATCTTTATTTGATTAGTGAAAATAATTCCACCCAGAGAACTTGCAATCCATGCAGAGTTAGTAAGACTATTTCCTTTTCAGCATCTTAATGTTTCATGCCAGCTGGGATGCCTACAATGTCCTGTCTCATTTCTGTAAAAATAGGGGATTTCCATCTATTCTGAGTGTATTAAGAGCGTGGCTGATAATATACCTTTAAGCTTCAAAGACTGCAAGACCTTTCACATCATCAAAATGCAGTAGAATATCAAGAAGTGAATAACCTGTCAGCAGTCATTGAGCCTGTACAACACAAACAAAAACCATGTGTTCCGCAACTGCAAAATGAAATGCTATTAGTACTTCAAAGTCTCTTTTAATTTCTAGTGTTTATTTTCCACAGCACAAACCAGCAGAAAATACTCAAGGCATACTGTCACTTTGGAGAGCTGATAATGATATAAATCAGCTTCATCAGAAAAGAGCAGAAAAATAATGTAGAATGCAGACTTCTTAATTTTTATTTTTCCTTAAGTTAATACAGACAGGATATTTCAATGCTCCATGCATCATGAAACAATTCCATTTGTTGTGGTCATCTTTTGCCAAATGACTAGGCTTCTTGCTAGCTCTCTATGAAGCAATGATTGTTCCCGCAAATGTTGTCCAGTTTCAAGTGGATAAATCTTACAGGATAACAATAGTTATATCAAAATCTCACCTTTTACCTGCAATGATTTTCAGGGACCAGTCACAAATAATTTGAAATTTTTTTTCCTAACATAAAATATACATGTTCTTTTCTAATAGTTGCTCATCCTCATTATTCACAAGGTATTATTTTCATTTTCATTATTCAGAAAAAATTCAAAAATTTTGCATCAAGTTCTGCAAGAAAGACACACTATGACATTTAGAAACTGTGGAACCCAGTGTGTATGAGTGCTGTGAGTATGCAGGCAGGTGGCTGTGATCAGTCAGGCAATGTCTTGCTTTCTACTTGGAACAGGAATATTTCATACAGAATACTGTGCCATAGCACGATACTAACCCTCCCAAAATGACTGTGGGAAACTATAAGAAAATTGAAAATCAAACAGAACTAGGCTATTTTATAGGTTTTTATACATTATTCCATCTTCTTTTGTGTTAAGAAAGCATAGTATTTGGGAAGCCAGCCTGGAAACATACTTTAAAAATAACGAGGCTTTCTTCCTGTGAGAAGACATCAAAAACAGGCACACTTGACTATCTGAACTCTCTATCAGAGTCTTAATTTAAATTTATTTTTGATTCATTTTCTGTATGGCAGTAAATCTTGTATGATCAGTGTCTGGATATATCAAAGCATAGTTCTTTTTTCCTTGTTATTGTTTATTCTTTGAATTTGTCAGTCCATTAGTTGGTCCAGTTCAGCTACATTAAATAAACACTTAAGGTGTTAAGAAAATTTCTGGATTAAACTTCTGTCTGCACAGAAAGAACAGACTGTATATGAACCACACTAAAAGTACTTAAAACCAAGGGGGTTATCATTGTTCTTTAAAGTGAGAAGGAGAAGTAAAAAGGCAGATGCAGAGAAGCACATTTCATTATTGGTAAACCATGCTGTTTCATCTAGATAAAAAGGAAAGAAAATGTGGCCATGCCAATGTTAGATCACTTCTCTGTTATAAAGCACCTAGAACAAAATCAAATGAAAAAACCCTAATCATCTCAGTAGTTAACATGATAGGAGAAGTACAATTTAAGTTTCTATTTATCAGCTATACGTACAAATGACACCAATGACTTCAATAGAGAGCAATGAAAAGCAGTGAAACCAGAAAGCACTATAGAAACTCATGTGGACTGGGAAAATACCACATGTGGCTGCAGTATAAAGAACAAACTCCTGGATATCATCAGTGACCGTTTTAAACTCTAATTGGCCTGTAACCCATGGCAAACAATGCAAATGTTTGACTGGTTTTCAGGAGCACCTGGGACTCTCAATCTTCAAGAGCAATTCTACAGCTGAAGAGGTTGCAGTTACATTGATTCAACAATCTCACAGACTCCAAAAGGCCAAAAAATGTAATGAAATTGTGTTTAAGCAGTAAGAAAGTGATTGACACAAGAAAACTGTTAAAATGATGTTAAAAGTAAATCAGCTGAGAGAATTTTGTTTTTGCAACACAACTCAGGCCAGAAGATACCTCAAAATCTTGAGGAAAACTTTATGGAACAGATCTAAGGGAGCAGACTGAGAAAGGTGCTCTCCTTGATCAACTGCTTGTCAGCAGAGTGGATCTCATGAGAGAAGTGGAGATCGACCACCCTTGAGTTACTATACTGAGGGCAGATTTGCCAAAATCTTGCCAGAACCAGCACTGGACATCACATGACTCTCTAGGGCAGATAACATATTTGATATTAGCATTAGTGAGGGAGGATCTACTCCTTTGTTTTCTTCTGAAGCTGGAGCTCCATTTCCTTGTCTATAAGCCCTTTAACAGGAGGCTGAATTGTCTCAGTTTTTTACAGCATTGATGGGAAAGCTGCACAGGCAGGGCTGAGAGCAATCATGATGGAGTTCTATGATGTATTGCTGTTTGACATTCTTCTGTGGCCGCAGGCTAGCTTTTGTTTGCATTACTTAGAAATTTGACATAATACCAACAGCTTTCACTCATTTGTCATATCAATATTCTTTTTCCTTTTGCTTTGGTTATAAAGCAGAAATTAGATCAGTATGGACCTCCCATATTTTTTTTTATTTGACATAATTGCCACATTCTTTGTCTTTCTTATAATGCTTCTCAATATTTCTTATAATGCTCAATCTTCCTACTGGTAGAATGATATTCTGGCCTCTGGTGAGAAGGTAACGAATGCAAATATCTAAAATGTGGTGGCCAAGATACCCTGTGACATACATACAACTGATGCTTCTGTCTCTGCTTTGAATTCAAGAATGCCAAAGTGGACCTCCTGCATCTCAGATGCTTGTCTTTTTCCCTGAGCTATTTGGTATTTTGAGAAGGACTTCAAAGGGTTTTTAAAGCTCAAATCTCACGGATCCTTGGGCTCATTGAAATGTCAACAATGAGAATATTTTCAACTCCTCAAAGCTTACACTACAAAAGAAAATGTTTTACCATCTAGTTCAAATTAGTTACTCCTGCTTGCAGAACTTACTGTTGAAAAAAAATCTTGGGTTTGTTCCTCTTTCCACTGTTAACTATGAGTCTTCTGGTCCATATGCAAAAGGAAAAACATTCAGGAGCAGCTGTGTGAAGTCTTTTCCAGCAACAGCTGGCTTATAGAAGGAATAGGGGCCTACAAATGGCTGTCTTACTCACTTGAGTCCAAGTGTGCTCCCTTGATATGTTTTAATGTTAAAGTTTCACTTACCAAAGTCGAATGAGATGCTTAGTCCAGCTACAACAGAAATCCTTGAATTTAAATCAGTCAGTACTGAAGCATTAGGCAGTTCAGAAGCAAGGTGCAGTCGTGAAAGCCAGACCCATCATCTGTTCTTTGCAGACAAGTTCACCCTTTTTGTCTCTGTTGTCCCTGTCATTGGCTACCAGGTACCTTAATGGTCTCTTCTATATAAATATGAAAATTAAAACAAAATTTTTCTCATGAAATTTTGATGGCATAGAAACTTTTGAAGGTAAGGTATTAAACCTGTTTCTTTTTTATACCTCCGGGATTGCAAATTACCCTAAGACACCATTAAAAATAATACATAGAATTTCTAAATATGGCAAGAGAGGCAAACAGATAAAAACTCTGGAATGAGTTTGAAGGAAAACTGAGCCAGAGTCTTGAAAGAGATAAGATATTACTGGATTAATATGGAGGTTATGTATTAAGTTCTTCCATTTGGGAATGATCTGGGTCAGCTAGTCTTTAGGAGTAAAGGCTACCTACCTACAGCCTCTCCTACCACTTTATCTTTCCCAAACCAAACAGAATCTTGGCATCTTTCAGGACATGGAAGCAGCAGGAAAATGCAATCAGAAGATCTGTACTAGAGCTGTTGTTCCATTCAGTGGGTCTAGTTTTCAGTTGCCTCACATATTTCAATATTTTAGTCAACTGCCCTTTTCTGTAATTATAGATTTATGGTTTGTATTTACAGGCTTATGAAGAGTAGTGATAAAAGACCTTTGAGTTGATTGCACACCATGCAGAGTCTAAAGTATTCTTCAGTGATTATATTGACTGACTTTATGACCCCTTTGTGCTGACAAAACCTCATAAAAAAGCACATAATGTGAAGTAGAATGCATCATTGCACAGGTGTAAATGACTACACAAGATGCGAGGAAAGCAGAATCAAGCCAGTGGTACCTAATAAACACTTACAGCCCAGGAACTGTTGCAGACTCTCATGTAAATACTTAACATGTGGTTCTGCTCTAAAAAGTGACTATAAAATGCATTGTGGTTTTTTATTGCATTTCAGTGATACCATATTACATTTGCTCAGCTTTCAACTAAAAAAATTTTTTTCTAATAGACATGTTAGCAAATTCCATGTAAACATTTAAATTCAATTTTCTTTTCTTCTAATGCATTTCAAGAGTAAAGCTTATCCAGACTCAGCTTTATCTCATGGATACCTCTGCAAACGTACAGATTTTACTTCTTAGAGCACCAAAACATGCTGCAGTTTCTGAACATTGAATTAAAAGTTTTCAAAAAACATATCTGAAAAATGGTACACTGTGGTCACATATTGATTTTCTGATTAACCAGGCTGATTATAAAATCCAGCCTAAGCTCTTACTCATGTTGAATTCTTTAGTTTTTTTCTCTTCAGAGTTTTTCCCAAATTTTCAGAAATAAAACCCAAGAACCTTTATTGTTCATTTAAGGTATTATTTCTCATGCAAAATGGCCTTTTTCAATTTAATAGTAGCGTGGGTAAAATAAAATTTAGTTTAATAGTTAAAAACTTATAATGAAGGCCACTTAAGCTCAATTATTCCCCAGAGGGGCAAAACTCCCATTGTTTAAAATACTAGGAAATCAGGATATAGGATATTGTCTGAGTCTGGAGACGGTATGAATAAAACATGTTCACAGTAATGATGTTGCAGTGGCAGGGAGGCAGACTAGGTAATCTCACAGGTCATTTCCCTGCTTATGCTTCACATTGGCATTCTCTGCAGTATTGAAAATTTGATTAATTTCCTTATATGGGGGCCATCACAGTCTGGGAACTGAAAAGAGAGGGATGTAATGGCCTAATGCACACATTTATTTGGTTCTTCTTAATTTTCAGCTGTAAAGTGCAATCCACTCCAATAACCATCTGCAGTTCTAAAAAGAGCAGCAATCTAGTGCAGGGAAATTTCAGACAGCCAAGAAATTTCTCAACTGTCTCTACATACAGGGTATGGTTTCTGTATAGGAGTCAAAGGGGTCTGCCCGTCTCAGGTTTGAACAGAATTAATAATAACCTTGACTCTAGTATAATTTTTTTTTAATATTTTGGGAGTAAGAAACTGTCACAGATGTTTGACATCATATTAGGCGTACACCTGCCAGGGCCCCATGGGTGCCGAGATCTCCCTGAGGGCTGTGGGAACCCCCAGGACAGCAGGGCAGGGCCTGGCACTCAGGGCCATCCCACCCTCAGCCAGGAACTGCAGCCTGGGGCACCAGGGAGCCCCAGCTCCAGGCATCGGGCACCTCCCTGAGCAGGGAAATAGCCCCAGTTTATTCATTATTGAAGTCAGAACTCCAAATGCTCATCTTAGAATCCTCATCCATGTGAGTAAGAGAGGATAAAGATACCATATTTAGGATTCGTGGCCATGTGCTCATTCAAACACTATGTTATTAACACAGAAATAAGGGTATGAAACCAAAATGAGGCTTAGATGCTGACTGCAGCAGTAAGTACTGCAATACCTAGATCCTAAATAGGAAGAGAAAATTATGTTACCAGATACACAGGCTCTGTACAGGACAAGAACATGTAGAAAGAGTTTAGTCTCAGAGTGGGTTTTGAATCAATTTCAATGCTGTAGGGAGATCTACCCAAAAGCAGCACTCCCACCTGCCTCTGGTGAAGAGGAAATCCTTAGGCAAAGAGGATTCATTCAGCTCTGGTCTTCTCTGAGGCTCATGGGTCTTTCCCTCTCTTTCTTTATCGTAATCAACTAATTCTAGAAGTTTCTTCAGTATAACAGAACAGATATAAGGTCTTCCTTGACCTGAGGAGGTACAGACTTTCACAATGTCCCCACTGCCACCTTCTATATAGTCTTCAGGGGGGGCTGGGAAACTACACACTAGGCAGGAGTCCCTTCTTGGGAGGTACCCAGGTTTATCTCCTTGTCCATTAACTGCTTAACACCAAGAGCTCAAGTCGTCTTCAGAGCAGGGGAATAAACTGAATTTTCTTCTCCCCAGTGAATTCCCAATTAATTTATTTGAACATTTATTCTTTCTGGGATTCTCTATCTAGCCTTATCAAGCTCACATTTTTTTCTGATTTTGCAAGTGGGGAATGATGTGCTCCAAGGGCAGAAGAGAGAAATTAACCCTGGTATCTCTCTGTGATCTGACCATTCACCTCTCAACATGTTAGGATGCTGCAGTGGATGGCTCCCATGAGAGGGAGGTGGGAGCTCTGGGTGGCCAAAAGGTTGACATTGTGCTCTCCCACGGTCCATCCGGGAGCCCCCACAAGGGTGCAGGGAAGGGACAGGGATTGTGAGCATGCCCAGCCCAGAGCCCTGCAAACACCTGGCAAGACCACAGTGATGAGTCAGTCAGGTGTGAAGTCCAGTGGGGGCAGTAGGTGATGGAGAGCATGTACAAGGTTGGGCACAGACTATGATGTACCCCAGGCAAGGACCAAGGCTGAGGATCTGGTCACAGGCGCAGTTCCCAAGAAAATGGGAACTGTGAAGTTGCCCAAGTGAAACTCCCCCCTCTTTCTGTCCCAGATCTCTCCAAGTGGTGTGAGCCCAGGTTCCCCGACCAGGCTGCAGCAGCACTGGCTGGAGCAGGGGCAGCCTGTGCCCAAGGGGCTGGGAAGGACAGCAGGGCTGTGAGCTGCACTCAGTGCCTGACAGCATGGAACCAGGGTGCCGTGATTCCCACATGGTCTTTGAAAAGATTCATCCATTGCCACATGTGTTCTGTCCAGGTAGGAATAGTCTGGCTATGGATACAAGAGTGCCCTTCGGATGGCAGTCCTTTTGTCCTGTGTCCACATTTGAAAGCTGGAGAGAGGTGTCATCCCAGCTCAGGGCTACAAATCCAAAGAACTGCTGTTTTCAAGCACCTCTATCTAGGGCTGTATGCTCATGGGGAAGTGCAGATACTGTCTTGACACAGATTGACACAGAACTTTCTCTGTTGAATCTTCTCCATTCTTCTCCATCAGGGAATGACAGACAAGCACACTGCCAGTTCCACAGTAGTGGATGGAAAGATGCAAATTGTTGTTTTAGGCTCTCAGCAAAGGACCATGAAAAATACAATGATTTGGACAGCTATCCAAGGCATATAGCTTAGAAATTACAAACATCTGTCAAAATATATGAGCAAAATACAAACTTGTTGTATGAGAATTGTGTCTCTGAGATATAGCCTACTATTTCTAGCTGAACCCACAGACTATATTAAGGCTGCATAGTTCTTATTTTATACCAAAAAAAAAATAAAGGAGTTACATTTATTAATGTAGGTGAAGTCTGTAATCACATTTGTTTTTAATAGCAAATTAGTTCTTTATTAGGTCTTGATAATATCTCAGGGCTGGCATAACTCTCTTCTCTGCCTTTTTAATGTTTGTTTTCAACTAAATATAGCTCACAGTGAGTTATTAAGCACCAAGGATTGCTCTTGTTTGGCTAAGATAACATGCTGTGTGAAATGACTGTCCTCTGGTCTCCCTTTCAGCTATTTCTTAACATCTTAGACTCATGTGGAAGTGTCTTCCTTGGAAAGGAATGGCATAATAAAGAAATATTACTTTCATGTTGGCCAATATCTGTAGGTTTTTACCTCTCTATTTTGACACAAATGAACAATTTATTCACCTAAGGCAATATTGTATGTGAAAAAGAAATCAGAGCATAAGTCTGCTATTCAGTTACATATTACTCCTACACACAGACTCCAAAGGTATTCAGGAAATTCTGAGATTTTTCTGTCCTTGAGAAAGTCTTCTCTACTCTGAGAAGCCCATTGTAGAGTACATAAACTCATTGAGAACATCCAGGCAGCCCGATTCTTGGGCAAGTTCATGTTGTCATGAGGTGAGGTGGTAGCCTCAAATGTCCCTGGTTTCTGAAAAACCCTTGATATTTCTTTATGAAGTTCAAACTAAAGGGCAGTTGTATTGAACTCTAGATCACCATGGACAATAGCAAAGATCAGATACTCAGATCACTCAGGTCCAAACAGTTAGACAATCCACTGTCTCCTCTCTAAAACTTACTTTCTGTGGTCTGCTTGCTGTCAAAATTAGTTTTGTCCCTTACCACGGCCAAACATTCCTTCAACTGCTGATTTTGCTTTCCTCTACTTATGAACAAACAGGGATGATCTTATTCAGGTTAAGCTACGATATATCACAATTTTGAATTTTGGTAGAGCAGCATGGCAAACAGTTTTCTGTCCCTTGGAACACATGAGGGACAAAACATTTACCAAGTCTACCGGATACTCCTAGAAACATCTGTCCTTTGCACAAGCACGTAATTCATTATGACCAGGAACTGTCTGTAATCTTCCCTTAAAGGGAGCTTTACCTAAGAGAACATCTTAAAAATCGTTTTTTTCAAGGTAATGCTGTAGAATAAATAAAAGCACTATTTGTAGCAGGACGAATGAAGTGATTTGAATGTAAAAATGTCTGCAGACAGATTGAATGGCATGAATGAAAGTGAAATGACAGTGTACCCTTCTTCAAGAGGTAAGCACTTGTGTCATGCTTTGTATAAGGGAGTTCAAGTTGAGAGCTGCCATAGCTGTTGAGCTGCTAATTATTTCTAGCTCCTGATTCTCCTCCTCTTCTTTTGCTAGTTTTCCCCCATCTCTCCTTTCCACTGAAGAACAGTTCTGCACCTTTGACTGCTGCGGTATTTCTCTCCATGCTTCTGACTCACTGGTAGCACAGATGTGCTTGTAACCTCTCTGTAGTAAATTAACCTTTGTGGCATCTTTTGCATAAATTTGAAAGTGATTTAGATTTTCACCCTGACTCATCAGCATATGATGCTCAACCTCCTTCCAACAGTTCTCACAGCACTGGCTTCGGGTACTCAAATTATATGCTCTGGATTTTGCCTACTCATTTTTTTCCTTCTTGATTAATAAAAACCAATATTTTACCTAGCTTGTAATCTTTATTTATTTCCAGAAATATGCCCAGTTTAATTTACACAGTCAGTAAATTAATTGTGTTGTTATTGACTCCTTTCATTTTTTTTAACAGAAAAATCTGGGAGTATTATATAGAGATGCAAGAGCAAAGTGTATATATCAAAAATATTTTTCCTTGATGTTTAAAATTTGTCAGCTATTAAAGAGCCCTGATCAAGAGAAACTGAACCTGAGATTTTCTTAATTCCTTCCCAGACACAAAACTCAGTTAAATAAGTATGGCAGCGCTGGTTCAGATGTGGCATTCCTCATCTCAAGGAGCTCTACTCAGACCATATCACAGACTTTAAATACCAGCACCTGCTTGTATAAATTTTTTTTATTGTAAGGCAAGATATATACTCCTGCTCTTTTTAACCATGGATGCCACCTAGTCGTAGTTTGTGATCCACAAAGATTCTTTGATGTAAACAGAAATACTGAGTAATGTGGTAAGTCTGTGACTCCAGCAAAACAACAAAACTGAGCTTCCAACAGGTTATGAGAAAATGTTATCCAGACTTTGACCAACAGTAAGACACCTAATCCCTTTGTGTATTACAAATGCCTCAAAAGTGTATTTCTTTATCTTTCTCCTTGATCTCCTAGTGTATTATCCTCTAATCCACTATACAAATGCCTACAGTTATAATGAAATACCGGAAAACAGTGGAAGTGGTGTTGCCCAGAACGACTCCACAATGCTGAAGTTTTTAGATAAGTGTACACAACAAACTCTGAAATGAGTGCTATTGAATCACTTGGTTTCAATTTCCTATTCATGGGACAGCTTTTGTACAAAAAACAAGATATAAAACCAACTTTGATCTTCTTTCTGATTTCCCACCAATTCCCTTCTTTGTTTCTCTCCTCTCTGCTGGATACTCCTTGTATCTATTTAGGGAAATATTGAAGAGTCAGATGTTTGTGGTGACAGGCTAAATACTGAGCTGGAGCTGACTTACATTATATTTTATTCACTAAAAAACGTGGATTTAGACACCTCAAAAATATCCATAAATTTGAAAGAAGTTTTCTGAATACATTCAGCCAAAAAATGCTTTGCGAAAAGGGCCTAAACTCATAGAGCAGGGGATGTACCCCTCTGCCTTTTCTTTTTTCTCTCCACAACTCTGTTGATAGGGATCAGTCTGATAAGTGCTATCTAGAATTAGGCTATTAGTATTCAGATCTAGAATACTGTATGCAGTTGAAAATATACAAGGACTACATGATTCAATAAAGTGGAAGTATTCTGGGATAAGCCCAAGCTTTGCTTGCTGATCATCTTCTACTCACAGAAAATGTTTAAATATTCACTATGACAAGGAAAATGGTGATTAGTTTCTATGTAAATATCTGAGTACCTCATCTGCAGCTGTTCTCTGCCTAAATTTCTTCCAGGTCCTCTGGTAAGTTACTGGGACCTGCTTGCACCACTGGATCTCATGCATAGTACTAAAAGGCCAGAAAAGGATATCTCAGGGCTTTCAGTGTCCCTAACATAGAATTTAGTTCCTGCAACATGACTCCTGGGACACCAGATGTCTTCAGACAGATTCCTATCCAGTATCCCTATATTCTTCTTTTCAGAATTTTCAAATTAACAACTCCATTCCAATTCAGTAGAGGGTTTGGGGGGGTTTTAATTATTTTTATAAGTCAGAACTGCAGGAAACCCCTCATTATGGCATTTTTTTCCCCAGTATAAATGCTACTAGGACACTACTTGAGGAAAAGTTATGTTGCACTCTTAATCTATGTGGTAAATATTCTATGAATATTTACAACAATGTGATTTGTATCATTGATGATATAGTAAATTGTACAGCAATATCTGGCTGTTCATTCAGCTGAGGAGCCAAAAGTGACACGAAGACTTAGGAAATTATCCTCCATTTCCAAACGAAATATTTCTTTCCAGCAGTAGAAACTATATGAAGACCTGGGGAGAGGTTTCTTGCAAAACATAGCATTGCAGAGAAGCATTCATCATTTAAAATCCTGATTTACCTCCAAAAATTCTCATTTTAAATGTTTAGATTTAAGTAGATTAGCCTAGATTTAACCAGACAATAAATGCATATGTTGTCAGCCAGGACAAAGTTTTCAGTTAGACATCTGTCATGAGAACTTCTCTGGTTGTAAGATATTGTTTGATCTGTCTGAAGATATGTTGCCAAACACTCATTATTGCTAAAATGTCAGCAACATTTGTTCCAAGTGTGGGGAAAGTGAGGAATGTGGCCTTAAGACTGTAGTAATTTTTCTTCCCCAAAACAACTGTAAATGAACCAAAATTAATATTTTATTACAAACTGGAAAGCAATGACAGTCTCTATTTTTTCTTAGACTCAAAGGCGATTTATAACTATTATCATTACACATGATGTTGTGTAATCTGCTCTGAATGAGAGAGTAAACATTCCATTACATTAGAATCGCCACTAAGTGACCAGAATAACTTGTTTCATATTGTTTAGCCATAATTTGCTTGCTCTTAAATTCCTCTCTCTGTCCAAAATAATAAAATTAACTAGTTTTTGTATGAAAGAGAAATGGAAAAAAGAAATTAGCATTACCACTGAAGGAAATAACCAGATTGCAGAAAATACTTAGCTGTCTAAGCCCTGTTTAACTTGGTAGTTTAGATATGTAAATGGCCTTAAAATTCTCACCTTTTGGAAAAGAAATGGTTTCAATATTCTGAATAAAATAAAATAAAATAATGAAAAATTCCCCTACCAGAAATCTCCACTGATCTCATGCTTTTCTGCATCTGGTCCGCTAGGAGTCAATAAAAAATTAGAGTATGTGGTCTCACAATAGAAGCAATTAAACATTATGTATTATATGATGGCATTTTTTTCAGAGGGATTACTGATACTTGCATAATATTCTCTCTGTTGGCTTTAAGATTCACTGAATTGACATAGTCATTAGTCTTGACTAAATGTTAGAAAAGGGACTTGAGTTAGTCGTAGGAAAATACCATTTCATCTTCAGTTCTTCTAATAAACTTGCATTAAACATAATAATTGTAGTATAAAGTTGAGTATTTCATAATTATTTTTCTATTCTTTGTTGTAATAGTGATACTATTATTGATATACACTGTAAAATAGAATAGAATTAACATTTCACTGTCTGCGAAATAAAGTTCATGCCATAGCCTAAGAGCCATCTTATGATGAGTGAAGCAAACATTGATAATATAACCACAGATATATTTATGATAAATTATGTATATGGATACATGTGCAAGTTCATAATAATATTGGTTTCAATTGAATTAGACAGACCTCAAAAAGGGCCAGAGGATCCTAGCGGGGAGGTCAAGCCGATCCCAGAGGGGACGGCCTAACCATCCCAGAAACGGGAGGACAGACTGAAATGATCCCAGAATTGGGTCCAGGGGGTCCAACACAGTTACAGACAAAGTCTCACTTCAAAGATGATCCATGACATGAAGTCTAGGATCAGCCACAACTGTCCCTGGTGAGACACCAAGATCTCGCAGGAAGTTTGTGAGGAGAGTTTGGGAAATTCACGCACCACAGGAAGTTCTCAATGAGAGAAGCTCCATTTAAAATAAAAATTAAGTCATTTATATATGATAGAGATGTAAGAGAATGTAGGACACCACTGTTTTGATCAGCTAATCAGGGCTGCTGGTTTTTATTTTTCGCTAGAGCTGGCCAATAGAGAATGATGTTTTCTGTTCCTTCCAAACAATTTTTACTTTTCCAGGCTTTTTCTTTTTTTCTTGCAGTTGGAACAGCCCATGGCGTTTATGAAATCTTACATTCTTAGGATGTT
>WEIT01034208.1:2880-17612 GCA_013389985.1 Dryoscopus gambensis | reverse complement strand
GGCACCACACAAGCCTGTGTGGCAAGAAAAGAGCAATTCTGAAGAGCAAGGAATGGGGCAGTTGGGGTAAACACAACCCCCCTGATTCTGCTGTTCTGATATGCTCCATCATTTAGAACGTTCAAGAGACAAAGTGTAAGAGGTCTTCATGAATTCTGTGATAGAAAGTGCTTTTAAAAATTCGTTTTTCTTTCACCCCAGAATTTCTCCAGCTGATCGGTTAAGCAGCAGTAAGGAATACAAGCTATATTCTAACAGATTAAGTTAGTAAAGAACTTCAGAAGCTTAAATTGTTCACAGCATCCGCAGATGACGGCCAAAACCATTTACAAACCTTACTGATTTAGAATAACAGAATCATACCTGATGTGAGACAAAAGGTCAGAGCAAACCTAGAGGAGGCTACCTAAACACACCTCAGAATTTCACAGCCAAGATGTGTTTAATCAGTGTTCTCCTCAGAGTGGTGAGGTACAGTGTTCATAACTTCTCTGCTCAGTACTTAAGCTGAGCATCTAAACATAACGAGTCAGAAAGGGCTTGCATGAAAAGAGTGAGTAGTTATATAAATGAATGATAAATAACGATTACATAGTAAAAAAAGTGTATTTTGGAGGAGTGCAGTAACGAAGAAGAAAGATTTTGCAGAAAATTAAATTCTAACCAAATATCGTACTTTGATACTTAAAATGCCAGAACAAAATACCATTGTGCTCATTTGGAGAGGAAAGCAGTGATCATTTTCATTCCAGTTCAGATGTAAAACTCCCTGCAAACATAACACTCAAACACGTGCGTTTCCCTTCAGAACATGTTCATGCAAAAATTCCAGCTGTGAGGGTGCAATCAGGCTTTCAGAAGGGCACAGGGATAAGCAAGGAACATCTCTCCTTGCACATGTGCTTTCCAGATTCATCTGAGCAAGGCTTCTGCCTTACTCTCTGTGTGAGAACATGCTGTATGTCAAGGCTATCTTGCGGTTAACAAAATGTAAACTGTCGTGCTCCATTATCTAAACAGGGTTCAAAGTGGTTTTCTGAACCACGCCCCCTTCCTCCATATATTTTTACATGTATTAGAAGCAAAACTGGTTCTTCGAGCAGTATTTCAATACCTGCAATAGAGCAGACTGCTGTCCAGCCAGGCTGAGTCCAGTTACTACAAAGGATAGCCAACACTGAAACAACAACAAAATGATTCTCAGCAATGCAGCACAGCACTATAAAACCTTCTTCAGCTGCTTGTTGTTAATGATACAGCAGCAGCCTTTCATCTTGAATCAACTCAATTTAGTTATCCATACTGATGACTTTTTTGGTGTTGAGATACAAAAATGTCAAGGAAAAAAATACACTATTACTGATAGACATGCTGTACCAGTAACTCCATCTTCATTCTCAGATGTCCCTTCTTTGAAGCCACCAGACAGAAATGAAAATACTCCCTACTGCCAGACCCACACATTCTCACCACAAGCAAATCAAAACATAAAAGGGGTGACAACCATCAGTCTTTTTATCTTCAGAAAATACTCAGTGACAAAGACATAAAGCACAAATGGACCGTTTTCTTTACCCACCAATTCCAACATGAGTCAGACTCTTTTTCCCCAATATATATCGGCAAAACTTCATTGGGAATGCCAAACTATAAACAGGTTGAAAATGAAAACTAACAAGTTTACCTAAGATAAGTCTACTGGTCCACATTAAATTCTTTACATGTGTGGAGTGTCCAGCTACAAAAGTACCCAAACTGTTAATTGCTGAAGACCAGAAGGGTACAGCAAGGGAGAAATCATTCTGCACATGTTCGGTTATTCTCCCTCTTTAGCCATCTGCCACTGACCACTATTTGAGACAGGGCACAGGACCTGATGGATTTTCAATTTGATTTAAATGTTGTACTTAGATTTTTAATACTAAAATCTCAACTCATAAGAGGTGGATTAAATGGATTTATCCCTGCCATTATAAGACTTTTATTCTAATGGTTTAGTTTCAATCACCTTCAGTTTTGCGTAGGCAGCCCAAAGAAATTGAGTCAATATACCTGTATGCACATAACATGATTTATTGTCTTCTCACTGGAGACATCAAGTGTAACCTTAGGTTGATGCTTTATCGATTCAATATCTATCATGTAAAGGATCTAAAATTGGTTTCCTGCTTTTAAGAAAAGTAGTCCACAAACATACAAACTTCCTTTCCAGCACCTTAACTGTGTACTGTAGCCATAGTGTGAGCAGTGACAAGGATTAGGGTCAGGTAATTTTAACTTAGAAATCGAAATCCTGATCAGAGCATGCAGCAATGTATAGTTTGGGCATTTTACCCATTCAAAGAAACTTAGGGGAAAAGTGAACTGAAGTCAAACCTGCTCTTCACTACTCAGTTATCACTGTGAATATGGCAAATGACATACACCTAATGCATTTACAAAATATTTCTCATTTATCTAGTAACTTGCTTGAAGAAAACCAGGCAGAGCATCTACACAAGAACCATCTATGCACATCAGGCATTTCAAAAGTAGCAAAGTCATGGCAGAGACGAATGAAATAACTTCATCAAAAGCTAAAGAAGTAGCACATAAAGGAATAAAACCTGCCTCCAAGAAGCCATAAATCCACTCACAATTCCTGTCTTCTCATCCTTCTTTATGTTTATTTGGCTAGAAGGGAGAAAAAAATGAAAACCTAATTTTTCAGGACTAGTAGGAAACCTTGATACCAGCAGAAAAAAATAGGGTAATTTATAGAGTTGAAAGAAAATGCAAACTAGGTCACTTATGGTATAAAGTGAATGCTACTATGTGCAAAAAGTAGATCATATAATTCAAAAAAATAAATAAAGCACAACTCGCCTTTTAAAGCCTTGGTTTAAAAACAAGGGGGGAAAAACCCAAGGCCTTGCACTCTTAAATGTTACAACTGATAAGACTTCAAATAAGTCATCTGTGGTCATGAACATGTGCCCACCCTTCGGCCCTGCTGTACTCTTGAATTCTTGCTCCTTCTGAGGCACAGGCAGGAAATAATGCAAGGAAGGAAAAACCCTAAACTACACCATAGGAAGAATAAACACAGTAGGCAAAGAACATGCACACTCTGTGCAAAGACCAAACCACACTTTTCAGTCTCTTTTATAGCAGAGAACTAACAGGGAAATAAGAATGCCACTTGTACTTCTTTAGCCTTTCCAGTAAAAATATATTTAGCTGCTTTACAAACATTTACTGTCAAAACATTCCTTGAAATTAAAATGATAAATTAAGTGTAACAAAACAAGTAATTCAAGTAACCATAAAATTCAGCAGAAAGGAAAAACCATAAAGCCTGAAATACTCCAAACTTCCAGTCCTCATTAATTCGCAATTTGCATGCCTGGAGTAGGCTGTTCATTGCAGCCACACAGCCTGTACTAAGGACTCAGGGTCTGGCATAACTCGACTGTCCAGTACACCATATTTTTCTCAATTGACAATTGTAGAAACAAAATATATCTATCCTGAAAAGATCTCCTCTCATTAGAAGCTGAATTCCCAGTGACTCCTAAATAAACTGCAAAGGGAATTCAGCTTTCCTTACAAAGGAGACCTGAGAGGTCACTTAAGGTCACAACTTCATTTCCTGACAGAAGCAAGAGGTAAAATTCTGGAAATCCTGGTTTCCAGTCCTGTACTCAGCTTGTACAGAAGCTTATCTCAGCTTAGATTTTACAACATAGGCAAATACATTTATCACATGAAAGAACAAAAAAGCAAGTTCAGTGTTCAGACTAACTGTATCGAGCTGATAACAAATAAATCAATTTTGAGGTTTTTAGCTCCTTTATCAATAACACTCTTACAGATCGAGAATTTTCTAACAAGAAGCTTTGACTGCTGACTATACAATTTCAACGTTTTTTTCTTTTAAGTGTGTGCCAGATTATGCTTACTGGTATAAAACAGCATAAATTCACTTCCTCTGGATTTACACTGCAATAGCTAAAATCCGTTTCTAAAGTCAATAAAACGGGTTTAATGAAAAATAAAATTTAAAAGTTACAATAAAAACAAATGATTTTCCCATAAAAATGTGGTGATACATGTCAAAGTACTACAACTGAGACTACAGACAGAAGTATTATTCTGAAATCAGCGGGACTAACTAGAATGAGATTCTCTTAAAGGCAAGTGAGTATATCAGAATTTATCCCTGCTGTGAAGCTTGAAATCTCAAAGTTACTTTTCACTGGAAACTTCTTTTTCTCATCCCAGATCACTGATGACAGGTCTTGCTGCCACAGATTTAAGCACCCTGTGCAGTCTCCCCTGTAAACTCCCCAAGTGCACCCTCTTCTCTGTGCTCCCGGAGCTCCGTCCACACTCCTGACATTTTGGCCCTTCTGCCCATCCCCGAGCCCTATCACAGGCGTTCCTGTCTCGAGCTCTGTCTTCTAAATGGTCCTTGTACCTCCGCTGAAGCCTCATCTCCAGCCCTGTCTCTGGCCCCACATCCTCCTGCTCCTACCTGGACGACCTGAGACACCCTCTTGCCTTTTTCTGGGACTCTTCAGGCAACTCATTATCCCCACCCTGCTCAGTAATCACTGCACGGCTGAGCCCTGGTGCCTTTGGCATTGGGCTCACCCTCCCTGCTCCTGCTGTGCCCTGGCAGAAGCACTGGTACATCTTCCAAGCATTAACATAACACAGCACCAGTGCTGCTCTTTCTCAGCAAAAACCTTCCGTGGAGCTTAGTGTGCTTTCCTGGCTGTTGTATTCTTTCACTGAATTCCCAGTTCTTCTAGGAGTCAGATTTCTGACATAATTCATTCTATCATCCCAACACGAATAAAAACACATCTTCATTTCCATCCACACTGAGACCAATTCAGATTTATTAAGGCTTCCTTGATATTCAGTGATGTCTTATAAGCACTAAATCATCATGAAAGCTCCATAAGCAAGAGGCTGCAATCCTAAAAATCAAACCAAAACCCAATCAAACAAGAAGCCCTCTGAGAAGAATACATCTCCCACACAGCACAGAGCTTTCTAGAGTTGCCCAGGATGAGCACTGTACATCTACTGTTCCTTTTTCCCTCTTGGGGTGATCAATCACATCCAGCAACAAGAAGAAATGGAAACACGTTCTGATCTCTGGGCTTCTGGGATGGCTTGAAAACTTGCAGAGCCCTCCTCTCATGCAAAAACAAAACAATAACAATGAGAATGAGCTCCAGCTTTTAAGATCCTCACTCTTAGTACTGGCCTTAACTTGTCCTTGGACTCTTTCCGTGCTCTCATGATATAAATGCTTCCTAACCAGCAAGAGACAAGGACTATAACTAAATTTAAAGACAAAACACAGGCATAGATGTATGTTTGTTCACTATTCAACAGCATTTTAAGATTAAGTTCTGGAATGTTTTCTTTGGTTCTCTCAGGAAATGTGCCATACATCGTTATTTCTGCTTTCCACAGCAAAGATTTTAATAAACAACTTTGCAATTTTGTTTATAAAGAATGCATGAAATGGAACAGCAAAATGTTCATTTTCACACAGTGAAATTATCACCAAAGGAACCTGAGAGATGTTTGTATTTGTAGAGTTTCATTATACAGACTAATTGGAGGTTAAAACGGCAAAAAGCACAGCAATAGAGGAGTGTGTTTGTGTTTTCAAAACTTGGGTACAGTCAGTGGAGACCTATACCTGTCAATCCCACGACATTTGTGGAACTTTAAGCCTTGTAAACCAGGCTGAACTTGTCATGGGCAAAGTCAATCGCCTACTCCATGTCACACATCCATAAGCCTACTTATCTCAGACTGAATAACTTGGCATAGCCCACGTGCCTGTTCCTGGCCTGATTTCCCTGGCAATGTAGCAAGAGCAGTTTCCTGGGGGCTTTACTTATCTCCGCTACAGTAAGAATACTTGAAGGGTAACACGGCAAACAATGACGGAGGACACACAGAGACATCAATTCCAGCATACGCAACACTCACTTTCGTAGAACTTCAGATGTTCCAATGACCTTTTGATAAATCAGCAACACAAGGGCATTACTGTTGCAGAGTACTTGCTACAATACTTACTCCCCTCCAGTATAAAAATCTGTATTTAAGCTTCCCTGAGGGATGGCTCAAAGTATTGGACACATTTTACGGGTTTCTTTGTACTTAAGAGCACAATCCTTTCAAACCTTCACTGCAAGGAAGCAGAATTAGTTCCTGCTGAACTTAGAAGCTATTTTAAGGGATGTTTTCATCACACCAGAATCAGTCCCAAGTGCTCAAAAGCCTTCTAAGCATGACACTTTCTGAAAATTGCTAATAGATTTTACGCTTTATGGTGTAATTAACACAGGATGTAAAATTGCTAAAATATCAGAAAGAGGGAGTCAGATATAGTTTAAGTGCTTCAGGAGGCAGCCCAGCAAAGGTGTTGATCCATCAAAAGATCAAACTGATGCTGAGAGCATCCTCCAGTTTCCACAATTGTTAATCGAAGGCAGGAGCCGCACAACAAACGCCATCCAGAGAGCGGGTAATGACTCTGATGTGGAGTGAAAGGGCATCGAGACATCTGCACTACATAAAAGTGAAACCTTTCAGAAAATGTGCCTAGAAAAGAAAAAAAAAGGAAATTTGATACTTTGCAGCCTTAGTTCCAACCTGATCTACCATAACTAAACTCAGCTGAAAACAGGACATTTTAACAAATTGATATACTTAACAAAAACCTTGTCTTTGCTTCTTTTCCCTCACATGAAATAATAAGAAGAAAGCCATTCAAAGAGATTCTGGAGTTTAATAAATGGCAAAAAGAGGGGGTTGGTCAAATTTTAATCTGTTTGACCATGCAAACTGTATTGAATCTGCTAATGCTCATGAGAGGTCTACTGAGGGACTAGCGTCCTGTATGAATTATACCCAAGGCTCTTAAATTCATTTGAATGCATTAATTCCTAACCTAAATCACGGAAAAGTAATATACTGTTATTGTATTTTCCAATGTATACTCTAGTACAGTGCACAAACAGAAGAGTAGTTCATTTATATCATGTAGATTCATTAAAAATGAAATCACCTCCTAAGTCTGTGTGTGTTGATTTTTGAGTTGCAAACATTCATATTTCCCATGTGTAGGAAAGGAATAATTTTATACTTAGGTGTATTCAAGGCTTTGAACTTGATATACATGTAATATTAGAGAAGGAAAATAAAAGCATAATGAAAGATTCTCTATTTCATGTGTTAGAAAACAATATGTTTTCCTCATTAAACCCTCAGATATAAATTCTATAAACCATGAAATTACCTTTGAGCCCTTAGTGAAATAACCAGTTCACAAATAAATGATCCATGCAGGAAGAAAAGCAAAGATTAAAATAATAAGAGAAAGTTATATTTTTATATCAGCAGTCAAAAAAAGAAAAGAAAAGGAAAAAAACTCAGTGAATTAATACTGAAGTACAGACTTGCAGAGCAGAGATTCTGCTTGAACAGGTAATCGTGAATGATTTAATTCAGCCACGCTCTGAGACAGACATTAGTCATATGATCCAAGATTATGAGGAATTAACTCTCACAAGAAATTGAGACTAACTTGGTCAAGGGAAATGTTTGCACAGCTTTTGTTCCATCCAAGTTCCACCAAGCACCATGCTTTCCATCCTGTAATCAAATCAGTACCAATTAAATATTGCTATTTGAGTCAACTCTTCATTCTGCTCCTTGAGCAGCTTCCCCAGTTGATGATTTCAGCAAAATTGTTTGCTTTAGAGAGCAAAAAGTTAAGATGACAGTAACAAGGTTGACTTCTCTGAAGACTGTCAGGCCAATTTCCCAAAAAGTACCTATCTCAGAAGCACTGAAAGCCATTAAAATCAATCCTACCAAAACATAGTTCAATTTGGTCAACTGGGAATGAGACAGCTGGTGGGATTTGGTGGCCTCCATCAGAGATCTCCATCAGAGATCACCATCTGTTACGTTTCCCTGGGGAATGGTATGATCCTCCCAAGAGACCCCCACAAGCTGTAACTATGTTAGCCTGACCCTTCCTTCCTTTCTGTATCCCATTGGCCCGGGGCCAAGAACCCACACCTACCGAACCCCAGACGAAACCCGGCTCCACCATTGTTCTTCCTCTTTTTCCTCCTCCATCCCTGAGAATAAACATAAGGAAACTGAGCCTCTGTGGATCTCTCGCCTGGTTTCTGAAACATCTCCCCTCTGCAGCCCCCCAAGACTGGGCTGGCCTGACGAGTTGGGGGCGCCCAGGGGGGAGAGAGTTTCAACCATCAACAGCTTTCCCCTCAAAACCAGTTACTATTCCCAGGGATGTCACTCCACAGGAATTATTCTCCATTTCTATCACAGTCCCGCCCCAGTCCCGCCCCAGTCTTCCCAGTCATACTCCATCACAAGGTCTGGATTTTCCTCACAAGTCCCTCATATCAACAAAGCAGCCACTATTCAGCTCTTTTCTAGTGACTTTTTTGCAGCATTTCACTATTTTGGGCACTTTGTGGCAGTTGGGCACAGTTTTGTCAGGCTCTGTGGGCTCCCAGGTGTGCAGCCCCCAGCACACCCTGCCCAGCATGGGCAGGTACCTTCCCTGGGCAAACACATCGGGCTGTCAAACCCCAGGGAATGGAGAGAAGTCCAGATCTGAGGAGGCCTTATTTAACCTATAGAAAATGGAGAATAACCCATCATTTATTCCATATGCGATACTGCAGCTAAATTGATGTCTAGTGGTTTGGTTTTTTTCTTATAGTATCTTTCAAAGCATTTTACTAAGGCCATGAGCAAAAGCAGATTAATTTTAGAGATACGGAAACTCAGGAACAGAAAAAAGACATTACTACATTAAATTAATTTGGTTTTCAAGGGACAAAGTGCAGGCTCTCTGAGGGCAGAAACATAAACAAGAACCCATGCCCTAAATATCTTTGAATCTAAATTAAAAAAAAAAAAAAAAACAGGTAGAAGGTAAGAAAATGTTTAGCATGTGAACATATGAACAGAAAGACCTTTTTGCAATATGAAACAGAAAGAGGGAGGGGAACTGCTGAGGTGGAGAAACATGGCAAGAAAAGGAGCAGAGAACACAAAGGTTGGAGCTCAACCCCAGGCGGCACAAGAACAAAATCCTGAAAGCAACCAGAGAACAGGCTGATGTCACTGTCATCAGCGACAGAGCTGGTTCTGCTTCTTGCTTCCTGCTGTGCCAGCTTCAGCCTCTGGCTGACCCCTCCATTCAGCTACTTTCCCCCAAAAAACATGTGCTTGGGAAAGGCTACGCCGCAGGTCCCCGGGGAGCCTCTCAAGCGCAGCTTTGAGTCCATGGAGCATTATAGAAGAGAAGTCATTATGCCTCACTCAATTAAAACAAGGGGCTGCAAGCATAATTGCCTCTATTTTTTAGAGCTGCAGGGTATCATCCACACAAAACAAGGGTGATTCTTCAGGTAATCAAGTGGCAAGGCTTTTAAGTCAAACCCAGCACTATTTACCTACTCTAAAATAATAGGAGCTAACAACTCTAGGAGCAAGACTAGACTGGGACATCCGCTTGGAAGTTTTAAAACAAAATTAAAAACCACAATGAAACAAAAATAGGGAATTATGCACTGAAAAATACATCAGACTGCATCCAAAATTCCACTGCCAGTCAGAATTCAACGTCTAACATCTGTATTCACTATGTACTCAGCTTATTGCCATTCTCTTAAAGCGCAAATACAACTCACATGTTTTGCACTTAAAACATTAGAAGTGGAGAAGCTTCCAATTTTTTATTTAACTTGGAAATCTTTGATAGAAAGGCAAACTAGTATTCCTGAAAATTTACTCAATAAAAATATTACTGACTCCTTTTCTTTTCAGCAACACTGGAAGTTTAGATACTGAATGTCAGGAGGACAGGAAATTTTAAGACTGAATTCTGAACCTCTGAAAACAAGCACCTGTCTACTGAACACAGTGGCAAACTCCTAAACACTCTTATTAGATGTGCCTTTTGGACTTTGCACATATTTCCAATAAAACCAGTTACAAGCCAGCTCCAGTCATAGACAGGAATTTAAGTTAGCACATATTAGCAGCCCGCAGTGGGCAAATGTTCAAACACATTACGGTTTTAATATAATTATAATTGTTGAACATGTTCAACCAATTAGCCACAAATATTCTGTTTATCTGAGATGCTGCCAGAAATTGTGAGCTGCAGTCAAAACAACATGACACTGCCGTCCTTCTAGAAAGAATAGCACTAAATCAAAGGCACAAACATATGGAAAAAGCCAAAGCAAATATCTTATCTGATATTTTATAAATCATCAAATACCATATTTTTAAAATTTTGCTCGTACAGATACAAACTGCCACATATATTTCTTTGATAAATTCACATTTTAAAAGTTCATGTCACTTACTAAAACAAAGGGCTTCAGAATAACTTGCAGAGCATGTTTCTTCTTTGTCCAGCCCCCAGACATCAAAATTCCACAAAGCATAAACAAAATGCAGATAACTGAGAAACACCAGTTAAAAGATGAAGTGCCTTTAGGGTTAAGAACAAAATTATTTGATTGCCTGATTTTCTGCATCAATTGCACAAGTACAAAACTATTTTAAACAACCAGATGAGTCTAACTTATGAGGGGAAAAAAAATAACCACTACAATTTGTCTTTAAGAAAGAATTATTAAAAACCTGGGCTGTACACTCCCATTTAGACAATATGCAACGCTGCAAAAGCACTTTTTTCAGTGGTGTCCCCTAAATAATTAAGCTGTTCCTTTTACCATACTTCCTATATTACAGAAGTCATTTTCCTACACTAAATCAATAACTCATTCCTTATGTCAGTCATTTTTCTCCATTTAACTGAACGGACTAAAGACTAACACTGAAAGTTAGATCACCTTTGAATTATGTGTGTGATTTAAAATTCAAAGTACTTCACTAAGGAGCCTTTTAGAGTGACCACTCTACAGCCTCTTCACACAGACAACCCCTCTCAGACCTGCCCACAGCTTTGAGCAGAACAGCAGCTCAGGAACAGTTAAAAATGTGAGCACTGACAGGAAACGGCTGGCACAGAGCAGAGCCAACACTTTCCTTTATTTACAGAATTAAAAAGCCAAGCAATGGGCGAGAATTCCAATAACATCCCCAGCACCCCCCATTTGTTCAGATTAAGTCATATTTGCATCCCATGGCATAATTTATTCAAGCAGCTTCCAGTGACCCTCTTTTGCAGGCATTATCAATTAAAGATTTAGTCCTACCACTAAAATATTTGAAAAGTCTGCTTATTTCTTAGATAATCCAATGAAAACTAATAGCAAAGAAAATTAAATACTAAAATATTGATTTCACCACATTTTAATGAGCATATAATAGAATATCTTAACATCGGCATGTAGTTTAATCACAGGTTAAGGGAAACACTGGTACACTTTACATTAATTTACAGCATAAAATGTGCTCTTATTAGAAGTAAATCACTGACAAGAGAATAAGTGATATAGACAAGAAAAAAGATAGTATGTCAAAAATGCCCTAAAAAAAAATGTTTCTACTTTCTGCAATTTGCAGAAAAATTGATAATATTAAGGAAAACAAATTTCCAGAGGCAATCTTCAAACAGTGCAAGCCTGGGAAGCCTGTATCAATTAATTAACTATTCTGTCTCAAACGAGTAAAACAATTCAATCCATCCTTCTATATTAGAGGTATGGATTTGTTCACATGGCTCTGTCATCTATTAGCTATCTGTGAATCTAAAGCACAAATTGTTGTGACATTTGTATTCTGCAGAACTAATAACCATCATCTCACTACCTCAGCTATGCTTCATTTTAAGATTGTCTTAAAAAAACTTCATAGGCTGCTTTCCTACCTCTGATGTTTACCACCAGTGACTGACACAGCTGGACAACCCCTCTGGTCATGCACTGCCTAGAGCTGTCAAAGACGAAAATTTTTGGTTCAAAAAACCTTTTTTTTAAAGTTTTTTTTTAACTTTTCTTTTTACTGAGCTTTATTTTATTGTTAGGCTTGAGTTCGCACTCCATGGCCCGAAATTAGCAATTTAGAGAAGTACTTCGTGGCAAGATCTCTGATTTGGGGATATGTACAGAATCGGGATTATTATTCTTTCATGGAGCACACCCTTACAATCAATCGCTGATTTTTTTTTTCAATTATATAACTGCAAAAACTGCAAAAAAGGTAATTATTTTAAACACAGAAAGTCTCATCTTTCAGCCTTAGCATCATCCCACCAGACTCTGAACCTCAGCATTACCTGAAGCAATTAGAAGAAACCAAAGTGGCAAAGTAGTGTTAGGTAATGCTTTATCTTCAGCATTCTGGAAGCTCAGCAAGACTTCCCCTCAAAGCTGCTCTCCACTCCATTTCAGCTCAGCACCCCGGATCTGTTCTTTACCAGCTGCTGATGTTCCTTGTACTAAACTGAGAATTTGTGAGAAAAGCAAAACTTCCTGCTGTGTGTCAGCTTTGCATGAGAGCACTCGATCCTAGGTCCTGATATTCTTCAGATGCATTTCCGTAAATATTTTTCATTTCAGGCAAACATTTGGGGGGGGGCTCGATAAATTAAGTACTAATTACATTTATTACAAGTATTACTTACTTAAAAGCAAAATGAATACATTGTAGAGTTTTGCTTTTACACAATTTTTTACAGTAATGTTTTAGTGAAGAGACCACACATTAGTTTCTGATTTTCATCAGCCAACTGCTTAACTTTGATTATTTTACATAAGGAGTATAAAGGAAAACAGCATGAGAAGTTAGAATCAATCAGTTTTGTTACAGATCTAGTTTTGATGGGGAAATCCTTGATACAAAACCATGCATCTGTTCTGGTATCTTAAAATGCCCAACTTATGAAAAACTAAGATTAAACAAAAATTTAACCATTATTGGCTGAATTATAAACAAGTTATAGGGTCCATTCTTTTTACAGCAGGACAGTAATTCTTCTGCATGTGGAGATTTCATGAGATCAAAATATTATTTAGCTTTAAATCAAAAGATCTGTTATTTTAGTAAAGTCTAACAATACTCGAAAGTAAAATTCCTCATCTGGGGCTGTAATATTTGCTGAAAAAAAACTACTTCAAAACATTAATCAAATTTTTCGCCTACTGGGCAGCCATATGGTAAAGCAGCATGTGAATCTCACAAACTTGCTGATCTTCTGTAACTGGGTGCTATTAATTACGCTTGCTGCATCCATCTCTTAGATTTTCGCTTTGTGAAAAAAAGTATTTATTGCAACAGCTTTTAGAAAACAAGGGAATGAAAATCACAATTGATTAATGAGCTGAATGGAAATATTTCCGTTAGCAGGTTTTTTAAAATGAGTAAGGCTTAATACCATGGGTGGAAATGAACCCTAATTGTGTGTCCCCCCCACCACCACTTTCTGTTTGGCAGAGGGAAGGGGCTGCATGAGCAGGGAGAGGGTCTAATATGCATTATTCACTGCATCAGCTTTAGGTGATAATAGGGTTTAAATTAAATTTAATGCTATAAAGGCTGAGGACTTCATGTGCTTTAGTGCTAAGTTCTTTACTACAAAATTGAATTGTTACACAACTGCAAATTTTATTTGGTTTGGATTTGGGGTTTGTTTTTGTTTCTCAAATACAACTAAGAGTTTTCCTGAAATCCAGAGAAGCAAACATTTCAGAATGATAGTCTCCATTTTCGCTTTAATTCCTCAGGCCACAGTACTGAGGCTGTTTTGGGATCTCAGCCATAAATCTAGTTAATCATAAATTATAGCTAGAATATAATCCTTGACTCTACAGCCTCGTGTGCCAGGGAAACGGACTCCCAGGAATTACTGAAAGAAGATTGTAGGGGCTGGGCTGAAAAGCTAGCAAATAAGTTAAAATTGTGTTAGTTCACACACAAAAATCCCAGCCTGGGGAAAGGAGATGTGATACCTTTGGCCACAGCACGTGCCCAGAGCAGCAGAAGTCATGGCACACCTGTGAAGATTTGCTATATCATATCTTCAAGTTAGAAAGGATGATTTTTCTTGCTCTAATCTTCACATTAGTCTCCTCTACATAACTAGCTTATTTCAACATTTGGCAGAGTGTATGAACTTCATCTGAGGTACCAAGGGCAGTAATTAGAAGAAAAAGGTGAGGATTAGTTCTAGAGAGGGACCAACAATGTTATCAAAAGCATAAAACCCAGACTCACTCCTTGTTTCCTCCCAGTGTGAAAGAATGAGACAGAGTGAAAACACAAAACAGCTCTAACCCAAAATACTCTGTGTATGTGAGTCATCTCATCAGACTTGAGAAAAAGAACTGGGAAGTGAAATACCAAGAAGATTCAAATAATTTTAATAAATTATTATGATGATGATGAGTGGTATCCCCTCAAATAACTATTACTGGCAGCTTACTGCAGAGAGAAGAAAGGGAAAACAGTGTCTTGAATATAGAACTAGGACCCATTGGAGTTATTATTTATTTAAAATGATGAACTCAAATACAGCAACTTCATGTGGAAGGAGACAAAGAAACCTTTACAATAAGACAGACTGCTGAATGATTTAAAACATTACATATTTCCCAGACTCTCGAAACACAACACTGAGATATGCAAAGGAGTCACTTCTATCCTGCCAAGTCACCTTCCTGAACCGTGGTGCAAATTCCCTTGCCTCCCTA
>WEIT01034188.1:0-15675 GCA_013389985.1 Dryoscopus gambensis | reverse complement strand
TCCTTTCAGGTAGTTGTAGGGAGCAGTAAGGTCCCCCCAAGCCTCCTTTTATCTGGGCTAAATACAAATGCATTGTATCCAATAGATTACACATAACTTCACACATGAACTTAGGAAATATTACAGGGCTAGAATGAACTGCATTTTGATGAAGAAGTTTGCAAGGTAACAGTTTCCATTTACTACTCAAAATAGGTCAGACTTTATATACTTGCATACTGCTATTGTAATCCATTTTTTAAAGTGAAAACAGCAATCACATCAGCAGCTATTAAAGTCTGATGGCCTGCTTTTTCTAACACCTCTCTAATTCTTTCTAAATAGTAAACTGAATGAGGATACTCAGCCTAGGGGCAAAAACCATAATAAAAAAGACTGGAAGAGATTTCATTTTATAAGCATATATAGCAAGGTACATAGAAAATAAAACAAGAAATGTTATTCTTAAACCCACAAGTTAAAATGAAGAACATAAATTTACAGTGAGACAGCCAATAATAATATAGGTTACATCTGATGATTCTCTATTTGGAAATACCCCATTTCAATGTCTCATTTACATTCTACATTAACTTCTGTTTTAAATATTCTTTAAAAGTTCTGAACAGTTGACCATATTTCACCCTTCACCTTTATTAACCTAGAGGAACAGACTTGACAGATTTGAGAGCAAGGCAGCAGCCAACCAGTTAAATGAGCAGTACTGGAAGCATAATGTGCACCCACTGAGTCACCAAGGTTACATAAACTGACACAGCAAATTAATACAACTGCTTCCCTGCCTCCCAAAATACAAACCACTCAACTACTCAGCCATTACAAACGATATCTCTGCTTCAGTGCTAGGAGAACAACTGTCAGAGCCCAGAAACTGAGCTACCTGCTCATTCAAGAAGAGATCTGGAGGTCAGATCCGAGGTGTGTCAAGCACAGGGATATGCCACTGGCACTTGCACTGCCCCTCCTTCACTCATCTGAGGATGAATGTGGAAGTCTGGACTTCGCAGATCACTCCAGGATATTTGTGCGGTGGTGAAAGTCCTGCAGGAAATCAGTCCTCAGGTGCCTCACAGACTAGATTGCACCTACCCAAGTGATAACACTGCAAAAGAACACTATGAAGTAGCTCAACTGTAAAATATGGAAGAGCTATGATTAGAAGTACTCCGAAAAATACTTCTCTAGGTACACGCACTTCTTGACTTGCAGAATTTAACAGTGTCTGTATGAACTTGGAACGTCCTGAAGTGTAAGACTCTTAAGAGAAACAAAATACTTGTTCAATATAGTCTTTAAAAAGTCATAGCCCAAAGAATTCTTAAAATAGAAGTTTGCAAAGCACATTATATTGTCAGAGCAAATCTGTCTCCATCCTGCCAGAGATGCTGGCGCGATGATCTCCATGTGACTCCACCTATCTTTTAAGGCAAAAACTGTCCTACTACCACTGCTTGTGGGCTTTAATGCAAAGTTCTGGCAATCATCCAGGACTCCAGAAGGGAGGGAATGCAGCTTTTCAAATTTTCTTTTTAGGTCATGACATAAGAGATCACACTGATGGCCACTAATGCTCCATTTACAAATGCAGAGGGAAGTCAGCAACTTAAAGAAAAAATGAAAGTGCTTCTAAAAACAATGCTACATTGTACAGAAACTTCACATTTACACAAATTATCTAACACTCTCCACAGAGCTCAGCAAAACATAAACTAGAAAATATTATGTACTACATGGAATTGAAAAACAAGGGTAAACCAGCATATTTTTGTCCATGGCAAATAGGGAGTCCTAACAAACAGTGATGTTTTTAAATGGAAGTTTTAAGATAAATGAAGAAAAGCCCAAACATTTTTATCAAATTTTATCCTGTCCCCTATGCTTAGAACATGAAAGGGTACGCATGTTCATCACTGAAATGACCAGACTAAGTTTGAGATCAGTGCATTTTTAACATTAGTAAGTGGTATTTGGAGCTTTTGTCTTCTGTGAAGAAATCCAAATGGTTTTGGTGCTTGAGATGTGGTTAAGTCTTCAGGCAATGATAAAATCAAAAACCTTCCCAAAATCAAAACCACTTTTCTCAGACTTGCCCTTCTAAGCAAAATTAATGGTTCCATACGATTTTTTGGCTTTATGCAGAACTCTTTACAGAAGCCTTTGCCAGCAAGACAGATGCCATATTGCCTTCTATATCAAAATAGCAGCTAAGAATGATAAGTGAGGACATCACTGGAACATGGATCCAATTAGCAGAATATGGCAAAATTGACATTTATATAACAAAGTTTCAGGTTAGTCATCAATGACTAAATTTATACCACAGAGCTATTAATTCTCACCCTCTGTAGATAGAAGAGCAGCAGATTCCAAGAATCAGAAAACCAACAGACTTTTTTGCCCAACAGACTTCAACAGAATCACAGAATGGTTGGGGTTGGAAGGGACCTCTGGAGATCATTTGGTCCAACCCCTCGCCCAGGTAGGGTCACCTAGAACAGGGGACACAGGAACACACCCAGGTGGTTTTGGAATGTCTCCAGAGAGGGAGACTCCATGACCGCCCTGGGGAGCCTGTTCAGTGCTCTGCCACCCTCAGTGTAAAGAAGTTCCTCTTCATCTAGAGGTAAAACTTCTTGTATTTCAGTTTATGGCCATTGCTCCTCACCCAGTCACCAGGCACCACTGAAAAGAGCCTGGCACCATCTTCTTGGCACCTGCCTATGAGATATTTGTATGCGTTAATGAGATCCCCCCTCAGTCTTCTCTTCTCCAGACTAAACAGGCTCAGCTCCCTCAGTCTCTCCTCATAAGAGAGATGCTCCAGACCTCTAATTATCTTTGTGACCCTCCACTGGACGGTCTCCAGAAGCTCCTTGTCTGTCTTGTACTGAGCAGCCAAGACTGGACACAGCACTCCAGACATTGTTCAAAACTCCTGTATTCCTCTTTCCCAGTAACTTGACGACTGTGGTAGTGCAGAAAACAACTGATCCCAGACAAAATAAGAAATTGAGCAGTATCACAACATAGGCAGACAGTATTTTCATGCTTATAGGATTTAAGAAAGCCTCTTCGCTAAATTAATACTAGAACAGTTTACACAACTAACAATTAGCTGGAGGCATACTAATTACTACAAAACAACCTCCCCAGCTCCCCCCAGTCCAACACACCCTGTCCTTTCAGAAATTTTTCTCTTTTTTCTGATGCTAACTAATTCAATATATTTATGTGTAGAAGTCTCCATGTCCCCTGCTCCATCAAGCAAGCCAAGCTCTCCCACAATCTTGTGAAATAAGTTCTCTTCTTACAACTCAATCATTTCTCTAACACCTCATTTGCAGCTGTCCACTGGAAATCTCATGATTGATCCATCCCTGGATGTTATTTACCCTGTTCACAGTTGAATTAATCCTAATAGTTTATTTCTCAAAAGAGACTTCATAACTGAGATTGTTTTCCTCCTAAATCATTCTCACTCAATAACCTATCACTTGCAGAACTTTTTGGTTTGCTATTTATTGCCTGTGCTAGATAAAACCTTTTCTGTTTTCTCTTCTGTTCTAGAGTTAGTCTACAACTCCTTCACATACCTAATTAATTTTCACTCCATGGATTTTATTAGACTGAATAATCGCTAATATGCAGGAGAAATCTTCACTGGTAGAAAAGCACCCTGAACTCTATACAGAGAGAGAGCATGAGAGAGAGAGACAGAAATACCTCTGCCAGACTTCCTCACATCCTGCAACTAGTGGACATTTTCATACCCGTTATGGTTTCCCAAATGTGCTGAAAATCAAGGACTCGGCTTTCTATTCTGTCAGCTTTCCTACAGCTTTGCATCTGAAACATGTTCAATTGTAGTAAGAACCAGATACTAAATGCCTGGCAGCACAACCCTCTAAATATGTACCAACTTTTTGGTTTTGTTCTGCATGACAAAAAGCAAAAAGGGAAAAAATACCTATGTCATCCAAATCCATAATGTGGATAGACCTCTTCCAGTCACACAGTTTCGTGGAGACAGAAGTGGAAGCTGCAGGCCCCTTCTGAGGACCCTGCACTCCAGCAAGGGACAGAAACTACCCTGCATCTGAGACTAACCACATGGACAATGGTGCTCTTTAAAATAAAGGCAAATCTTTAAAATAAAGGCTTAGGACACTGTGTCAGCAAAACTGCAATTCCCACATCACTGGTGACCTGCAAACCCCGAGCCTATCAAGTACCACCAGTTTTGTTTCCTACCCTTGTGAACGCACAAGAGAACTGAAAACAAACTGTGTGGTGTTCAGTGTGTCCACACTGTGAGGCGTGGGCTTCCAGTTCAATGTTTAATAACCAGAGAAGAGAGAATAAATCTATGAGAATTTAAGATTATGATCAAGGGAAAACCCTCCTGAGCCAACGGAAAGGCTGGTGCGCAAGGTCTGGAGTGATTACATAATCATCCAATTAAGCCAGAAACTTATTCCTATAAGTGGCACCATTCCCGTTTGATTTAAAATGAGACACAGCCAACTACGTTTTGATCAAGTCTCATTTACGCAACATTAAAATAGCACTAGCTGCCTTCTACATAAAAGGAAAAAAACGGCTGAATGACATCTCCACAAGATTCTTATTTCTCCCTAAACCCAAGTGATTAAAAATGAAACAATGTGTTAAGTCAAAACTGCCTCTTAACCTCTTTTGGCCTTAACTCACATACTCTGTTAGAAATTTGCAATCTAGAAATATTATGTACATATAAAAATGTTTTACTGATTTTTAAAAATAGCTCACATTTTAAATATCTATTTTTATTACCCAGTATTTCACTCGCAAAAGCAAATACATCCTGAAAAAGGACACCACACTAGCTACAGTACTGAAGATTTATGTTTGTACAGTTTCAGCTCCACTGCCTTGATACAATTTCACATGACATACCTAGCACTCAAATAAAATGGGCAGAATAGTTTACCAGAACATCCACATTTTTTTTCCATTTACTGAAAGGAGTAGAGAAGCATTCAGAATTCCTACATGCTCACATGCACACCTCAGCCATCCACACACATCATTAGAACCTGAGCAGAACAACTAGTTTAATAACACACTGCTGGGGAAGGCGGGGCTCAGATTTACGTAAGTACACGCTATAAAGAACGACAAACTTCTTTCTACTGCAGCTTTTAAAACAATTCTACTATTTTTGAGCACTGTAAGAACCACAATAGTATCATATCTAGAGTACCACTACAGAAAGAAATGGTGTCATGTAGAGAAGCATAAAAAGTGTATAATACATTACTGTACATTTATTTAGTTACAAATCAAACTGATGAAATGTCTGCACTTACATTTCTAACATAAAATAGAAGCAGCATGCCAAAATAAAGAATACTGTCATTGTAAAACTGTTCAAAAATTCATTTATACCAAGCTAAAGTCACAGGCAGCGAGAGCCTACAGCATGCGGTCTTTTAGCACCCCAAAAAGTACTACAGCTGGTCTTGTTAGAGAGTTTCAAAGTAGGTATATGAGTATTTTTAAACTTGTCATTAACCTTAGTATACATGAGTGGTGAGCAAAAAGATTATCAAAACCCACATGTTTTGCATTATTTTTTTCTGTCACAAAGCTAGAGATGAAAATGTGATTAAAAAAATTAGAATAATCCTGGTTACCATAAAGGTGTTGACCTTTCCAATATTAATGTTCATACTAAGGCTTCTGCTTACCTCTTCCCAGAAGTACTTGGAGTAATATTGCTAAGGCTTATATTTCAAACTATTCTCCAATTTCATATTCTAATCCTTATATAATTCCAAGGTTGGCCCCCACCACAGCTGTTCTACTGTCCAAGATATGATGGTAAATAAGGAAAAAAAGAAACACTTGCAGCTATGCCCCTCTTTGCCCACACTTCCACTGTAATTTCAGGAAACAAGAACAAGTAGAGGGACAACTTCTGTCAATATGCACAAAGTAGTTAAGAATACAAAATGGATTATACCAGTAGTGTATATATATATATTGCTTGCAACACTGACAATTTTAAGTGCAAAGTGGTCGCACCACATTTAGCAGAACAGAGGATAGATTTTGCCACCTTTAAGTAAACAATCAACTGATCTGACTAGACTTACGGGAAACAAGTATTTCTAATCAACACAAATGTCAAGAGTTCTCCCATATCAGATGAACTGCTTAAAACAAAACATTCAACTTTACATAATTATTTAACACAAATACCAAGTTTAGTGGTCAAAATTACAACTCACAGGTAGAGCCTTGATAAAGGCATTCTCCAACAGGTTATTAAAATAACAAATAGTCCAATTTACTCTTATCTTTTGGTCCCGGACATCCACTGGAAAAAAAATCCATGTGAATGGTAACAGAAAAAAACGTCTTCCAGTGGTTATGTAAAAGTATATAAAAAGAATCAGAGTAGAAACCTACATTTTATTTCTACTTCAATTAGTGCACAGTTCTAGACACCATTAGTTACAAATTAACAGCATAAAAATGTTATTAGTTGCATTATTAAGAACATTGTTTCATATAATATAGGGAGCTTATATAGATGTAAATAGCACTAGCTGCTTCATTAAAAATATACCTTTAAAATTTACTTATTGTTTTATTAATCTAAAGGAAATTAGCATGACTGTATCTATGCTAATACATTCACTGCTCTATTTTTTTATTCTTGGCTGTATCTTCAGATAATAATTCTCTGTCTCCTCTCATCCTCTGGTGTCACCCCACCCTTAGACACGCCTGCTTGAATTTTAGCTAACAAGATATCTGTGTATTTGAATTCTTTTGCTAATTCTGATTAATATTACCCTGACAATAATGCAAAGCGACAGACAAAAGCAAAGCAATAAACAAAAGCCCTGAAAAAACAGACATTAAGTCACCATTTCTTTCAAATTTGCTAAATCAAGTTGATAATTAACCTGTCATTTACAGCACACCCTTTGCAGAGCAGGCAATGGTGGTAACTGAGGAAATTAATTAGGCTAACTTTAATTTCATTTTGCATTTTACATTAGCTTGGCAAGTTAAGGTGACAAATAACAGAGATGATAATAAAGTTCCACCTACATGAATTCTTCTGAGTATTCTCAGTGCCTCCCGGAGATGACATGGCAGTAAGAAATAAGCAAGTAAAAAGAAACCCAGCACTGGTCAAGTGAAAGCTCCAGTTACCAAGCAGCCCCAGTGATGTGCATCTTCACTGATGCAGAACAAAGACCTTTGCCAGAAGGCTGCTTTTTCAAAGCAGTGGTACCGCGACGGGCAGTTTCCGATGGGTCCCTCGCACGCAGATGCAGCAGCACACACATGGATACTTCAACTCAGCGCCTCCCCAGAACCTGAGCACAAGCTCCCAGCAGCTGGGCTCCACCAGAAATGCAGGCATGTATTTGGGAAGATACCACATGCTGCTGAACCAAGGGGTGCTGCAGAGACTGAAATCTTCCCAGCGGGATATAATCTGATGACACGCAGCTACAGCATGTGTTTATCTGGCAGAGAGCTGGAAGCATCTGAAAATGATTCAGGAGCAAGGGAAAAGGTACAGAAGGGTTCTGAATTCTTTTTTTTATTAGGCGATGTTCACAAGGCTCTCCCCTTAAAGTGCCTTTCCTTAACATGGCTCAGCTCAGATACCCCACATCCCAGATTACATACTATTCTTACTTCACATATAAAATATTAAAAGCCTTGGATGCGATTTTTAAATAAATTGGGAACAGTACTCTCTACTGAAAACTGATTTTTCTGTATTACATATAGAGGCTACATTTTCATCAAAAACTAAAAAAAAAAGGTTATGCAGTTCAGAATAAAAACACAGCAACAGCGTATGACTGAGAATCTTTGGCTCTGGTGATGCTGCAGTTACACAACAGTGCATTTATGTTTCAAAAACTCTAACGCATTCCTCAGAATTGGGAACACTGGCACATGTTGCCTATTCAGTTTAGGAGGGTGTGCAGTGGTGCCAGAAACCAGGACAGCCATAGAAATTCCTTTCTTTTACTTAAAAAGATCACATTTTGAAAACCTTCTCTGAGACAATTATCAAAATACAGAGTAGGGGCAAAAGGCAATTATATAACAAATACGTCTCCAACTGACATCATTAAGAGTAAAAATACTCAGAATGTTTGGCCTACAAAACTCAGGTTTATTTAACTGGTGAAAATAACACCAAAAATATCTACGTGAAAGATTAAAGAATCATAATAATCATGAGATAATCCTGCCTTCAGTCTGGACTTTGGTAATTAAAGGATGAATTCAAGTTAGAGCTGTAGACAAAACAGGCTTCTGTTTTTTTCCACATCAGTCATTTAAGCATTAGAAACAATTAAAATATTACACCTTTAAATATTTTCTTTTCTACATAAAATGAGTATGACAGGACTTACGTTCCCATGAAATTGTTTCCTATTATCTACACAGTTTGCTATTCACCCTGGCAATGGCTGAAGAAAATCCCTATTGTTACCCTGGCCTCCTCCACTCCTCACAAAACCAGGATTCTGCAAGGCTGACTCCGGCACAGGATAAACTTCCCCCACAGCCAACAGGAGCTGCACCTGCACACCCATGAGGCATCTTATTTTAAGCTGCAGTGATGCCAAATTTGTTGTGATACATCTGACCTCTGAAAGGGCTTTTAACTTACTGCAATACTAGATTACAAAGAGAGTAGGACTCAAGAAAAAAAGAGAGAACTACATAAATGCATCACTATTAAAATTTGTTGGGAGGATAAACCAGCCCCCTCAAAATGCAAAGCAAAGACAAGAGGGCATATGGGTGCCTCATGAAAAAAATCCCACAGGGTTCTCTAAAAATATATGTAGATGAAGTAGAATTTAATAGAAAGGAATGTTCCTGCTGTTCACTCTTACCCAGTCAGAATCAGCATTAAAAAAACCCGATAAACACAAGGTTTCAGAACTATCAGTAATGTTAGCATTCTATGGGTTATATTAATTCATTGTCTGAATAGTACTTTCAGGTGGCAGCTATCACATAAAATCCTGAAATCTATTTGGGCATGGAGGCTACAAACTGCACTGTTGAATCTGTAACATAAAAAGTTATATTATAGCCAAACATACAATAAACCAAAAAATAAAAATGAAAAAATAAATAAACAAAAAGGCATTTAAAGCATCAAACCAGAAGTGGTTTGGGGCAGAAGAGACAAAACCAAATCTTATCTTTGATCAGCCAAGCTACAAGAGCACAAACCACTTATTGCAAGGAAATCAGACTATCTAGTTTGCCCATAAATAATCTGGTCTCTATACAGCACCCTTTTGCAACTTCCTTTAGAAACCCTACTCCCTATTTACAGCTTTGAAAATTAGGCCTTTTTCCAATATATAGCCACCTGAGTAATGAGTGTCATTTTATCACTAAGATCCACCAAGGCTGTATTGACACTACCTGTTTTCACCTCACCAGCTGAAAATAAAAATAATCAATATTAAATAAAAAATAATAATAATAAATGAGAAAAAGGAAAATAATTCCTCATCATATCAAATTATTAAGAGCTGGGGTTGTTCAGCCTGGAGAAGAGAAGGCTCCGGAGAGACCTCACCGTGGTCTTAAGCAGGCTTATAAAAAGGAGAGAGAGGGATTTTTTTTTTAATGGGCAGATAGTGACAGGACAAGGGGCAATGGATTTAAAATGAAACAGTGCAGGTTTAGATTAGATGATAGGAAGAAATTCTTTACTCAGTGGGTGGTGAGGAACTGGCCCAGGTTGGCCAGACAGGTTGTGGATGCCCCATCCCTGGAAGTGTTCAAGGCCAGGCTGGATGAGGCTCTGAGCAACTCGGTCTAGTGAGTGGCACCCCAGTCATGGCAGGGGGGGTGGAATTAAGATGATCTTTAAGGTCCCTTTCAGACCAAACCATTGTATGACTAAGTTGGTTGACAATGCAGCCTTCCTTTTGGCAAAGCGTAATGGAGATTGGCTTTCTGATGTAGTAATCGAAGGTAGAATTGTAGACAATTTCGTTTCTACAGTTGAAATATGCCAAACCTCCCCTTTTTTTCCTCTTCCATTGAAATGTAAATTCTGTTTCTTGTATAGAAAATATTGTCTGTCCTGAAGACTTAATGCTTATTAACATATTAGATAACAAATTTATTTCCAGTCATCTGCAAAATAAATGCGTACACAAGATATTATCCATTGCAGTTTGACTCCCAGTCGTAATACCTAACCCAGCAAACGTTTTGCTCCCTTGGCAAAGGCAGCTAATACATTTTCAATTACACCTCATACTCAGTTTTTGTTGCCAATTCAGAAAGAAGTCATGTTTAGAGTGTCAGCAAGAGGCAAGCAATTGCTTTTGTGTATTATCCCAGAAAACTGAAAACTTCCACTCTTCCTGGGTATGCATTCACAGATAGGACAAGTTCTCAAAGTATGCCAATAAGTTTAACAACTTGGCCAAACAGAATAAGACATGCAACTCTGCACCATCCACCTGTGGGCTACAGAAACGTACATTTGAAAGCTCATACATACATTTCAGCGTTGGTAATATCTGCCCAGATGTATAAAGATTCAATTATTTACTGGGGAGAGCTGAAACCAGTGAAAGACCAACAGTGAACTTTCCTTAAATTACTCTATTTAAAAGAATTTTAAAACAAAATCACTATTTTTTAAAAGGCTTGATTTTAAGGCGACACCTAGTTCAAGGAAAGCAAAAAAGAAGCAAAAATAGAAGATACGAATAGCTCGATACAGTCCTAGAAACTTTAAAAATGTGTCCCAAGAGTTAAATAGATGCAAGAGTCTGTAAACTTGAAAACATAAGAAGCAAAACCAAAAGCAAGGTAGCTATAAGGACACTTCAGAATCTTGTTTCCTTCTCCATCTGTCTCATCCTATTACACTAAAATGGAAGACTTCAGCAGTTAAAACTTATTTTCCTTTCATTCAAGGTTTGAACCAGAAGTGCCCAAGTCTCAAATCTTTCTGTTCCCTAGAGAATGGCTATCATATGTAAGAGTCTTGGTCAATTCTTGCCACAGACAACACAGGACATCCAAAGTTGCAAGGTTCTCCTTCCATAGCCTTGATGACAAAGATGCTGGTAAAAGACAGTATTAACTAGAAATCTATCAGGATATTTTCAGCTTATAGCAAAATAATGAGGAAAACTCCTGAAATGTGAATATAAACCTGAAATTTTAATTCCATTTTAGCTTTATTACAAAGAATTGAGCAATTCTTTCCCAGCTGTTTTCTAGTATGAAAAGTTAAGAGTTGTCTGTGCTACAAGGTTTAAATATTGCAGGTTTGGACCACAGAAATGTTAAAGTAATCGAACTCCATGTGGCTGGAATGAATTTCTACCACAATGTCATCTTACTCTTGCTCAGAAGAAACATACAGGACTATGCGCTCAAAATTATGGCTCAACTTCGAGAGCAGCTACATCATTGAATGTATGAGCTTTGTCAACCACAAGCTGTAAAGACCCCCACAGCATATTACCCATGCATCTGGAAGGCAATATGAAGAGCAGGAAAAAGGAGTTTTGTTTTGACAGCCATCAGAACACGGCATGATAAAGAGGATCCCTAGACTGGAAGAAAAAAAAAAATCAGTTTGACATACTATTTGTTAAAGTGAGTGGATTTTAAAAAGTGGAGAACAAAGAGATGGAGTCAACAGACTGCTCCAAATATTGTGTGCTCTTAGAAGAGGAAAAAGTGAAAGTCAGGAAATTAAAGTTTGGATATAAACATAGTTAGGCTCCTGATAAAAGGACTGGAAAACTGCAATTTCAACAGCAGCATCTTAGATGCATGAATACGGATGACAAAAAAATCTGCATATCAAATGTGACTCAATGACTTAACCTTGAAGGCAAAAGCAAGAAAAAAACACCTCTTTATTTCACAGGTCACCTTCTAAAGGAATATTTTGATAAAGCTCTTAAACCTTATCAGGCCTTGTTTGGGAGAGACCTCTGATTAAAAAGGCTGAAAACATATTTTGTTGTATTGTAAACAGAAGTGCTGAAAATGGTCATATGACCTGTTTCCCTGAGCTTGAATGAAACTAATCCTGTTAAAGCTTAGAAATATGCATGACTCAGTAGCCAAAGCCATGTGCATATTTGCCCTTGCAAAGTTGCTGCCACCTTTCATTGTCCAAAAGTGCTGTGTTGCTGATCTCTAAACAGCCTCTAGTGCTTTAGTTTTCTTTCCAGAAATGAACTCAAAACATTGCATCCTAAACTTTTAATAAAAAGGGACTTTTACAAACAATTTTAAAATCTATCATGTATATAGTTCCCATTTGGATAAATTAGAAGTAACCTTCTACTTCTGAAGTAAACTCAACAGCATATGTTATTACCATTGTGCAGTTCTACTACCTTTAAAACTTCTATTTTTTCCCCTACTCTCTCACTGCTCATTACATATCTCATTATCTGCTCAACTCTTCCATCTTCTAATGAGATTAACAGTATTCTGCAACTATTTACTACACAATCCTGGCTGCTCCGGAACTAAAGGAATGTTAACTCAAAAAAGAAAAAAAATAAATTAAAAAATGGTACCATGTGCCTGGAAGAAGGATGGAATGATTTTAAATCTCTGTGCAGTCATAAATGCACCAGGTTTCAAGTATCAGGAGCAAATAACCACATATGTGCTATCTAATTTCCAGTTTCTCAGCTGTAAAATGAAAATGATACACACCCTTTCTAAACCATGCAAGAGCACAACCCATCAAACACTAAAATCAAAACCATACGCAAATATCAACTAAAATTAACTCCACTATTGCAAGAAATCATCAAGATTCAGAACAGAAAATTTTTTTTTAGCATCTTTATGAGTCTCAGCCAAGACAGGACAGCACAGAGCATAAGCCAGTTCCTACAAGCAGTTCTCCAAAGACTGAAATTGGTGCACGCTAGGAAGAAACTTGCAGGCTCCTCCATATGGCATACCAATGTTTCCATTCATAAATCCATCATGTTTTACAGCAAATACCTCTGAAAGATAAAGTACTAAAAAAAGATAAGGAACTGGACACCCTTTGACATGTTCTGTCCTGGTTCACACTTACACTTCAGGTACCCAAATGCCAGTGCTGTAGCAGTGTCAACAAAGACATCACACTCATTCTCTGCCTTCTTCAGAGAGAGATGTTTAACACAAAGAAGCAGGAAAGCTTATAACCTTCACTTCCTCAGCATCACAGATTATTAAGTAATAATCAATTTCAATTACTCTGTAATAGAAAACCCTTGTGGTTGAAAGAAGAGACTGGAAAGGTTTGTCCTGCCCCTGCACACTGTGGGTGCAGCAAACAACAAAGGAGAATGTCTGGCCCTGTAAAAATAAGTCTTAAAGTAAAAAGAAGAATAGTAAAATCTATTCCTCACAATGAAATAAGAGTAAAATCTGCAATACCAACATGAAAATGGCAGGAACAAATTCTAAAACACTGACAAATACAAAAATAATTCATAATTTCTTGAAGTAGCATTACATTCTTATTTCATGCTCCTTAAAGGTAGTAACACCAACAAGCGAGAGAGTTAGTGGATTCTCAAAACCTTTCAGTGCTGCACACAGGCATATATACATTTTTTGTTAGGGCCCCTTCTGGATGACACCTGGTATCTTCAAAGAATATACTTAAAAGGTCAATGAATTACCACTTTGTACCTTGGCACACACAGTGAGAAGTTGTAAATGAAAGCAGAAACAATTGCTTCTTGGTTGTGTGAAGGTAGATTTTGTTTCAATATTAAAATGAGCAAATACTAGGTATATACAAGGGCACTGACAATGTTTTTAAGGTTACAGACATTTGAAGCTTTCACAAATTTACAGACTACACCTGTGTATGTATCTGTATTTACACATCCACAAAACTCCAGGGAAGTAAAGTTTTAAAACAGAGCTGAGAGGTTTGTGAAGCTACCCAGTGGCCTTGTGAGTCACACCTGCACTCTCAGGGTCAGCGCCAACATATAATTCACATTTTTTTCTGTATTCATTGTGCAACTGATGGGATGCATCACTGAATTCAAGTTTCTAGTGCTGTGCTATTCTGAACCTCAGACTAGATCAGTTTCTTAATTCCAGAAAAACTTACTTTCTATCTTGAGGAAGGCATAAGAACTCAGCACTGGTGAATGTGAGAGTTGCATTTGGACACTGAAAAAAGTGCATACAACTCTCTTTTAACCCTTCTAGCAAACATATTAAAGGAATTTTTTTGTGGTACTTTAATTCCTGCATATTCAGATAGGATGATCTTGTATCTTTATAAAAGATATTTTTATGCAAGACATTTACCATCCTTATATCCTGGAAGCTATTACTTTTTAGCATATGGTATTCAGATTCACAAATAACAAGTTACTATTATAAAAAACGGCATTTCGGGTTTTTCCATTCAAACAGATTTTAATGTGCAAATGCATTAAAAGATGCAAGTGTATATGAAGATATTTTAAACAGTTCTTCTTTCCTAGACCCTGCGCTGGGTATTTCATGACAGAATGTTGATGAAGATGTTTCCCTCTGGACAGCTATGCAAAGATAAATTATTTGAGGATGTAGTCTATACTTGCAATATTAAAATGTAAAGAACCATCTACTTAGCTACTTAACACGTTTCAGTTGGAACCAATTCCTCCTGTTTTTTTTTGCTTTTTAGATTACAGTGTTAGGCTACCAACTTAGGACACACTGCCTGCCCTTGCTGCTGCCTTTTCCTTCCTCTGTGACACGATTCCTACGGACATCCACCGAGTTATCTCAGTGTGCTTCATCAACCGGAACTAAAGCCGGTCACTAAATTGACAGATCATTTTTGCCAAAATCTAGTGAGCCCTGGAAGCAGCTCAAAACAGAAAACTAAGTAGGAGCCCCAAGTTAGATTGGGCAAAGCTGCCCTAGAACTGAAACATCTGCCATTATGTAATGAATCCTTCACAACAACCAATCTCCTACTCTCCCTATTCCCAGGCAGCTCACGAAAGATATGGCAAATACTCAGATATTAATATAAGGTCCAAAAGGCCAGAAAAAGACTGACTGAAGTCAATATAATGAAAACCTCTACTTCACAATTCAGGTTGACAACAAAAATTTCAAGATCTGAGAGGGAACAACTTAGTAAGTCAGAAACCCAAGAACATTTCCTACTAGCATGTATTTTCAATCAACTGTGCACCTGGATTTTTAGTAGTTTAATCCCAGTTTCCTGGGAAATGTCAGGCAAAAGAGTGAAAGTTGTTGCCAAAATCAAAACACTGAATCTACTGTTTATTTTAAACCTTCTTCTTCCACCTTCTAGAAAGAAATTAGACTTGCTTGACAAGACCATTCCTGAAATTTTCTGAACTGTTATTCCCCTCTCTTTCTGGCAGGTACAAGCTTGTCCACCAGTTCACTGCACAAAACCCACACAAATTAGGCTGACAGATGTTTAATATCCATATTCCAAGATTCATCCCTCTATGCTTATCTAGCCTTCTCCTGGCTACCAAGACAAGTCTTTCATAACCAGTATTGGAAATCTGTATCCATTACAGAACCAGTTGCTTAGTTTGGTATAAATTTCAACGTCAACACACAGCTAGAACATTC
>WEIT01034176.1:0-10030 GCA_013389985.1 Dryoscopus gambensis | reverse complement strand
AACTAAGCACGTCTTTTGTTAAACCATTATTAAAGCAGGATAGAAATTAGTTGCAGTGTCTTAGCTAAGCTTCCATACAACTAATGTAGCCCCCAAAGATACCATTTTTCAGGCAGCTAGCTGACTTGAGAGTCAGCAAGACATTTATTTTGATCAAAACTTTATTATAAAGATTTTGTATTTTATAATGATTATGTGCTAAGAACAGCTTCTTACACCATGAAAGTTCACATGGCTCTTCTGAATAGAACATTTTACAAACTTGACCACGGTGCTATACTTGGAGTTATGTCTAAATTATGCAATGGGTCCTCTAGTGCCATTTTTAGAGTGCTGTCTGTTCTCACACTTGTTTTAAGGTAAGCTTATAATATTCACGGTGCAGTCAATAATCTTTTTGTAAGATAGCATATAATTTTTGCCTTTGCAGGCAGTAAGTATTCAAGAGAAACTTTTAACCTGAAAGTTCAGAAGAAAAACCCACAACACATCAAACCACAAGAAATGGTGGAAGGCATGCAAATATTAAGTCTGTGGATAAAGAAACTGAATGGTTAATTTTTTAGTAGTCTCTGTGGAGGGAAGGGAAGTGTTAACTATGGAAGAAGATCACCATTAAAAAATGATGTCTGTCATTTAGTCTGAACTACCAATATCCACAATGATTTCATGCTGGATCATGCTCTGACTCACTTTTAAATGGGGAGAAATGTACAAACTGATGGCGTACTAGCCCAAGCTCTGCTCTAGGCAGCAGAATGGAAAAAACCAACACTTGATTTTCATCATTCACTGCCTTGCCTTATTTTCCTAAGAATATTAAACAAGATTTACAGCTCTGAAGAAACAAGTTGGTCTGGAAGTTGCATTCTTCAGTTTTGGTGAAAGCAACAGTCTTTTTCAGGGAAAACTAGAGAAAAAAAGACAACTGCTTATGGCAGCTGGAAGAGAAGGAAAGAATGTCAAAGGTGAATGACTGAAGGAGAGAGAGAAGGAAATTACTGAAAACAGGCAGGAAGCAATACCAGAGGTTTTGGTTTATTCCAAAACCTGTTTTGGAGAAATATAAACTGTTTTCCATTTTTGCTGTAACAATTCAAAAGCCATATGACTGTTTTGTAAGAATTAGAAACTTGAAGAGCCTATGACAGTTCCTGTTGTTTAGGCAGGGATGTGTGACAGTTTCCAGAAGGAGGATGTGCATATTGGGTCCAACTGTGCGAGTTGCCACCCACTAATATTGCTGTCTGTAGTATTCCGGCTAAGGATGAAGAGGCCCAAACTCTCAGTACAAGGTAATCTTTTATATGCCCCATTGTGCTGTCTGCACAAGGTCCCAGTGGTCTACTAGAGCCTTTATTATGATGTAGTGGAGTCCCTTTCATTAATATCATTAATATCATTAAATTCCTTTGGGAAATAATAGACATATACAGGCAGAACAGTGTTAGACACAGGTGGTAAACCCAAATGGAGCCCTGCTCCAGGTGGATGCAGCTGATAGTATAGACAAATAAAGACTAGTGGTAATGAAAACTGTTGGTTCAGCCTGGTAAAAATGAGGTTAATTCTGATGCAACTAATAAAGAAATAGAACTGTAGCCAAAAAAGACCTGTTAATGACTCCATTTCGACTCATTTGTGGAGTCTGGACACACAAAAAATTTCCTAGTTTTTTTTCTTCATAGTTCTCTTTAATATTATTTGAATAGAAGTTTTGCAGAATTGGTACCTTATGTTGGTATCTGTCTAACTTAAAACTTATGGTTCAATCCATGCCCTGATAAATAATTGTCAATGGTAGTTTCCGCCTGGCAGTGTTGTAATTTAAGATTCATTTAGAGGTGACCAAGAAAGAGGAGATTGTACCAGATGAAATCTGAAATTTTCAACCTCTTTTTTTCCGAATTTGATGGAAATAATGAAGAACCAGTTATACATTTTCAGTTCTGTGCTTTACTACAATGGATTAGAGTTCTCAGTGAGAAGACCTTTTTCCAATTTCAACGTTTATAAAAACACTATGTGATAAATTATTCGAAAATTCAGCTCCTTAATTTAAAATATCACTTTCTTAATATTGAAATTGAGCAAAATGACGTATCCTCATGGCATTTCTGCTATGATTTTCCATTAAGTTAAAGTAATATCTCCTAAGGAAGAAGACAGGGTCTGACTCATTTACGTGCACTTTCATGTTAGACAAATTTTGGGGTGCTACAAATTTTTCAAAGACTATTACTTATTTGATATTTTTAGAATAATTTTTATGCCAGTATGAACCTACCTTAATCAATCTTTGTCAGCTGACATGGAAAAAAATTCTCTACCAACAATTACATTCACTCGATATTATTCATGTGTGCTAGCTTTGAATAACAGAACTCTTAGGGATTTTTTAAGCAGAGTTCCAAAAGTATTTATTGGGATGCTGGCACTGTGAGGCAGGTGTGTGCTTGCTTTGACCTTGATGACACATACATTTTAGAAAGCCTGAAGCCTGACTATTAAAATATTGCAACTTGACCATCTGGCTTCTAGTGTTTCTCTTACGTTCTCCTCTCATTTATGAATTAACAGTGGATGCCCATTATGGTGGTGTAATGGTGTTTACCTTTTCCTTATCTGCTGTGAAAAGTGGGGCTGGATTTGTCCTTGCCATTTCCCTGAGCAGTCATCTGTTAAAAGAGAAAACAGACGTCACCCATGAGAGGGAACATAATAAAAACCCGGAACAAGGACAAATTTGGAGGCTGGTGGTGCTGGAAGATAGTTCTTTTAACCACATATTTGCATTTATATTAAAGCTTTGTAAAATGGAGCAGCTAATGCAGGTTTCTTCCTATTATTCGATCTCAAGCTATAGGATTACTTTGCTTCTTAAAAGGTCCAATTTTAGAACTTTTGCTTCAGCAGCCAATTAAGGGATTTACTTGTAAATATCCAGAAAACAATCTCTCAAAGAGTAAGTGCTATTATTTTATATTTCTTAAACAAAAAGTGTTATTTTAAGAACAGCAATCAAATCAGCACTGCTTTAACCTCAGTAATAAAGGTTTCAGCTTTTTAGTCTGATTCTTGAAGGTTTGCATTGACTTCTGTAAATGGCAGAAATTAAACCAATACATGCCTGGCAACAAAAAATACAACTGTGCCTAAGTCACAGTAGGAGATGTAAATTTTTTGTTTGCAAATCATGTAATAAAAAGCCATCTTTCTAGCTTTCTCAAAGTCATTGTCTCTTGAGGTTACTGGAAGTACATTAATGAAGTTTAGCAAGTATGTGTGAGAGAAGAGACTGTCAGAGCTAAATTCAATTTTCAGAAAGATCACCCATGAGAAACAAGTTGGCAGCTGCTTGGTGTGTCATGTCAGTATTTCCCCACTGTTTTTTTTCTGCTTCCTGTATTGCAAACCTGCAGTAAACATTGTTTTCTTTAGTAGGCATAGGATTTACTACTGCTGGTAAACAGGTTCAGCAACCCACTATTAAAATTATCCAAAGACTTTGTTATTAGTAATTTCAAATATTTGTGCTTTTCATAGTAAATAACATAAACAGAAGCTTTCAGTATGTATTTTTGAATGAAGACAGGAGAGTGATGCATACCAAACCAGTTCTTTAGTAGGCCTCTGACATGAGGTTTGAGTCATTTTTTAAATGAAAACCTGAGTATAATGTTGGTATACTTTCCACCAAAGACAGCTCTCATGCTACTAGACCATAGTTTGTTTGGGTCTTTTTTCTGTGTCCTAATAAGCTGGAGTTTTTTCCCAAAATATAGTAATTTTTTTGTCAAGGACTGCTTTGGTGTCTGTGTAGTTAGGATATTCTTCTGGGAAGTCTAAGTTACCAAGAACCACAGAATATTCTGAGTTGGAAGGGACCCACAAGAATCATGGAGTCCAACTCCCAGCCCTGCCCAGGACATCCCCAAGAGTCACACCATGTTCCTGAGAGCATTGTCCAAACACTTCTTGAGCTCTGGCAGGCTGGTCCTGGGACCACTGCCCTGGGGAGCCTGTTCCAGTGCCCAACCACCCTCTGGGTGAAGAACCCTTTCCTACTATCCAACCTAAACCTTCCCTGACACAACTTCAGGCCATTCCTTCAGGTCTTGTCACTGGTCACTACAGAGATCAGTGCCTGCCCCTGCTCTTCCCCTCATGAGGAAGTTGTATGTTCTTGCTTCAAATTAAATCAGCGGTTTGAAACTGTGTGTCCTGTATCCTGTCTTCCTGCAAATTTGGGGTCTCTGATCTTGGATTTGGCTGGAAAATTCTGCCTGGCCAGGATTTAACCTCCTGGTGAAAGCTCAGTGTTTCCATGAGAAATTCTTGTTTAAGTGCATGGATGTTGGGAATTAGAAAACCAAAATTTATGTAAGGAGAGGAGAAAGGAGAGGAGGAAAAAAGAAATCTTGACTGATTCTGTGTAATGTTTATTTCTCTGTGTGATTCTTTAGGGCATTTGCCCTAGTGAGGCATGCCAAATTCTTCACCATGGCAACTCACTAGTCCTCTTAGGAGATTGCACCCCACCTTGTGTGCTGCTTCCAGGTGTGATGAGTCAGAGAACATAACTTGGCCTGACTAGACTCACAGGAGTGGAGGAAAGAACTTTTAAATTTGTAGGCCTCTAGTTTTGTTTAAAAGTCTGAACCTTTCTGGCATGATTAAATGATTCCCATAAAATACTAGTGATGATAGTGGAGAAGAAGGTAGCAGTTTAGGCTTTCAGGGCAACCTGGATTTATACCTTGAAATAGCTACCAACACTTGGCAGTAACGTTTGACATTTTAGTTAAATTGCTACTGACTTCTCATCTTAGTGCCAAAAATTCTACAGTGCTTTCCCAAATGGAGATGAGGAAATTTGCAGACTATATTCTTGAGGCTTTTTTTCTCACTGAGGATTGTAGGACAGGATCTTTTCACTTGTGGCCTCTTGATCAAAAGCAACTGGACTTTGGCCATTTTGCTTTTCCTCTTCCTAGGACTGCCGGTGTTTTGCACACTGGCATGGGTTGTTGCTGGGGGTTTGCACAGTAGGTTGTTTTTTTGCCTGATGCCTGTACACCAGGGTGGCCAAACTTTTTTGACGTGTTGGCTGTGCAGTGATTTACAGATTAAGGCTCTGGCCAGCAGTGGTGCCAGCAAGGCTGCTGTTCTCTCTCGCTGACACTTCAGCCGCAAACTCTTTGCTTACTCTTTTGGACTTGTTATACTCCTGATCCCACATTTTCCTTTGGTGCAGAACACTCCATTTGGCACAAAATATTTGTGTGCTGTGCTGGGCTCCAGTCCTATCTCTGTCTCAAGTAGCCCGTGAAACTGAGAGAGCAAACAGAAGCAGCTGGCTGTGGCCTACCTGTCTTGGAAAGGGGGCACAGAAGGGACCACATCTGCTGCAGCATGAAGTACAAACCTGGGCCAGATGTTGAGGATTGTTCCAAAAATGTTTGCCTTGCAGCTTTGTTCTTTGCAAGTCTCTACAGAGATCATTCTTGAAATATGCAACACACTAAGAAGGTTGGCATAGGCTTTCTTGGACAAATATGTGCTCGTGGATCCGAGTCAGAGATGAGTTCTGAGTCCCGAGTAACTGTGTCATTTAAAATGAGATATGGTAAGTTCAGGGTCATTCAGTAATGCTTCTATGAAGCTTCATCAGAACTGGCAGTTGCATCTAAAGGAAGAGAATCCATAGTCATAATTGAGAGTTCCCTGAAATCACCCTCACAGTGTGCAGCAGCAGCCAAAACAAGCCAAGAAATTGCTGGCATTATCAGGAAGGGTAGTGAGAACAGGACACAGCCTAACTGTGTAAAAGCTCGATGTGCCCACGTGCTGAGTACTGTGTGTATTTCTGACTTCTGTGTTTCAAGAGGAGATAGTGGAGGTGAAGAAGGTTCAGAGGAGGGCAACTTAAAAGATAATGAAGATGAAACATCTGCCTTATGAAGAGCAACTGAAATATTACGTTTGAAACAAAGATACCTGGAAAGAATTACGATCAAAGTTTGCAAAAACATGAAGGTGGTAGGTAGAATTAATGCAAAATATTAATTAGCTCCTAATGTGGTACTTTTACAATTGGAAATCAGTTGTTGAAACTAACAGGAGATCCATTTAAAATGAATAATTAATCTTTACAATGCAGATAGCTAATTTTTGTGTGTACTTTGACAGAAGACTCTGTAGATGGTATAAATGGGTTCAAAAGAGTTTAAAAAAGTCATGAAAATCCGGTCCATAAACAGACACTGAACAAAATAGACAGGGAGGTACTCTTTAACATCCCTAATCTGGAAATTTTGGTTGTTGAACAACAGGGGAATGACTCTGGATAAAGACCAGGGTTGTATATTCTCCCTAGTCAGCAGCTCCTCTTTGCTATTCTTCAGGATCCCAGGCTAAGATGGACAATGGGTCTGACCCAGCACAACATTCACCACATTCTTTTATTTTTAAATATAAATGGTAGTAGCCAATGATGGGAAACTTGCAGCAATGCATTACAAGTTGTAACCACTAACTGTGGTTAAATTGCATATTTCCCATAGTGATTTAAGGAAGAAGCTACGTTGCTAACCAGAATGCTCCTTATATATCAAATAGCTGTCAATTAGTGATATTATGTTTATATTTGCTACAGAACACTGGGGATTTGCAGCCACTAAGTCATTCCCATTGCATCCATGTGCCACTTTTAACTCCTGTTTTTATTATTAATTGCTGTATTGCTCTTAAGTACAGAGAAAAATGCTCAAAGAATAACAGAATAGTTTTGGCTGTTCTAGTAATTCCTAAGCTGGAAGGGAAGAAAGTTTGCTTATTTGAACTCCTAACCTTTTGCTCTATAATTCTTGCATCAGAGTGTTTCATGAGTAATCTGCCTTCAGACATGTCAGAAACATCACTGAGATAGTCTCTTTTGCAGATATTTGATACTTCCACTTCCAACTGAGATCAGAAAGTGTGGAGAAGTGTGATTTTTTGCTTGTTGGTTTCAGCTAACCAAACTCTTTGAAAGTTTGGAAACAAAACCTGGTTTTCACTCAGCTTTGTGGTGAAAGAATAATTGGCATTATACATATTTTAAAGTCCCAGTCCAGGTAATGCTAGGGTTTTAATGCTATTCTTCTTTTATCCAAACTATCTTGTTAGTCTCCAGGAAAGGAGAGCTGCAATATTCTTACATGGTATAGTAAGAGCAGCAAAAGACATCGAATGGCTTCTATATTTGTAAATGGTTTGTGGAATTTCTGTACGAGGGCACTTTGAAAGATGATTTTATGATTCAGCCATAAATTGCCAGCATGAAATCTTTGTCTTTGATATAGTCTAGTTTACTTCACCTGTAAGCATTCCATAGAGAGCTTATGAACTAAATATCCGAGCCAGAGTTTGGGGATGGACATTCAGATATTATTCAATCATTATTGCCTGATATCTTCTGAATATTGTTCTAAAAAGTATGTCCTGTGGTGTGAATATCTTTTCAAAAAGAATGTACTGGGGAATTAATGCAATTGAATACTGCCACTGGTCATCCTGCACATTCCTTATGGCACTGCTTGCCTAATAGTTCTGCTGCTGTCCTCTGACAATGATGTGCAAATGCCTGACAACTTCATTGCTAGAAAGCATATTTTTTTAAAGTTGAGCTTCATCATCCTGTCTTCTAATTTATTGAGGTGTTTACTCATGAGAGGCAAAAGGGACAAGATGAACAGTAGGCAGTGAAGAGCCATTTCAGTCTAGTTGCTGGCACTGCAGATTTTATAAATTACTACAGGATCTCTCCACTGTATACTAGAAATAAGTTTCTAATTTAATGCCCTTCTGTATCTAAATTTGCAGTTTGAGGTTTCTGGTAGAGAAGTAGTTCCCAACAAGAAGTAAGTCAACTTTGTTACTGTACTAATTTAAAAAAAGAGTTGAGGCTTTTGTGGGAAGAAATAATTTGAAAGTATTCAAAGAATAGTAGTTATTTAGTAGCATTAAAATAATGAAAAGCTGTATGATTCTTTTATTTCCTACTAAAAGAATCTTTTTCCCTTTTCCCCCCAGTTATAAGAAATTGTGATTTCCTTCCTCTGATGGAGCATCCTGTTCAAATGCAGGGTAATTCTTGATTGCAACCTTATCATTCTTTGGCATAGAAATTGGAAATTTGTTTTGCATAGGACAAACCAGTGTTTAAAATATTTTCATTTGATTTGTATACTAAGATCATTTTCAAAGAAAGTTGGTGAGTTTTATCTCTCAGCTGAACTGTCTTCCACAGGTTTTCTCTCCTTTTCCCAGTATCCCAGCAGAGTACTGATCTCCCTGGAGGTTATCTAGTACATGCCTGAAAGAGATTAAGGTAGTCTGAAGGGGAGAGAGATATTCAATCAGAATTTATTACCGTTCAAAGCCACCATAAGGGTCTCCATTGAAGTCTTTAATGTTAAAACCCATGAAAATTGCTGATACCATGGCAGGCTAAAAATGCTGTAGGTGTTTTTCACACAGTATTCCAAGGGAGACCACAGAGAACCAGAAGATGAAAACTTGGCTAACTTGCCTTTAGTCTTTTGCCATGTTGAAGCCAGGTCATAATTTCATCTGTACAACATAGAGGTAAACTTAGGGTCTATGTACCTTCTGCTTCTGTTATTGAGTGGGCTGCCTCAGTTTTTCTCCGTGTCTCAATGCAAGATGCCAAAGAGCTCAAGATAATATCCCAATTATAAAATTTTGAGCAACGAAGGCTTTAAAAAAAAAAACAACCAAAAAAAACCAACAAAAACCCCCAAAGAATTAGAAAGCAAAGGGGGGTGGTTCCTTAGCAAACGTGCCACACATAGCTGTTACATCAGTCCCATCACTCTATGTCTTTACTTTGCCTTTAGGAGTGTGGTCCATCTTCTTCTGTTGTGTCCTGAGCATGGTAATCAGATGTAGAAAGCCTTGAAGCTTTTGTTAAACCATACAGTAAAAAAATCTGGAAAGGCACAGTAGTGCTGAATTCTTTTTGATTAAGCACCTTAATTCCTCTCACTTCCAAAGGGAACAGTCCAAAGTAACTATGTAAAATACACTTAGGAAGTTGCAGACAAGGTATGAGAGATCCTATAGGTTTAAAGAAATAGGCCATTTCTCTTTTTGCCATTGTTTTAAAAAGATTCCGTAGTGCCAGACTGCAGGTTCCTGTGTGAGTGTGGAGTTATTCAGTTAAAAGGGAACGTACTGATAATTCCTACAGTTAAGAAATAAGTACACACAAACACACATTCTTAATGCAGGTTTGTGGATGTTTTTTAGCTAACAAGCTAATATTGATTCAACAGCTTTAAGAGGAAAGAAACAAGATTCACAGCCGCAGGAGTCACCGCTGCCATGCCATGTATCACCGTAGGTATCATTCATCTCTGCATCTCTACATCTGTTTGTCTCTACATCTGTGTTTTGTTTTTTCTGGTTAACTTAGACAATGCTGGAGTCAGTGGGACTTTCCACTGTCACAAAGAGTGCATCTTTTTAGACTTCGGGGTCCATTCTCTTGTTGCTGTGCAAAATAGCAGTAAGATTCTGGCTTCAGGAACATGAGCAAGATACCACCCCTGACTGTCACTGGGGAAAGGTAGCATATAATACCAGACAGTCATCAGCAATCATTTAGAAGGCTGGCTGCTGATTCTAATTCAGAGGATTTTGTCACCTCCTATGCTGGATCTCCACCTGTCTGCCCTGCCATTTTGAAGAGACTGGTTTTTTTCCGCGTGTCAGCTCGGAAACCCAGGGGAATGCTGGCACGTAGTTACTTGATTCAAACCAGTGAGACAGCACAAACCTTCAATATGCATTTCATCTCTTTGAGAGTGTGTCAATGATCTTCTAATCCATTTTTTGGGGATTTTTGCTGGTCTTTAATTGCAGAGAAAGTATTTTCCATATAAATTATGAGAGTAATTTATAGTGACAAAGTAACAAATCTTAGGCTGTTTCCTAATGTCTCATGTTTTAGGGACAGAGAATT
>WEIT01034161.1:0-16104 GCA_013389985.1 Dryoscopus gambensis | reverse complement strand
TAAAACAAACCCTGTATTTCTGCATAGTTCCTTTTCCTGTTACCCTCAACAAATTTACATGTACAGTCATTGATTGCAATTTAACTTTTAAGTAGAAAACAAATCAACTGCTGAGTTTATTTTGTACATATGGCATGCTATCTAGAAGCTGTAGTAGGTTTCATGAGAAAGCTTAAATATTAACTTAGCAAAGCAGGATCATGACTCCTCAACAACTGAAATAGGCACAAGCCTTTCATGACACCTGCATTCTTGTTAAAGAAAAAATTATTTTTGCAAGATCTCTTTTAAAATTCTGTTTATTTCCAAATCTTATGAACTCATACTTGCCACCCTTCAGAGCATCCATTTTGAAAATGTAACTGCTGCTTCTCTATGAAACCAGTTTGCCTACTTTCATGACCATGACTTCTTAAATATTTCATGATCTTAATATAGCCAACATTTTTTCCATTATTTTAGTGTAAAATTCCTCAAATTTCAGTTGCTTATGCTGAAATACTCTGTGAGTGCATGTTACAGTGTACTTTGAAAGGGCAAGTAACTTTCAGGAGAGCCTCTTCCCTAACACAAGTCATCAAATGAAACACAGAAGTAACAGTCATGCCTGTGACTTCAGATTTACAGACTTCTGACTTTCCAAGTCATTCTCAGCTAAGCAAAGCAACATAATTCTCAAAAACCCTGCAGTACGAAGTGGTTATTATTTGTGCAAAAGTTCTTCTAAATATGGTGCTCACACATCTATACATGAAGACATGAATAAACTCTTACTGTTCCACCACTGCTTCAAGCACCAAAGGTTTTTATACAGAGTGGTACTGTAGCATGTCACATACTATGATAAAACAGAGAGACCTCAGTACTAAACAATTAAATAATACATTACAGTACAGTTTTTCACACAGAGAGCCAAGAAAAAGAAAAGTAGAAGTTATGGCTCCCATGATAACTGCAGCTTGATTGTAATACTGTTTTATACTGTATATTTGAACAAATGCTTCAATTTACAATTGATAGGGAATTATAACTGAAGGACACAGTCACATACTTTGTCTCACTCCTAAATAAATCAATGGCATTCAAAATAAATTTCCATCCCACTTGTACAACTTGGTAAGGTGACTGGTTTGCTGGCAAGAAGAAATCACAGTATAAAAGCATTTAAACTGTATTTATCAAACTGTTTATGTGAAGTTACAGTGAAGCACACATGGCAACACTGCCACATTTTAACTAGAACATGGACTATTTAAACATCCACAAAATTATATTACAATTCAGATTTGTTCCTATCACATTTCACTTAACTATATCATGACTCATGGCTACTGCTAATGAAATCCATTAAATATATTTGAGCTTAGCATTCCTAAAACAGCAGCCAACAACAAAAATGCATTGTTGGAGTGCTTGCTTTCAAAGAGAAAAAAGCATTAAAATGAGGAAGCTTGGTAAGAAAAACAAAATCAGGCAGTTGGACAAAATGTTTACAGACAACAGACAAAAAATACTATATTGAAAATGCAGAGACACAAGGAAAAAAGTGCATCACAGTTAAACCTCAAGCTGGGATAGCTATCAGTAAGAACATTTCTCAAGAAAAGAGGAACAAATTGGACAAAAGGAACCAGCAAATAAAATTGCAAACAAAAGATATGTTCCTAGAGGAGCAAAGTCATAAAAGGTCCTTTCACAAATGCCAGGTATACAAAGCCTGCTAGAGAATCCACTGGACTAACATATAATCAAGATATGAAAGAATTACACCAAGAAAATAAAAATTACAAGTTTTCTGCATCTCCTGTCATTGGAGAAGCTNTTCATCTTTTTTGGCACATAAATCCCCAGAGGCAGTTTTGGTCAAACCAAGGGAAACAGCAGCAAGTCACCAATGTATCCGCCAAGAGTTGTGAGGAGCTGAAGGATAAACTAGCCTATCAGTCCGCTACACCGCATAATAGCTCAGGTTCCAGCACTGCCTTGTTGCCAGTGGTGCATCAGTTTCGAAAGGTGGTCCTACCTTTAGCCTGCCAAGAGCTACAGACCAGCAAGTGTAATGTCCCAGCAGGGCAAGTAAGTAGAAGGTAGAAGAAGCACCGGCACGTACCTAAATTCAGACCACAGAAGTGACACTGATGCTTTCCCACAGCAAAGTCCTGTCTTACCAGTACAGGAGATTTCACTGAAGCAACTGATAAATGGCCAAAGTCTGAGATAACTTGGATGACCAAAACACATGCCAGCTGCTGAACAAAGGTCGTCCAGCAATGGTTCCTAAGGAAACTAAGCTACAATAGCAAAGGAGGGAAGGTCTTCACATGGATGAAAGTAACCAGTTCAAACTAGGAAATGAACCCCTTTCCAGACCTGCTCTGACAGCATGCACATAAAAGATCTAGAAACAGGTGAACCTCAAAGTGAGTTTGCTGATAGTATTAACAAGTTCCTTTCGGTAAAAATTAAAATCAACTATGCAGAAAGCAGCCGACCTTCATCAGACCCACTGAAGGTGTAATAAACTGCAGATGAGGTTCAGTGGAAGGAAATAGATAACAACACACATGAGAAAATACAATCTGACTGTTTTACATACATTTTACTGAGTCCTGACACAATTTGGGAGCTAAAATAAATAATCTAAGAAAACAAGACTTGTCAGAAGAGTAAACAGAACACTAAGCATGTTAAAGAAAAAGAGATGGAAAAAAAACCGCACAGAATTCTACAAGAAATGGGATACACAAGTCTATGAGGTGCTTATACCTTGATGAATTGACAGTGTTTGCTCTTCTCACTCCACTTCAGAATTAAAATTACTGATGGACCAGAGAGGGGTGACAGGCATTTGAATACACTTCAGAATCTCCAGCCTCAAGAAGGGCTAACGAGGGAGAGAATAAAAAGTTTACAAAATCAGGAGCAGCATGGAACAGGTACGTAGTGAACCACTGTTCTCTCTCTTAACAAGGAAACTAGAGAACATCAAACAAAACTAGCAGGTGGTAGGTTCAAAATAAAACAAATAAAAGGAAGCAGTTCTTCATACAATGTGTACTTAAGCTGCAGAACTCATTGCCACAGTCCCAATGGAAGCCAAGAGTTTACACAGACCAAGAGAAGACTAGATGAATTCATGCAAGAAAAATTCATTAAGCATTACCTATCACTTTTTCCAAGACAGTTCTGAGCTGCAGAGCTTTGGAGGCTAAGGGGCTTGCTCTGTTTCTGGATAGCCTCCACCTTGGTCACTATGAAATAGGATTCAGACCTCTGGTACTAAAAAAGAAAGATGATATTCGCAACATGGTTTTAATAGGTGTTGACAAGTATACTGCTTCAATAATACACCATTTCCAGCACAACATTTCACCCTCCATTCATGAAGATACTGTATTTCAGTCCTTGTTACCAGTACTTCAAGAATGCAAGTGAGATTACAACTCTTTAGAGCACCACAACATGAGAGAGACAAGGACACCCAAAACTGTATCGGACTGCTGAAATTGTACTGATCCTGTATAAAAGATTATCCCTATTCCAACAACAGAAAATTCAGAGGGCGTTTATGATCTGGTTGTAACCCGTTAAAGGAGTAAAAAAAAAAAAAAAACCAAAAACCAACAGAAACACTGACAGTACTAAATACTGTAGCACATGTCTGGATGTACTCAGTACCTACAGTGGGTTGTAGGTTCATTTTTTAACAACTTTTTTAACAAAAAAGTGTGGTTTTAATAACTAAAATCTAAGTTGTTTTATACACTGAAATTATAAGGATACTGAACTTTTATTAAAACAACAACCCTAAGTGGTGAAAAAATTAAAATATTCATACTTTTCCTGATTTAAACAGCAGCTGTAAAAGATAATATCAGCTCAAAGCACTGGCCCGAAGCTTTACTACTGTTATAAAAAGGTACTTAAAATAACTACAACATATTTAGGTTAAGCGCTTAAAGGAATTACTGGAAGACTGAATTCAATCCTCAGTTCCAATCCACAAGTCATTGTGCAACGTCTTAGCCGCTGAAAACAAACCCTCCCTATTACCTATAAAGTGGGGACCATGCCCATCTCCTGAACTGGGGGTACAGAATTTTCCCTCTGCAAATACAGAAGGCACGGTGATTGTTTTTGTAAGCAATGGAAGAACCCGGTCTCTCTGCACCTTCCAGCCTACCCCTGCTTCCTCCAATCCATGCACGGTGCTGCTGCCATTCTGTGCTGAGTGCAGCCCAAGCTTGAAGGCAGCAGCCTATTCCCAATGCAGAACAGACCTTCTGCTAGACCACCGTCAGAGACAAGGAAGAACATGCCAGTGGTTTATTTTCAAGGACTCTAAATGATCTCAGTTTTCACAGGTACAGTAAAATTCACCATAACCCCCAGATCACACCCAACAAATAATCTGTTTGGCTTCAGTTCAGTTAAGTCAGGGTAAATACCTGACTTGAGATGGAAGAAAAACCTGACAGAAAATGAGAGTCAAAAATGGCTAATAAAATAGCACAGAGTAGAGACTACACTCTCTGAACTCTCCCTACTGCTAAGACAAAGCTCAAGATATTATGGCAGACTGTTTGGCAGAGTTTGTTCAAGAAACTGTATAGGACAAGGAGAAAGCTTATGGTCCCTAAACTCAGTACACGAAATAAAATTGTTTAGAATTTACTCCTAAGAAAAATATTTAAAGGAAGAAGACAAATTCTGAAAAATAGCAGGCTGTTCAGATACAGTCTCTAAACACTTAAGACAGAATTTTTAAGTGCTGAATGTCAGACCAACTCTCCTTTTAAGGATGGCATTTATCTACTTCACGAGACCAGCAGCAAGACAGAATTAACACTTGGTAAAGAACCAAGATCATCTCCCAAGTGCTGCTTGGTAATCAGCAACTATTACACATCCCAGTATGGCAGACAAAACACATCACTATGAACCTGGCACACCAGTTTGGAGTAGCACTTCAGGTCCTGGCTTCCAACCACCTGCTCAGGTCACTAGCCTTGAAAAGAAGAAAAACCATCCAAGCACTCAGAAATGCATGAACTAAACAGATATTTTGCCTTCTAACACTTCCATGTGTAATTAAGAAAAGGAGCATCAAATTCACTCACTGGAAGTGAATGTACTTTTTCTTATGGTACAGCAGAACTACGTGCTCAAAATTTCTCCTGCTGTTTCAGAGCAAGCCTTGTCCATATGCCAGCAACAGTGGAAAGCATCCCAAAGTGGAAAAATACCCTCGCTGCTCCTATTCCAACACCTTGCTTTTTGGTTTTTTTTGAGGCAACGCTTAAGTTCCTTTTAAGCCCTTCCTGTAGCAATGCCTACCACACCAGACACCTCCAAATTTAATCCACTGGAATAAGCAGCCTTTAAATTAAGGTGTTGTAAGGTCATATAGCAACAAGATGATCGGATTAAAGAGGAAGTGGAGTTAAGTCAATACTGAGTCACTATTTTAAGTTCTGTGTTCAAGACAACAGCATGATAGCCTTTCAAATACAAACCAGTCTTCAAGCAGGATGGCTGAAGAACTTTTTTATTTAAAAAAAAAGTTTTATTTTCTTGTCTAAATCTCAACATGAAATGAAGGACAACTCATCAGACAGACAAGATCTGGTTCCAGAGACAGATGTTTTACAGCTGTGCTTTGGGCTTCTTAAAGTCCATTAGAGCTAGCACGTACAATTCCTAATGTAAACAAGCTGCTTTTAGTAACTACAATATTCACTCTGAACACACACTACACTAGTCAGGGCCACCATCCTCAGAGTTTTCACCAAATGCAGCTTACAATGTCCGTAAGATAGAATTTGTAAATCCCCTCTCCTGCACCTCTTGCCATTCCCTGTACATCCTGAAAAGGAATTTTTTAGATGTAAAACCCAAGGAAAGGAATCCAGACAGTGCACTACATGAAGGTTTGGCTTTTTAGTAACTATGGCAAGAGTTTACCTTCTAGTAACGCACATACAGTTGCCCAAATCTTGAGAAAAACAGAAGAGCTTCCACCTGCCAAGAAGCCCCTTTCTGTCACACTGCAGGCAATATACACAAGTAACTAGACAAAAAAGCCAGAGCTCTTCAGAAAGCAAGCAGCTTCTAATGCCATGTTGCTGCTATGCTGAAAGAGTCACCTTCAAGCTGACAGGTGGACTGAGCAGAAGCTGCAGTCAGAATCCCTGACTTTTTGTAAGGTGTTCATTCCTCTACTGAGCTACACAGTGTACACTGCCCATTTCTCTGGAGAGCAGCAAGAGCACTGTATTACAGAAGTGACTAAGCACCATGTTATTTGACTTGCAATGTACTTTTTTTCACCAATTTTAACAAGTAGGAGTGCATTCATTTCACTATCAGAAAGCTTTAGACTATGATAGGAAGTAACAGCCTGAGCCACCTACTAGGACCAAACTCTCATTCCATCTCAAACCAGCAGGAAAATGTAAATAGTTGGGATAAAACTGAATAACAGAATCCACTGAATGACTGACTGATGAAACTTGATGACACTGAAACAGCATTGACTTGATAAAATTTGAGACAGGTAAATTGACTCAAAGCTGATGAACCTAATGGAGGATCTCAAGCTTGCAAAAAAGAAAAAAAAACAAACCACCACCACCACCAACCCCCCCTCCCCATTTCATGTGAATAAATTGATTGCTTCAAAGGTTAAATACTTCACATTTGAAAGAGCAAACAAGTTATTTATACATTAGTAAATCTTTTAGGCTTTAGTTTTCCTACCTGAAGAGGAAAACTGATTTCTGGGCAGTGGATTATTAATTCTAACAAATTGTTTCTAGCATGCAATCCGCAGCATCACCTGAATAAACAAATTTTAATATCCATTTTAACTCAGGCCAGCACATTTTTCTTTTCATGTCCTTTGCTTCACAGATGATTACTCTATTTCTCTTTCTCCCATGAAGGTTCCCAGGCAACTGATCCAATCCACTTGCTCACTGCCACCAAAATGAAAAGGGCTTGCTGCTCTCCAAGCCAGCGGCCCCCCTCATCCTTAGCACCAGCTCTGGTGTTCATCAGATCCTTTTATGAGCCAGTTTGATTCATTACAACAGCAAAATGCTCTCCATTTTACAGAGTTATTTTTCTGCCATTTTGGTGAACTAAAGTGGCTCACAGAAGGACCTGACAAGCACTGCTGCCGGAAAAAAGTAGCAGAGCCATATGGTTGTGAGGAAGGGTGCAGGGGGACAAAGGCAGAGAGGAAACTTCTCCTTTCAGAAAAATGTCTGGTTAAATTAGCTCACTGCATTTCGCAAACCATACCCTGACTTACAAATGATTAGATGGACCACAAGACAACATTCAACAGCTTTCAGCTATCTTCAGAGCTACAAAAAACTTCTCATACAAAAAAATATATAGTAATATGTACTCTTACCCAGATTTAAGCGTAATACTCTACCAGAAGAAAAAAAATTGTTGCAAACATAAAATTAAGGTAAGGATACGCTAGAAGAGGAGGGTAAAGAAAGCTTGGCAGATTTCACCCTAGGTTTGGGGGGTTGTTTGCTTATTTTAATTTAAAAAACAAACAAAAACCGAAAACAAACAAAACAAAAGCAAAACCAAAAAAAACCCCAAACAATCCTGGGAACATGACCACCAATCTCAATAAGCATTATGATGGAGAAACAAGTATTTCTGGTAAGCAGAAAAGAGCAAGAACTTTTGTCACCAGTATCCAAAGTAAACCTACCAGGGGACAGCTTATGTGCCTAAGAGAAAGTACCATGAGGGAGGGAGGCAGTCAAGCCAAGGTGGAAGCAGGTGCTACAGATGCCTAGTCCCCAAGTTTTCTGCCCAGTGATTTCTGTCCGTGAATCAATCTGCCTTCTTCTGTGATTGACCGCCTACTGTGGATGTACTGTTTCACTCCAGAAGAGAGAAGTCAAGGTGTATCAAATGTATCACTCCCGCGGCCACATTGAATCGATCTTGGTATTCAAAGTTCATTGCCTACCTAGAGGCTCCTGAACAAAAAACAGCTGCTTTCAGTATACACTGAAGAGAAAAAGCACCCTGCCCTAAAACACCACTATCATCATACCTTGTCAAATTAGCGAAGGGATTTTCAGCCTTCCTGACCCTACCAGCTTCCTACCAAAAATCTTAATGTTGGGCAGTCACAGAACACACCACCAAACTCCATGTGACACACAGGCACAGAAAGGAAGAAAGCAGCAGATCCCAGAAGCCCCACCAGGGTGTAAGTTGGGGCACACAGCCTGCATCCCAGCTGACACTAATATCCACCTCTAAGAACCCCTCCTAGTCCAGTTCCTCAGACAGCCAAAATCTGCACTGCCCAACCAGCCCCATAGTGCACAGTCCAGTTGTGCCACTGGCCATGCCACAGTCTCAGCAGGGAAGTCACCCTTCCCAGCAGGGAAGCGAACCAGAGACAAGCCGAAGGTTGTCCATCCAGAGAGGCAGGCAGAAAGGCAAGCATACTGGTTTCTTTTGAGAGAGGAGATAAAGGTGAAGAAGAAAAAGAGATCAAGAAGATTAATCTTTTAAATCACTATGTTAGGGAAATTTCTTATGAGAAGAGCTATGGAAGCAATTGTGTTCACCTGCCATCTTTTCTGTAGCCAAGGTTTTATTTTTTAACCTCACAAAATTAAGTAGTCATGGTTTGGGCAGGGGGCAGCAGTGGGGTGTGAGGCCTTAACTTACTTCCCTGAGAACTCACCATTCAAGAATTCAGTCACCTTAACCACAGCATTTCTCTAATTTTAGCCATGGTAAGTGAAAAGCCACACAAACACACCCCTCCCATTTTTCTTTTTTTTTTTTTTTAATAGTTTCAGTGCAATATCTAACATGCTCAATTTCTAAGACTACTACTTACTACAATGATTACTGGACCCAAGTTATAAGACATGTTTCCGTCCTAGAGCTGCCTGTAACAAGGTGATTCTTCCAACAGCCGTGCCATTTCTATGAAACAACCCCTTCCTTCTGCATGGCTGCCATAAGGTTCAAATCCTGTTTGAACTATAACAGTATGTTCACTAAGAGGCACTTCTCTCAGAGAAGACAGCATGGGCTGGGAAATACTACAGAACTGTAGTAGGGAGAAATGCAGGTGAAACTGAGGCAAATTTTTTTCAGTAACCTCTGTAAAGATTACAATAGAATTAAAGAAGCACGTTTCACTTACTTCTGTACAAAAAAAGAAAAAAAAGAACCAAAAATGAAAACGACCATGTACTTTTGTAGAGATCAATACAGAAAGAGGGGGGAAGTGAAGCTGAAGCCTGCTTATTCACTTCCCCCCAGTGAAAGAATAATGATTAAAGTAAAGATGAGGGAGGCTGTACCCCACTTACAGAGCTGAGTGAATGCAAAGCACAGCAGACACCTCACAATGGTACTGATAAATAAACTGAATTACTTAGCAGGTCTCTCCTAGACTTACATCCTGAGGCAGTCCAGAAACCCCTATTTAACTCACTTTCTGAATGATTCCTTCCTAAATCAAAAGAGATATTAAATTGCTCACTATAAACTCTCAGTTTAATTCTTCACGGTTAAAACAACTTGAGGCAAGAATTATACTTTTAGTGAGAGTCTCCTCATCAGAGTTTAAAGGAATCTCTGAACTCACATAAGCAATGGCTACTATGTCAGAGGGCCTTCCTTTAAGCCATCCTGACACAACTATATCACCCTGTGAAGCCTGGCTGATTTTTCCAGGAACTAGCAACATAGTCCCAGTACCTCTCAAACCAAGAACTGGAGATGATGACCTGCCTGCTTTTTGCCTTGCAATAAACCACCAAATCCAACAAGCAGCTACTTCAGCCCAGAAGTAGCACAAACCAGAGCACATTCTCAAAAATCCACAGGACTTGCCTAGATATATACCAGACAGTTGAGACAAAAAAATAAAATCATATTCTTTGATCTCATTTCAAGCCAGTAACTGCAGTTATGGTTGTTTCAGTATTTCTTATCCCACATGAGAAAACAATACACATTCAAATACAGAACTTCAAGCAGCAGGATGCTTGGGATGCCTGATTTCTGGACTTCAGATAGGCTCTCCTCTCCAGGATCAGGTAAGATTTTGAAAACATTTGTTATACCCTGAACAACTAATGAAGATGCATCCTTGAAATTTACTAGTCTCTCACCTTCGTGCAGTTTTATCTCAGCCTTATCAGAGCAATTTTTGAACATCTGTCAGCCTCATCATTACCTTCTTTCCTTCAATCCTCCCTCTATCAAGCATTAAAAACCATGTCAGTTGTATTGCACTTCTGGCTGTTAATCTTCAACTTGAAGAGATACTAAACTGCCATTCTCTACAGTACAGACTGACATGCACTTTCCTGCAAGACACTTTACCAAGCAGCATTCCAGCTTTGCATTTCTATCCCAACAGCTACATTGATGGATCCTCTTTGAAGCAAAGAATATTTTCTCATAAGTTGTCATCAACTTGGACTTCCCACTTACTAGCTCATCCAAGTTAATACCAAAGACTTGAACCAAATTTCTTGGTTTCTATTATGTAAGAGCTCGTTTCGCATTTCTCCCAGAACAGTGCTACCTACCTCAATGCTTTCTATGATGAAGACTTCCTCTGTGTTTTGTCCTATTACTGATGCCTAAACTTCTAAAATTCCAGCTTTCAGTTTAGCTTCAGTTAGTTTTCACCTGAATTCTCTCCCAAAGAATGACCAGTATTCCTTCGCACCTAGTGACTACCCACTTAACAAATCCTGTTTACCCTGTAAATAAATCCACAGGCTTCCTATTTTAAGATCGAGGACAAAAGTGCCTTTATTAAAGTATTCCTTGGCCTTGCTCCATGTTCTGATCTGCTTTTTCACTAGTCACATAGTTCCTGGTCTCCAAAGCTTCCCTATTTCTTTCAGAAATATCACAATCCCCTCAGGAGCTGCTCCGCACACCCCAAATTTCTCTGCTTGGCAAGGGATAGCCCACAACAACTATGTCCATTTCAAAATTGTCATGGGACTAGACCCTCCCCACTCACAACTATTCAGTGGACAGAGCAAGAAAAACCACTACAGCTCTATGTATCTACTACTAAAAGATGTCATTTCATGAAAACAAAACTTGAAACAAGAGGATTTTCATATTCAAAGGGTCATGAAGAACCTTTGCCAGCATACTGCAGCAGCCCCCTGCTCTGGCTGTCTGCTGCCGGCCATCCCCTTGCCATGACAGCATCCAGGGGCTAACATGAGACTTCATCAAGCTTTGGTGCAGCCAGCCAGCTCTTCCCACACCAACTTAGGCAACCTCCATGGTTTGGGTAGAAAGCAGCATTATTAGGAGTTGAAACGCATGTTTATTTTGCCACATATCCTAATTATCTAGGGCTGACAAGAAAACACAACTCCACTAAGCAAACAGAAAGCAGTATGAATTGGAAAAAAGATTACAAACCCAACAGGAAAGGCACAATCTGAAGAGGGAAAAAATCCATGGGAAAGCTGGGGAGAGGGGAGTAGGGTGGGCAGGAATACATCTGATGTACATCTCCACAAAATGTTTTAAGAAGTGAAACTTACTTTGTAGCTAGAAATCAAAACAAACTGTGGGGAGGTCAATTTCTTTCAAAATCACCAAGAAGTTTTAAAGCCATCTACCTGTTGAAGTTCTAGCAGTAGGCAGAAAGTTCAGTTGAACAGCTTAGAAAGTGGCTCAAGGACATTAAAATAAAGTGCTTCCAAAACTATCCAGCACTGGATTTGCCACATGCCAGCTACTCCCAGGCAGGTAAGTTGCTACATTGCTCTCCCCAGTCACAAGCTCATATTTAAATGAAACCTGAACAGAATAACCTCTAGGATCAGGACCGTACACGTGAAATCTTATTTCCCCCTCAGAACCATTAGGAAGAGGGCAGACATTTTGGCTGCAATGACTTTTTCCAAACAATTGATTCTCAAAGTTATTTATTCCCCACCATTCCCCTCAAGGCCCTCTCATCACAGCAATTGTCTATGTCAGAGGAAGGTTGGACTCAGCTGCCATGAAAGCCAAGCAAAACCACACCCAAAATAGCTATATAGGTCACTACAGAGCAAAGCAAGCCCTACATCATGCCAGCAAGGGCTTCTGGTTAGTTCCCATATGCCAATAAGCTTTCAAAGTCATGTGTTACAATTTTCTACTAAAACAGTAGCTGATTTGATAATTAGCATTCTTTTATTGAATTCCAATTTTTAAAAGAAAATGCTTAAATTAAGTTGTTGCCTTTTTTTTCCTTTTTTTAAGGAGAATGCATTTAGCATAAGGGCAGCAAAACAACCAGGATGTTTAGAAACCACTGCTGAGCAGCATTCAGAGAAAAACCCAAGTGGCAGCACAAAGATCCCTCGTTTTGGCTTGGCTCCTTCTAGGTGCATGTTTACATCTTTGAAAAGTCACAATGTTGGAAGCTAAGAACTAATCAGCTTTTATATACTTAAGAATACCCTTAAGAGCTTTGTTGTCATATTCGGCCTCTTGGAACATGTCCTTTAGGTCATAACCTCCTTTTTATTTTTTGCATCATGCCTTCCAACCTTGTTTTCCGAGAAAGATTTTTAGTGCACAACTACAACATGGTATTTCCATGACCACTGATCTCGGGTAAGATACAAATCACTGAAAGTTAGTCAGATTGTGCAGGCGGAAAGACATCAGGAGGAAAACTTCCATCAGGTTTCAGTATCTTGTCAGAAACCTAATAAAAACATGGGATGTTTCTGCATATCGTACCTCACTCCTTCCTCTGAAAGAGTTTTATAAAATTAATTATAGTTGGAGTTTCCCTTTGCCTTTTTATCACTGCTACGACATAGAGAGTATTTGAGACTTTCTTCCATTAAAAGCCAGTAGTTTGTATTTGTGCAAACTATTCATGGAAATATAAATTATGAGAAACGATGAAGGTAATGTCTGTATTAATGATGAAGCTAAACTGATAACAAAATGATGAAGCCAAATTAATACAATAACTTTTCTGTTGGAAAAGTAAAGTCTAAAGCCTCACCTACATAGAAAAGACATTTGTGAAAGACAGTTTAATTATTTACTAACATTTGCCATTTTCCCATGTATACAGGGAACATTAAAGTAACATAAGAGTATCACCCGTGTTACTCATGGGCATCAGTTAACCAGCTCATAAATCTGAGCAGTTAGTGATTTGTTCGCAGCAGACAAATACAGAAGGGTTTGGAAGTGAGGATTTAAGGAAACTAGGAGAAAGAAGACCTTCAGCCACACACGCCACTTGTCACAAAGTTGCCTGTAGCCTTGCTAGCCACACAAATTTCTTTGAATCACACCAGATTCACAAGAGCAAATACTGACCAGCACATTCTAAAGGCTTTCCGTCTGAAAATTAATGTAAAAATGAGTGGGAAATAAGGGATAGAGGTAAGGCACAGGATTCAAGGAGACACCTGCATTTATATCCACACTTTTTGGTTACTTTTTTTTACCTCCTCCCACCTTAGCAACCTCTACCTATCACACCATACACTACAAACAAAACCAAACCCCGGACAGACGGCTGCTATAGGATGCCTTGGACATGGCAAAACACAGCCTCACTGCCACACTTCAGTGGCTCTGGGAAAACCTAAGAAGTCCCTATTACTCAGGCCTTCCAGCTTTACAGAAAATCCTGCCTGGGTTGTCTTTGTTTAGGTTTTGTTGTATCCTCACGCTGCAGGTTCTCCTGCCCGCAGAGCTGCCGTCCGTGGGGCACAGAGCTGGCATGGAGCCTCCNTAGCGCGTCCCCTTCTTCAGTACACTGCCTGCAGCTTCACCATCAGCCTGTTCCACCTTGACTCACAAACAATGCGGTTTAGGTCTTATAAAAGTCCTAATATTATTTGAGTGTTGACGGGAAATACTGTGAACATTCATCAAAGGCTTTTCATTTCAAAACAGCAAATAATTCGCGTGGGAAAAAAAAAACTACGCTCAGGTTAACTAACCTCTCTGCAAGGACAGGGAAACCTTTACATTGCTCCTTTGACACAACTCTTCAGGTTTCTGCATTAACCAGTCCCAAAAGGAATTGGTCACAACTGAAATCTCCCATCACTGCACAGAGATTTGATTGCAATAGTGAGTATTCCACTATACCTCATTTTTACTGATATTGTTACAATGCTACATCCCTGGAAATGGTTATTTTCCTAAAAGGACTATGTGATCCTTGCCTACGATTGAAACTTTCCTTTGTTACTGAAGAGGTAATAAAAAAATTTGGGGTTACAAGTAAGAGGTTTTTTCCACTGTTTAAATAACCTAACCAGGATTTACAAGCAATAACAGAAATGTCATCACATTGTTAAATATTTTGTAAGATATTTGGTCAAATATGATTATCCAGTTAGTATCAGTGAACCAGTAATTCAGTTAAACTTGCAATCACAAGCATTTAATACTCTTTTAAGAGCCTGTGCAACAGCTTTAATAATGATCTTTTTAAATATCTTACTAAAAAACAGCTCAAAAGGGACTGAAAATAAGCAGTTCAGGTTAACAGAAAGACAGAACAAGGAGATGTGTGAATCTGTGGCATTCACCAATACTTTAGCAGAAATTTTGTTTTGTAAAACTGTTTCAAACTTCAAATTATGTCTAAGACCAAAAATCATTACTTTTTCCAAGCAGCTGTGGTTTTAACCTATAGGAAAATACTACACTATCAAAAGGATCTCTGCAAAACCCTGAGCACATTTACAATACCAAACAAGAAGAAACAAGCCACACTCCCCACTTTTAGTAGCTAAAGCTAGGAAAATACACAGAATTAAATTGTTCTGATCACCTGTTACAAACCTCAGGGAGAAATGGTTAATTTTCCCCCAGACTGCATCTTATTTTAAAAGGGATTACTAGAATTTTTCTGCCGCTGTTGTAAATGCCGACCCCTTGAAAGGAGCTCTCTCCAACTATCACCTCAGCATTAAGTTTGTAAGCAACTCGGACATCTAAAATGTGGTTTATGCTGAGCAATGTGATGATTTTTTTTTTTAAATGAGGAAAAAAAAAGTGTTGGAAACTTTCACAGTGGAAACTAGAGAGCTTGGAAGTTCCTCTCTTAGCAGCGCCCAGCAATGGGGAGGAAAGTGTTCTGCATATGTGCCCCAAGCATCCAGCTACATTTAGCTTTCAGCCTTTTTATTATCATTGTCAATGAATGGGCCCCAGTCAAATTAAAGCTGCCATTTTAGGTTAAAGACTGGAGAGCCTCTGTTGTGCAACAGCGAGACAAAAACACTCCAAGCGACAGATGCAGCACTCTCATTGGAAAATGATGGATTTCAACTTTAAAAAAAAAAAAAAGAATAATAATTACGGATCATGCTTTTTAATATGAATTATATATTGATACTCACACATTACCGCAAACTAACGGGATTTATAATTGGGATAAATCAGCTACCCATGCTGCTAAGGTCATAGTCATTAAGATTTTTTTTGCCGTCGTTAGAATGGATGATCTGTGAGGAAACGAACAGAAACATTTTTTGTTCAACTTGCTTGTTTGTACCTCCGCTAGTCCCGTGTAACATGAGAAAAGAAAAAAAGGAAAAGGGGGGGAAAAGAAGGAAAGCTAACACGTTCTCCTGAAAGCCATCTTCCAGGATAAATACTGCCCGCGATCTGCTTTGATGAGAGTAAAAATCGAGACGAACATCGACACAGAAACAAACTTATCGCACCGAGGTTATTCTGATATTCCCCAAGCCAAACATCCGCGGAAGCCCAAGTGGCAGGGGAAATTTAAAAATTTTAAAAAAAAATTTAAAAAAAAAAAAAAAAGCTTCTCTCAAATGAAAAATATCGCTTTTTCCTGTAGTGGGGAGGCACGCTCGGCCCCTTCCCAAACGAAAACAAAGGCAGAAAGTGGGTAAGTGCGGGAGAGTTGCGCGGCGCCGCGCGGCCCCGCAGCGGACAGGGAGCTCCCGGGCATCCATCGCTACTTTCCTTTTGTCCATTGTCTGTTTAAAAAACAACTACTTTAAACCCGGGCGTGAGCGGGCTGTCGGGGGGAGCCGGGGAAACCGGCTC
>WEIT01034160.1:1325-20405 GCA_013389985.1 Dryoscopus gambensis | reverse complement strand
AATGCTGCTGAATGAAAACAACTTGGATTTCTTTCATATATTTTTAACAGCCTCTAAAACCACACAAGAAGTAGTAATCTTATTGATTATACTACATAACACTGAAGTGCAGAAGGCTCTTACCTGTGAGTTGTGAAGCAGGTGTCCTAATGGTGAACCTATGGTGTCCTAATACAACAGGGCCAATACGATGACCAAGAATTTTAGATATTAAGAGGTCTGTGACACTCCTAGCAGTGAAGGAGTAATATGCTGATGTGTGAGTTTGATCTTGTCACTGATACAAGATTTTAGAAGAGCATGTGGGCTATATTTTGCCCATATGTATATATATATATACATATATATATACACATTGTACACATGTGCAGAAAGCACACTGTAACAACACTGTAGAAATTCCTACCCACTCACCTCACATATAGCATACCTAACATCAGGAACTGTCCTCTCCCTGATCTGTCCAGTCCATATAAAAGCTTGTCTCAGATTTCCTTGATTCTTCCAATCCACCACACTGCATTCAGCATGTAAGTATACACCTACCTGTTGTTCATTTGTTAATGTTTTACTTTTAAAATATGCCTTAAACATTGGTCCATGTAAGGTAATGTCCTTATATTATGTACAAATGTTCATTTCAAACTAGATATAGTGTCTTTATTCCCAGGTTGCAAAGACCTCTTGTTTTAACAAGCACCCCAATAAACATTTATCTAGGTCCCATGGGTGTTTATTACAGGTTGCCAGTGCTTCTGAAAATGCCTAAGGTTTTTCAATAACTATTTACAATATTCCTTGACCAATTTCAATTTTTTTTCCCTGAGTTTCCTAGAGCATGGTGTCTTCTTTTGTAAATTTTAGAGGGATTAGGTACATTTTGTTTCTTATAAAGCATCAGCTAAACTTCAGTGCCTAGCAAACAATCCTTACCAGTTATATTCAAACCCCCTTCATGTGGGCCAACAAACACGATGTGGAAGAAGCATCTTAACAGCATAATTGAGCCAGTGTGAACTCAAGCTGGTTGGTATCATTATTGTAAAAGCTGTTCCTACCCTGCTCACCCCTAGGCTATGTGTCTTCTTACCAATTATTCCTTTATTTGAAATTTTTACATGACAGTAAGAGCCAGAAAACTTTCATGTTGCGTTTTGGAAATACGCTCTACACAGAAAAGAAATTTGTGATAAAGAGAAGAGTCAATTCAGTACAAATAATACTGAACTGTCGTTTACTGCACACAACAGGGAGACATGAGGGGAGAATGCACAGCCTAACTTTGGACAGCACAGTCAGCTAAGCCAGTTGTCAGCAGAAAGAAATCATTCACTTCATGGGACCACAAAGCAGGCTCCTGCCCAAGATGCTTTGAACTGTCCTCTGGGGCAGTTTCTTTTTCTGCCAATTAGAGAGGAACCCAGGGCTAACTAACTAATAGTTTACTACCTCAGTACACCATATAATGGGTATAATTTTCATTCAGATCTTTACAACAGGTTAGAGATGAAAAGTTATCAACAGCCATGGCTTCCTAGAAGACATTTCCCTCTCTTTCTTCTGCTTGACTCTGAAAATTATTTCCACTCTTGTAACACCTGATGTGTGCAGGCTCCCCAGGACAGACAAATCTGTGTGTAAGCAGACTGTTTGTTTTGAATTAGAGAAAAACTTCCTTAAGTCATTCCTCATAAACCAAACAGATGACATTAAAGGAAACAGTGGATAATCTCCTTTGGCTTAGAAAGGGTAATGAACAAGTGCCAAACAGATTTTTACTGATAATACAAACTGATTTGAAGCAGGCTGACTGCACTCTGGCCTGCAGTGGTAGACTGGTTGGTGTTCACTGCTGTATACTTAACTTATGGACCATCTCCTAATGCCTAGAAATTGCTCTTCAAGGGAAAAATATCTATGCCTACTTTTTATCTACATATACCTAAGAATCCTTTAATGAGAAGCAATTCAGAGAGGCTTGTATCCACAGGGCTGGTTTAGAGAACTCCTCCAAAGCTTTCTGCAGTTCAGGACTTCTGACCTGCCCTGTCAGATGCTCATCCTGGAGCCCTTCAGTGTTGCCTCACCAACAGTCCTTCCTGTGCACCTGGAAGGTGCTTTCCACCTGTGAGCAAAAGCTGATTTACATCATCCAGCTTTCCACAGCCAGCCTGACAAGTTCCCCGAGCTGGCTCAGAGCTGGAGCTCGGAGATTTAGAGCAGCAGCACAACTTTTGAGTAAACGAACCAAAATCCAGGCAGTGTAAAGATACCCCCACAATGTCCCGCAGCTTAGATGATACTCCAACCCATGAGGAAATGGGGATTTATAAGTGATTTTTTTTTTTACAGAATTTTTCTTTTAGTTTAAAATGAGCAAACAAATTAGGAGTCTGCAAATCTGCTGGGGTAAAACAATAATCCTGCCACATAGCCCATCAAACTTGAAACTGACCTCCCCTTGTTGTTTAGGTTTGGGTTTTTAGCTTTTTTTAAAGACTCAAGACTCAACCCTCGACCTCCCCCCCGCCCCCCAATATCTTTAAAGATAAAAGATATCAGTAAAGATAGAGTAAAATTTGAAATGTAAACTGAAAAATAAATTAATAAATAAAGAAGGTAACATCATGTTCCATCTACCATTCAAGTCCTGACCTGGCTAGCCAAAGCAACTGCCCTGATATTCCAATACAGGGAAAAATCCTGTTCTGCATAAGGAGTCCCTTCACAGACAAAATTTTGAAGATGGACTTTGTGATTTAAGGGGAGACAGAAATTTAATTTTTTAATTATTTCTGGTTTCTCCGTTCACAATGTTGCTTTAAGACCCTTTTGTTTGCTTCAGTATCACTAACCTTGAGGTGGAACCAGAACAGGAAGCTGAAATGCCAAATGACTGGAAGAAAAACTGCTTGTGGTACTCCTGACCACACCAAATGCAAAGAGCACAAAGAGCTCATTTTCTTAAGTCTCCCAAACCCATTTCCACCCCAAAGAGCCATAGAAAAGCCTCAGATAAACATCCAGATCTTTGATTGTTTATGCAAACTGAACACTTCACAGGTTTTTGGAGACTAGCCCATCACTAAAAGGAATAAGAAAAGCTTTCCATACCCGGAATCCAAGAGCTTTTGTCTCCTTCAGGGCCATGATCAAATACCATTTTTTTTCCTCTCTTATTTTCAGATTTCATCCAGCAGACAGAAAAACAGACAAGCGCACTCTATGATTCAGGTAAGTTTTCTTTTTAGAATTTACAGATTAATATAAACAAAACCAAATTGTAAGTGCAGCCCAAAAAAGTCACACAAGGAGCCCAACGCTATAGGTCAAATTCCATTCCTGCAACAATTTTACCCAAAACAGATGTATAACTAACCTCACAAAAACATGTGGGTCCCTATTTTGGCTGCTGGTTTAAGAACGTCCTATGCAGTCTATTCCTGTCAAGGGCAGAAGACACTCCACACAAAAAAAGAAAGTGACCCTCAGAAGCATAAATGCAAAACTTATCACCTGGCTCTAATTCTCTAAGTACACACAGACAGTGAACATTATTGATTAGGGATATTCAGCATTTAAAATAATTGGTTTTCCTCTAGCACAGCTCCCTATTCCCACTAGCCTTAAATGGAGAATGATGCAAAGATTCAAGCCCAGGATTATTTTTCCACAATGCACTAGATTTTCTAGATTACTCTCAAATACTCCCAGATCATGCATGTGACTCAGAATACAGCAAAAGACATTTTAAAATTCTGATTCCTGAAAAAGTTATTCAGTGAAAACCTGACATTTCAAAAACTATAAAATGGGAAGACCTGTGATAGGAAAAAAAAAAAAAGCTTAAAAAACCCTAAGAAAAAGGGAAAATAACCCAAACAACTACAAATTGAGTGCAAAACAGTTTATTACAGGCTTGTCTGCAAAGTATCACAGGATATCTTCTGTCCCACCCAACCCTCACATCATGAGCTCACTAAGAGGTGAGTTTCACTGACAGGCTTCACAAAAAAAACCCCAAATCTGCAACACAGGCATGGCAGAGAGAATCCTCCCCGAGGGGCAAATTCCTTCCTCTGGGCAGGGGCTGATAAAAGCTTTAAGAGGCCCAAGAAGGTTCTGTGTTGTGAGTGCTTTTGGTATATGATCCCAGGCTGGTCCAGAGGAAAGGTCTAGAATATCTCTGGAGGTCTGTTAATGTTTTTATACCTCCACAATTTCCCCATGGAAAGTGAAGACAGCAACTGATAGGAAATAGAGGGAGTGCAAAGAATCGCATGGACGCATGTTAGCAATGGTCCCAGGTCTTGTCTCTCTCAGAAATATATATGAAGAAAATCCTGCATCACAGCTAGGACCTCTGTTTTATCTCAATACTAGATAACCTGGAGTTAAGGGCTAATGTGGCTTTTAGGGAAACCAAGTTGAAAGGCAGTTGTCCCAGTTCAATATGTATTGACCTGGAGAATAAAGATCACTGAAGCATGAAAGGTATAGCATAAGAGTAGTATGAACCTAATTACGTGAGTAATTGAATGAGAATATACCCCACCCTAATTATAAGCAATAACATTTTTTAGGTAAACTAACAATAAGACGTCAATATATGATAATCAAAAATATGCAGCACAGCTCTTGGATTTTGTGGGATCAATACATCTCCTTCTAGTGGCATTCTAAATTGCTTCCTTTGCATGGATTGCTATATCATCCTTTAACGACCTGCACCTAGCCCCACTAAAGAAAAAAGAAATATCAATTGACTGGTGTTCATGATTCACTCTGCCAGAGTGGCACTTGGTACCCTCCTGTCCTCCCAAGGTGTGGATCTTGCTGCAAAGCCAAGTGCACACAGGTGTTCCATGAGACGGGGTTCTTAGCCTCTTCTGTGGGGTTCTGTGATCTTCCCTCAGGAAGGAAGATCTTGCATCCCTATTGTTACTGCTGACAGTGTAATTTCTGTTAAAGGCGAGCTTTCATTTGTTAAAAATGATATTTTTTAGAAAAAAACCTGTTTCTCCTGTACTGACTTTGTTCAAGGTCTGTTACACACACGGCATCCTTACAGCCGTACAGCTGAACCATTCAGCTGGGACAAACCCTTCTCCAGAGCCTGGGCTGTCAGTTCAGACTTCTTTCATTCTTTCCCTCCTCGTGTTTTTGTTTTATGTTTACTTTATTTGTGAGTGCAAGAAAGAACAAGTGTGGGGAGGGTTCAGCTTGGATTGGTCTGAATCTGCAAGGGTCAGAGGTTTCAGATCTTCTCCTAATCGATTTGTGCGTGCCGAGTTTCATGAGGGACAAAATGTTTTATGCTTTCTCCAAGTGGCGCAAAAGCACAAGCCTGGTTCTCTCGAGTAACAAAGATTGTTTCTGAGCAGCTTTTCCTGAGGCATCGAGTGATGTAAAGGATGATTGGCAGAGTGCGTGGCTCTGAATAAATGAATAGCACACATACGTTCTTTTTTTCTCTCTCTTTTCCTTTTCCCTTTCCCCCCTCTCCTCCGAGAGGCTTTTCGGCCCCGTTTCGGAGCTCGCACTTGCAGAGCAGCACCTGCGTCTTGCTGGGCTCTTTCAGGAGACCTGGCGGGCTGACACTCCCACGGCGAAGGGCTCGCTTAATAAATGCTTCTGAGGCAAAAAGCCATTTTTTTGGGGCTCGTTTCCGGCGCGGGGGGTCGGCGGGCGCCATCCGCACGCCCACACTGCCACCTGCCGGCACCGGCCGAGCACATCCCGCTCCTCCCGGCACACGGGCGAGCAAAAGGGGGGGAAAAAAAAGGGGGGCGGGGAGGGGAATGAAGTTACCCTTGTTGCAGTAGTCTCCCGAAAAGAGACGACTGGCCCTGCACAGCTGGCCGGGAGTTGTTTTTCGCTGAGCGGTGTTAATGACCCAACTTGCTGACTGCATCCAGTTGAGACAGCGCAGCGCCCTGCCTTGTATCCAGCCCTAATGTGCTCCGGCAGTTCACAGTGGGTTTAGCAAATAGATGGCTGCCAAAGCATCGTTTCCAGTTATTGTCAAACGTGGTTGAAGACCGTATTTACTTTTTAAAGACAATTGTTGATCTGCAGTTGCACAGTGGCCATCCATTTCATTTATCCCGTGCGCTGCTAAGAACTGTGCCACAAGTTCCCGGTTTAATGGAATTAGATCAGTCGGGCAATTGCCAGTTCCACATGAGTTACTTTAACTCCTCTACTGCCACACTGCCCTTCCCATGCCATGACTTACTAATACTCCTGCAAAACCTGCTAGATCCTAGCACTTTTCTGAAGTAGTGGTGCCTTCTCAGACACCAGAAGGTCAGAGGTAAATGTACCTTAGTTCCTGATCTTGGAAAAATGACGCATGAAACAAACCATGAGGCAAAACAAAAAAAAAAAATTAAAACCCAAACAAAAACAAAGATCAGAAGATCTCTCTCCATCTCATTGCCACAGTCACATTCAAGACTGGTGCACAGAGTTGTAGAACTATCATTTAAACAGAGCATTTGAATTATAACTGAAAAAAAAAAGGCCATGGTTTGAAAATAGAATTTCATTTTGAACACGTTAATGGATCTTTCTTTTGGGAGCATTTCTGTGAGGAAAGTTTCCTCCATGCAAGTGTTTACAGTAAACAAATTTGAGGCCCAGTACTCTAGTTGGCTGATGAAAAAACAGAATGCTATTCCACAGTGAATTAAATTCTTTTTGTAGGGAAAAGGAAAATTCTACCTTCCTTTTGGGATGAAAGCCATAGAATAATACCATGTTTCTGGCCAAAAAATAGAAACCGCTGAAAAAACATACATCAGGTTATTCTGACAGGGCCAGTAGACCTGCAAGGCTTACAGAATATACAACTCATTACATTTAAGCTGTCAGACACAAAAATAATATCAATACCATGTAATTCAGGTGACTGATCATGCAGCCAAAGTATCTTAGCATTTCACAGGGTGACAACTGGGACAAATCAGATAATGATTCACAAGCTAAAATGTGTTTTATCTTTACAGTTAATGCAGCACAATAGGGGGAAAAAAGGATAAAATAGATAAAATAACCCTCCACAAAAATCTCCCCAGAAAAAAAAAAATTCAGGAAAAACATTCTAAATGTTCTTCAACTGGTTTTAGCTATGACTTTTGCAGATATTCCTATGTCAGAAAGCAATTCTAGTGGTTCTTCAACTGATTTGTGTTCAGGTAAAACACCTCCATCAGTAAAATGCTCACTGACCTCAGCCTCCCTAGTCAAAGGGACGTCAGAGCTACCCATGCCCAAAACAGAGTCCCCTTTCTGTATCAACTCCAGGTTCTTTACACTGCACTCTGCATTCAGCACCTCCAGAACTGGACTTACAGGGTACTAAGATGGAGGAATTTCATTTCCAACTCATTCTGAAGATCCTTGTAATTTTATTAGACTCTCTACAGCAGTCCACCTAGCCCAGAAGCTCAATAAGATATAATAAAAAAAAAAATTTTAAAAAAAAAAAAAAAACCACCAAACACCAACCATGCAGTTTTTTACTTGTCCTACTTGCTGAGTAGTAATACAGTTATCCAGGGAGGTTCTCTCTGCACCCTCACTCAAGTTTTGGAACTCCTGTGAAGTCACATCCAAGTAGCAGCCTTGGCCACAGCAGCTCCTCTGACTGCTCACACATGGACTAAAGGGCTCACAGCTATTACAGTAACTTTTACTGCCCTCACAGCCATTACATACTCTGGAGCCAAGCAAGCAGACCAGATGAAAAATCTCCTTACTGTAATCACATGAATTTACATCCCTTCAAAGTCACAAAACCAAAAAAAAAAGCTAAAAAACACAACTCAAGATTAATCACCACCATCATAACTGTTCAAAATTAAACTCTTACTTCAAAAATTCTCACAATAACTTCTACTGGTTAAACCCATGGCGGTAATCAATATTCTTATTAGCTTTTAACATGCTACTCTTTAATTTCAAGAGCCAACATGTGATTTTGAACTACTGATAAAAATAACTAGGGTACAGAAGTAAGTAATTCCATGTATTTACAATAGCAATGTTCTGGGAGTTTCACCATCTGAAAGTGAGCTGGTGTACAAACAGAACGTAGTAAATAGAGAGATCTCTTGAAAATCACTGTATAAAGAAGTCCCTAATAAATGGTAGAAGAAACCTCACCTCTCAGTCCTGTGCCTGCTCTGAATTTCAAATCCATTTTGATTACAAAATATCAAAAATTATTCTTTTCTTGAGCTGGCTTAACAACAACAGTAAAACAACATGGGTTTTTTTCCATATGAGACTTTCACAAAATGCTTGAAGCATTTCAATTTTTTTTTCTGTAAAACTGTATCAAGCATTTGAAACTAAAAGTTTCATTTCAATGCTATATGTTTTAAATGAAGAAAAGGTTAGCAGTATTTTAAATTTACCAGAGCTATCCTGTCCCTTCCAAGACCATAACATTTTGAAAAATGTTTAGCAACTGATCTACATTCATTCTTAATTAAATTTAAGTGAAAATAATCAGTGAACATTTTAATGAGAAAAGAATATGGGTCATTTTTGAAACCTGGATAACAAAAATAACTTTCTCCCAAAAATAAAAGGGAACAATGAGTTTATCAATTAAATTTACCAATTAGTTGGGGTTTTTTCCTAACAGCTTCAGTAGAAGAAAAATTATACATCAGAAAATCTGAGAACTATATTGCCAACATTTAACTGAATACCCCTATATCATGTTAATTTCCCCAGTCATCTGAAACAATATCATATTTCATTTGACTGAACAAAATGGTTGTACTTAGTTCCTATAAAATGTTTGGGCAATTTGAGTTTCTACACTGCTTGCTGGAAATTTCACCAAATTCTTTGCACTGCAGAAATCAGCAAACAAACATTTTCAAGTCTCAGAATACTGAAGCATTACAGGGGCAGTGCTGACTCCTGCATGGGAAATGGGAGTCCTCAGAAGTAGCCATTAATATTTGTAGGCAACAGGTTCAAAATGATTGGTATAAAGGGAATGTTCCATATCAGTTACTTTTCAAGGCCAAAACCTGCCATAACTTACCCAGGCAACATCCCTGCAATACACACCCCATCCGTGGATGACACAGCCTGTTTGGGGCAGAGCTTCTGCTCTGGCTGCTCAAGACTATTGCAGGGAAAAGGGGGCTTATCTGGAGACTTCCCTGTTCTTCACCTTAGGTCCCCTGACCGCCAGAGCTGCAGAGATGAAGGAAAAAAGAACATAGGATTCTCCATTGTTATGGCTCAGGATTCTGAGAAAAAGTGCCTTACTAATAAAGGCAAGGTGTTCCTATCATTTGCACCATGATTTGTGTCAGGATTTAATTTGGCCCAGGTACTTGTTTTGGTCACTATTAGGTCAAATTGGACCCCACATCAGAAACATTTGATTGCACTTTGTTGATCCTCCAGCTAAAAGGGCATTGTAAAAATTAGAGGCAATTATTTTCATCTCATAACCATGAATGATTCTTTAACAGATCCATAACAAAATATAACACAGAAAATATTCCAGACCATGTCTCTTATCAAAAGTGATCAGTAGGAAACAGGCATACTGCCTCATTAAACCTGACTTTTCTTTGCTAAGAGACACAACGCTCTAAACTTCCCTAAAATGTACTACTTCTGAGAGCCATCTAACATAAAGGTCTGCATGAAATTATTCTCCTTAATTAAAATTTAACAGGGTATGATGTTATCCACACTGTTGTTTTTACAGTATCAAAAAAATATAGTTGATAATGTTGTCCTTCCCACAGTGGGTGAGAGGTGAAAAGATCAGCCAGCAGCCAGGAGTTTATGCAGAAAAGTGAGTACTATTTTATTATTTCCAGCTCTTTTATAGATTTCTTACTTCATAGTCTAATCGGTCAAAAATGCTTAGCCACCCCTCAGAGGGAATGACTGAATTGGTTCTCAAAATATTGTTCCACTTGTACCAAAACAAGAATAATAAGGTCACAGGTGCCCATAGCTTGTAAAACATCATTGATAATGTTTTGTGAGAGCGAAAAGTCTACCACGACACAGAAAATAGCAAGAAAAGATTTAAGTAAACAGCACTTTTGTATCCACACAAAAAAAAACCAAAGAAACAAAACAAAACAAACAAACAAAAACAAAAAACACACACACATACCCCCCACCCCCAACAAAAAAAAATCCCCACAGCACAGCTTGAAGAAACATAGCTAATAGGAAAAAAAAGGTTTCATGATCTTGGAAGAACAATATTTCTGCAGACATAACTAGACACCAAATTCACAGTACACAGATATTAATAACATTTGTATCTGTATAAAAGTGTGGCACCTCTTGGAAATCAACAAGATTTTGGCCTATGCACAAAGTCAGACCTCTAAATACTTGTAACCAGTCTGATTTACTCATTTACACCAGTGAAAGACCTGAAATCAATAATATTATAAAATTTGGAAACACAGATGGTGTTATCTCGAGCATCAAAAGTTCAGGTACTTGTTTTACATTCTTAGAGATCCAGCCCTGAAGTCATGAATGAGTCAGACTTAATTATTTTAAATGATAGTTAAAATATTGATAACCCCTCAGTTACAGAGGATAGACCAAAACCATGAACTCTGAAGAGTGCCTCAAAAGCTAGAGGGAAATGAAAATAATTGATGTTAATCACAATTTATAATTGGTACTGTTACTTACAGACTGTGGCTGCTGGTGCAATTGGGCTACTGCACACCTAAGTGAGACAGCGCCCTCTCCCTTCCTAATGAAGTACGCTGCCCTGTGTCTGTGACTGAACTGCAGGTGCTCTCCCTCTTCTCACCATGGCTTGGGTCCAAAGTATGCATCCTTATTGTACTTTAACTGGACCTCAAGTGTGAGGCATCCTTGCATGGATTTCCCTTAGAAAATAGCCCAAGTGGTAGCTGAAGACAGATCATAGCAAACTGTGGCAAATATGGTGGCCTGCATAATCAATGTATCTGTCAAGATTACAGCCCCAACAACAACTGTGTCTGCTGCAAAGTTTAGACAAATTTTTCTGTAAGTAACTGAATAAAACTTATGGGGTCTGGATTCCTATGAACTTGAACTTGTTGAATCAGCTAATGAAACCCGGAAGAACTCCATATTGCATTTGTGATGCCTTTCTATTTTGCAGATTCCCAAGAGTCCAATATGTGAGCTCAGGCTGCAGTCACTAGTCAGCATAGCTGCTAGCATCAACTCCCTCTTCTTCCATACATTTCTGAAGCTCATGGACACGTCATTCCTTCAGAACTGCTACTCTTATGACAAATTTAGCTGAAGATTTCCAAGAGTTTGGACATCATGAGGATGCCCAGGAAGAAGGATAAACAGGCAGTTTATCCAATGACCAACTCAACCTCCTCCCTAGGAAACCAAGCTAAAAGAGAAAACGTGTTTGCAGAATTAAGTGCTGAGCTTGTTTCTGTCAAGTGGGTGGCTCTTCCTTTTAATGTAAAACACTAACTGAATTAAACCTACTTTGATTAAATACAACTAAATTTGAAATGTGTGTCGGAGCACTGCAGTGCTTCTGAGCTCAGAGTTTTTAAGACACTGACAAGAACGTACTGAATTTTTTTTCCAATCTATTTCAATTACACTTTTATAACGGCAGAATAATGGCAAGATTAGTCTATTTTATCATGATTAAATCTTGATTAACATATTAAATAACCATTGTACACTAATTAACTCTATTAAATGCAATGTCCAATACATTGTTCTACTTCTGTAGACTTCCAATGAAAAAGTAACTATCATTAGTATGGTTATTTCTTATACAGTGTTTTTAGGATTTAACACATAGCTTCACTATGCACTAAATACCTAAAGGTATGATTTTGATAAGCTATTTGGGAAGACTTTATTTTGAAAGAAATTTGTGGATAAGTTACGATATGAACAGAGAAAAAGACATGATTTAAGAGAGCGTTTCCAAACATGCTCTATGCATTCTGAACACTGAGAATACAAAACTTAAATCCATACTCTTGTAAGGACAGTGTAAAGTTGAATTTTAGATAACTTTCCAGTTCAATTATGTGAAGTGGCATTACAGTATTTTACAGGATGCACAGATGAAAAGTCATTAGCAGGGATTTGTCAGTATTTCACAACTGTGAACAACTCCAGGCAAGGCTTTTAACCAGCAGTTAAAAACTCCCTTGTGTCTACATCTTGCAGTAACTTTTTATTCCACTGGAAATACTTTAAACATCTAGTTTCCTCTGTCATGAGCACTCACAGGAACTCAGACATCTGCAGTCTGATTTCCTTGTGTTACAAACATCCTCTCAAAATACAAAATGAGAACAGCCCTCACCGTAAGCCCACACATTTATGCCAGGTTTTCAGCCAACTCTTAAATACAGTTCAGGGGTTTTGTGCACAAAAACATATGGAATGAACTGAAATGAATAAAAAATAGATTTTTAAAATCTGCGTATCCTCTTTATGAGATGTTTCAAATGTGCAGTGGGTGATGGTGTAGTGCTCAAACTCAGAATTGTCTAACTCGAGGCACTGATCTGAGGCACCTCCACTTTCTTAAAGGTCACTGAGGGGACTCATGCACCTCCAGACACTGACTCAGAGACTATGTGTCAAAACAAAACAGCAGATGTTCTTGCTGTGATAGAAATGAACAATAGTTGTATATGTTGCTTCCAATAAAAGGAACAATTGTACTTCAAGAAGCACAAATGCACAGCTGGGATTTGTCCACCCCAGTACTGTGTCTTTTCCTACTTCTCTTGGTTCAAATCCTACAACATAACAAAAAATAGATTGTAAGGCAGCAAGCAAACTTCAGCTTGGTGTTATATAGCACCTTTCCAGATAATTGAATCCACACAAGGGAAACTTTAAGATGAGCAGAAGCCAGCACTGCCAGGAAGCTGTAAGGTTCTGGCTCTTAGGCACAGGGAGCCAGGAGCTGGGGGTGGTAACACAGCTGGCAAGGTAGGGTTTCACCAGGCAGGTGGCACGTGCCACTGTCCTCAAGTAAAGCAAGGGCCAGGGATGGTGGCCAGATTCAAAGTGGAGATCATGAGGTAATTTTGAGGTGATGAGGCTGGTCTGAGGTCAAGCTAAGAAGTCAGATCAAGTCCTGTGGAGTAGCCAGGGCTAGACACAGCCCTGTGGTGTCTGGGAAAGGTCCTTGGTGACAAGTCAGGTCCAAGGTCAAACCAACAAATCAGTCCATGGGTCTCAGTTCTGATCAGCAGGGCCCTTGGCCAGGCACAGACACAGCTGTGGCTGAGCTGGGGAAAGACACAGTCATAGCTCAGGCAAACGCTGAAGATCCAGGGACGGTTTTAAACAGAACTGCAGAGCCCACAGGTAGAGGATATGGTGTGAAAACTCAAATGACAGTGTTTCACACGTTGGTAGGAGAGCATTTTTTCTCTCCCCAGAAATGATGCACCAGACATCCCCTGCCCGTCACCTTCTCCATCTGCCCAGAGTCCTGAGTGCAAGAGAGACGGAGGTGCCAACAGCAGGTGGATCATCCATGCCTTATAGCAGAGGCCTGCCCTCAAGGACAGTCCTGCACCCCCAAAATTCCCAACCAGCACCAGCACAGCTCTGTCCTATCAACTGGGTGCATCCAAGGGGAGGGCTCCCCCTTGTCACGCCATCACACAGACCTGTGCTTATCCTGGGACCAGATGCCTGCACTCCTTTCCTCCCTTCATGTAATCCAGGAAAAGCTGTTGCACACACTGGGACTCCAGGACGCTGAGAGGTCTGCCCATGTGGGATGCAATTACATTGAATATTTTCATACAGCTTGACAGAAATGTAAATGTCAGCAACTAATATCTTTGTCAGATTTCCAAAGAATGAACAATATACTCATTCACGGACAAAAGGGATTGTTTCTGAACATGATCTCTGCCTCCAGGCTGTAGGACAATGCCTTTTTAGTGGTCTCCATCAAACTTTGTTTGAAATTATGTTAGTAATTGGCAGAATTTTTTAATTAGACCACTAAATGGCAACCTTAATGCACAGGGTATACAGTCATTGGCTTTTACTTTTAATTTCTTTTATTGTCTAGAGTAAAGGAATCAGCAAGAAGAGGAATTGGTTAGTACAAAAGCATGATAACTACTTCAATCCCTAGCTATAAACATACAGTAATAAATCAATTAATGCAGATCACGTATGTCAAGGAAAAGATACAGTATATAGGATGAAGTCAGCGTAATCTTTTTGTTACAGCAATATATAAGCAGACAGTAGAATCAGAACTAAATGAAAGAACTGGTTCATATTAATAATAATTTTTTAAAAGAGAAGTAGTGGTTTCTGGTGAATTTAAAAGATTTTGATTTTCATCATGGAATGAAAATGCTTCTTGACTTTCCACAGCCAGAGCTGAATCAGAAAAGCAAACCTATTCAGCAAGAGCCCTTAAAAATTAATTGTGTATTCATGCCAGTGTAGGTTTAACACATGCTTACAATTAACCATTACCTTGAACGCATTTGGGAATAAGAAACAAATTCTTCTGAATTTAGGAATAAGTTAAAATGGTCATAAACACTTTTAATCTCTTAATACTCTTTTTTAAATTGAGATTTATCATAAAGGACATTTTCAAGACTAATTAACTTAACTACTACTTCTGAAAGGGAAGTACTTTCAGACCCTCTGATGAACCATTTCATGTATTACTATTCCTTGCCATCATTTGCATTTCCAGTACCCAAGTCTTTGTTATTTCTTCATCAGAATGTTTGTGCATATATGTACATATATGCACATTATACAAAAAAAATTTATTATTGTCTGCAGCTGTATGAAGTTTAAGAAAAATTAGCTGAACTCAGAAGTCTTTTTTTAAAATTCTCTCATTCTTTAAATATATTTATTAATGTTTTAACTCATAATCTGGAAGAAAAAAGAAAAAATATTGAACTGAATTTTAAAAGGAAGTTATTCATGGAGATTTTGAGGGCATAAACCCCTTTTTCATAACGGCTAATGTTTTATATGAAAGTGTGTGTTCACCAGATAAGCTCCCCTATCCACAGGCTTAAATTGAAAGTGCATGAAAATAAGTTATTTGATTCCTTGAAAACAATTCAACTGAATCAATTTCTAGTTATCTTTGGTCATGTTCTTTAAATTAAAAGAAACAAAAAATTTTATTATTCTATATCTGGCTTTTCATCTGAAGAAAGTATCATGCATTTATAATTTTGAACACTGCTTAACTTCATATTTTCATCTGAAGACTTCCCCTGATGTTGTGTGTAGTCGTGTGGCATTGATTTCAGAATAAGCTTCTAAGTCAAGGTGTGATCAGTTATATAGACAGGCTCACTGCACTTTCTTATATCTGAAATATCCCTGGAGGCTTTTACCATTTCTCAGTGTCATATACTTTAATCTTTATGGAGTGAAATCCAAAATTACCAAACACAAAGTATCTCTCACTTCAAGTACAGTACATGGTAATCACAAGAACCCCATAATCCAAAATACAAGATGCATGTAGAGACTAGTCCACAGTCTATTGAGGTCAAAGTCCATCCTAGGTTATATTATTCCAAGATCACAACTTCATTAATTTGCTGTGAATCTCCTCTCAAAATTCCTTCTTGGAAGGAAAAAAAAATATTCCATAACAACCATGAGATAATTGGATCTCAAACGTATTTCCTCTTAATGTGTAATATTTATTTAGAAGTCATAATAATGCAAAATATATTAAATACCCTATATGTAATGAAGCCAAATCAATGTTTCAATGTCCCTGAATGCAATCATAAGTGCATCATAAGTGCATAAGTGAAATCTTTATGCTTTTAATACCAAAAGAGGAATTAAGACCTGGAAGAACAAATGTGGACTAAAATGTTGGTAAGCATTTTAATACAAAACTTGTAAACTCATGCCTCCTGGACACACATGAAAACATCCCTATATTTCAAACTGACTCAAAATTCTGTCACTCAGTGCATTTCTGCAGCAATGAGGTTAAATTATTAACCTGAACTGAGTTGCAAAACACAAGCACCTGTGCAGTTTGACCCTAATCACACTGCTTTTAGACTGGAACTAGATCTTACCTTGCTGACATCATCACAGACAATAATTGAAAATAAAAAGGCTAAAAATACCCAAACTGATATTAACAATAAGAAAGTTAAAACAACTCTCCGGAGCTTGTGAGGAAGGATGAGACAGGGAAATACAGATCCTTCTATAAATGGCAGTGGGTTCATATTTAAATTGACACTGCTGCTAAACCACAGGATTGGGATTCAGGTCTGGACTTCACTGCTGCCTGTGTCATAGACACATGATGTGATTTTAGGTGACCCGCCATAATCTTAGTTCATTTAGATACGAGCATACTTAGTAGCATTTAGATACTTACAAGAGATTAATTAGGTGCTTATGTGAGGCAGGTGCTTAAAGTACCTTCCGCAGTCAATGCAAACCTTACTCTGTTTCCAATACCACAGCATAAAATGGGAATAAGGGCATCCTGGAAAAACATTTGCCTTCTTTGTATTTTCCACATTTCAAGGGCCTTTACTGATTCCCTCGTCCCCCATTTTCTTTTTACATCACCTAGCACAAAACCTCAGGATTATTATAAAGCCTAGGGACCTTTAAATAAAGTGATATACCAGTAAGTACTTAGCACACTCTCCATACAGTCTCTACCAGAACAATTTCTCACTGTTAGCAACAACCTTTGGTGAAAGACAACGCCAGTGTACTCTCAGGGAATTTGGACAGTTTTCTAATTAATTTCTGAACATTTGTAGCACAAACCAAGCATCAGTAAATTATGCTTAGAGTATTTGGAACACTTCCAACCTCATTTTCTTCTCTTCTCCCTCTTCTTTCACTAGAAGAGGCAGATACGGTTAAAATTACACAACAAAAATATTTCTTTACAGAACACTTGCAGTAATTACCATTTTTATAAACCTTATTCTTTTACACCTAGGGTTTGTCCTCAGCTGATCTTGTTTCAGGTCAAGAAGTGACCCAATAAATGCAAGAAGCAGATACTCTACACTTCCTGCTTAAGTATAGCTCAATATAAGCCATGTTAATGGTAGGGTCTCTCAAGAGCACTTATGAGACAGAGAGAGAAACACTTAAAGAAATTATTCATACACTTGTTTACCTTAGTATTTATAGCATTAGCCTTAAAATGAGCACTTCACCACATAAAAGCCACTGTACCTATAAAATGTTACATTGAAAGCAAACCAATCAAATAAATAATGCAGGGCTATTTCAGACTACCTACTTGCACTGAGTCACAACCCTACTTAGGTCTGTCAAGTTTAATTCAGCACTTAGGTGAAAGGTCTTGGTAAGAGTCTCATTCGAAGACCACATTGCATAGCTCACAACATATTGACGAGACATCTCCTTTCACAGTGCTGCAGGGAGTAGGGCCAGGGTTGTCCTGCTGTGGGTCCCAAACACAACAGTTTTCTCAAAGGACCCAATTTGTTTGCAGATTTGAGAGTTAAGGGGGAGCACCGGGTGCTTTCTGGAAAATTACTTCGTCTAGTTGTCAGGTATTTCATTAAGAAAAGCACCACCAAGAAAAACTCTTCTCCCACAGCTGATTGTGGTGGCTTCCTTCCTAAAACTCAGAGGTCATCTGCCCTGACAGCCACAATTATGGCTTTGTACTGCAGTATAAAGCAAAGACTGAGGCAGTCAAATCAAACAACCAGATCCATCTACCACAACACCACTTGTTTCAATTCCACTTATATATTAAACATCATCTTTACCAAGGTCTAATTCTGCCTTCATGATACACCTCCTACACAGCAAGCAACCCCTTTCACTAGCTCAGTTACCAGGCTCAGTGTATAGACCCTGTAAAAGTCATTACGGCAATGTAATTTCTAGTACTTGCATTTTCTCTATAGCAAAATCTCACAGGGATCAGACCCACTTATGGTCTTAACTAAAACTAGCCATCTGACTTAATTAACGTTTAGAATTCATCAAACCTTGCAGGGCTCATACTGGGCTCTGGGGCAGCTTGGCAGTGCTCACATTGGGCTCCTGCTGGGTCTATGTCTCTGGTAGCAGCATTTTTCCACCAGATGACATACTTGGTGTTAAAGCTTAGGAAAAATGAAACTAAAAGAAAAATCAGTTTCACAGTATCTCCACGTCACGAAACTCACCACACAGCACAGGGAGTCAGGAGGCAGAAATAGTAAGAGCAGCAGGAGTTAAGAGAAATTCACATTGCACATATATATTTGCTCCATAAGTTGTAACCCAACAACGGTTGTATCTGTTAAATACCTTTCTGTGCAAGAGAAATTTTGACTGTATTTTTGTTTCTCTTGATATATGCGCATTGATATTAAAAGCAGCAAAAAGATTTGTTTCTGTGAAGGTACCACAGATTCTGGAAAAGTTTCCCATAATTAAGAGTGATGTCAGTAGGGAAACAGACTTCAATTTGGGTCATCCAAAACATCTAGATTTTTCAAGACCAAAGTTCTATGCTCAGAGCATCAAACACTGAGGTACAGACAGCTGCTACTCATGGTCTTGGCTGCTGCAGGTGGGTCTGGGGCAGACCTGTGGAAGTAGGTCTTTTTATAATCTCTTTTTTCTTCATGCCCTCATAGCACATAGTCTTCACACAAGCTTGCTTTGCATTTCTTCTTTCTTTGTACTCAAGTGCAAGTTACCAAGTAATACTCAAGTAACCACCTGAGACACAGCATTCTTTCAATGACCTTAATGTGTGATGGCTTGATTAATTAAACTTTATGAAGTGTTTTATTTTTCTACTCTATGCAAAAATGCAGTTGAATGTAAAAAAACCTGTTCATTAAGAACTATCATGAGATTAAATACTTCCAAAATGTTTAAACACAATGATATTGAGAAAAGAAATTGTCAGCTGTGTCAATATACTTTTCCAACATGCAAAGTGCTATATAAAGGCAAACTTCAAATATTTAGCATGAATTTCCACTACAATTCGAGTTTTTACCTTCCTAAAGCTTCAAAAATTATTTT